>QCXZ01000137.1:44680844-45257207 GCA_025024175.1 Rhyzopertha dominica | reverse complement strand
TTGCCATGTTAGTCCCTCAGCAGAATAATTCCACGTTAATAACTTCGATCTTGAAAACAGATTTACTTACTGAATATTTAATAAAAATTTTGAATATAAACAATTATCTATATCCCAGTTAATAGAGTTGGTGCCACGTAAGTTCTTTAGCAGAAAAATTTCCTTGTTAAATAGGTATCGATTTCCGGCAAACAGATTTACTTGCCACTACATCAAGGCCCAGTTATTAACAATATTTATAAACAATTATTTATAACTCGGGTTAATAGAGTTGATGCCACGTAAGTTCTTTTGCAGAAAAATTTCCTTGTTAAAATAGCTATCGATTCGGCAAACAGACTTACTTGCGCTACATCAAAGGCAAACTTTCATTTTATTAGCGTTGCGTCAGCATTACATAATGTATATTTCATATGTCTTTGTTATTGTCAAACTGAAAAGATGTTTTGTTTATCGTCTATGTACTGTAATGTGAACAATTTCGATAAACGCAGATTCTACTTAATTATACCTTAGTACCAGAATACACATCAGTTTTAAACACTACTATTTTAAAGCTACTTTTAATTCATCACTATTCGAAACACTACACTTCAGTACATTAAGTCTAAACCCTTTGGAACACTTGGGTCGCTTGGTTTGCTTTTATTTTTCTACTGAAGAACTGACGTGGCACACCTCTAATTACCGGGGGTGTTCTGTATAAACGTTGTTAATTACTAGGTACTGGATGTAGTGCAAGTAAATCTGTTTTCGGAAAACCGATATCTATTTAACAAGGAAATTTCTCTGCTAAAGAACTTACGTGGCACTAACTATTAACCGAGTTATAAATAATTGTTTATAAATATTGTTAATAACTAGGCCCTTGATGTAGTGCAAGTAGCTCTGTTTGCGGAAATCGATAGCTATTTAACAAGCAAATTTTTTTTGCTAAAGAACTTACGTGGCACCAACTCTATTAACCGGGTTATAAATAATTGTTTATAAATATTGTTAATATCTGGGCCCTCGATGTAGTGCAAGTAAAACTGTTTTCAAAAATCGATAGCTATTTAACAAGGAAATTTTTCTGCTAAAGAACTTACGTGGCACCAACTCTATTAACCGAGTTATTAATAATTGCTTATAAATATTGTTAATAACTGGGCTCTTGATGTAGTGCAAGTAAATCTGTTGCGGAACATCGATAGCTATTTAACAAGGGAAATTTTTCTGCTAAAGAACGTACGTGGCACAACTCTATTACCGAGTTATAATAATTGTTTATAAATATTGTTATAAACTGGGCCCCTGATGTAGTGCAAGTAAATCTGTTTCCGAAATGATAGCTATTAAGAATGAAATTTTTCTGCAAAAAGAACTTACGTGGCATCAACTCTATTAACCGAGTTATAAATAATTGTTTATTAAATATTTTTAATAACTGGGCCCTTGATGTAGTGCAAGTAAATCTGTTTGCGGAAATCGATAGCTATTTAACAAGGAAATTTTTCTGCTAAAGAACTTACGTGGCATCAACTCTATTAACCGAGTTATAAATAATTGTTTATAAATATTGTTAATAATTGGGCCCTTGATGTAGTGCAAGTAAATCTGTTTGCGGAAATCGATAGCTATTTAACAAGGAAATTTTTCTGCAAAAGAACTTACGTGGCATCAACTCTATTAACCGAGTTATAAATAATTGTTTATAAATCTTGTTAATAACTGGGCCCTTGATGTAGTGCAAGTAAATCTGTTTGCGGAAATCGATAGCTATTTAACAAGGAAATTTTTCTGCTAAAGAACTTACGTGACACCAACTCTATTAACCGGGTTATAAATAATTGTTTATAAATATTGTTAATATCTGGGCCCTCGATGTAGTGCAAGTAAATCTGTTTTCAAAAATCGATAGCTATTTAACAAGGAATTTTTCTGCTAAAGAACTTACGTGGCACCAACTCTATTAACCGAGTTATTAATAATTGTTTATAAATATTGTTAATAACTGGGCTCCTGATGTAGTGCAAGTAAATCTGTTTGCGGAAATCGATAGCTATTTAACAAGGAAATTTTCTGCTAAAGAACGTACGTGGCAACCAACTCTATTAACCGAGTTATAAATAATTGTTTATAAATATTGTTAATAACTGGGCCCTTGATGAAGTGCAAGTAAATCTGTTTCCGGAAATCGATAGCTATTTAAGAAGGAAAATTTTCTGCTAAAGAACGTACGTGGCACCAACTCTATTAACCGAGTTATAAATAATTGTTTATAAATATTGTTAATAACTGGGCCCTTGATGTAGTGCAAGTAAATTGTTTTCAAAAATCGATAGCTATTTAACAAGGACATTTTTCTGCTAAAGAACTACGTGGCACCTACTCTATTAACCGAGTTATTAATAATTGTTTATAAATATTGTTAATAACTGGGCCCTTGATGTAGTGCAAGTAAATCTGTTTGCGGAAATCGATAGCTATTTAACAAGGAAATTTTTCTGCTAAAGAACTTACGTGGCACCAACTCTATTAACCGGGTTATAAATAATTGTTTATAAATATTGTTAATATCTGGGCCCTAGATGTAGTGCAAGTAAAACTGTTTTCAAAAATCGATAGCTATTTAACAAGGAAATTTTTCTGCTAAAGAACTTACGTGGCCCAACCAACTCAATTAACCGAGTTATTAATAATTATTTATGAATATTGTTAATAACTGGGCTCTTGATATAGTGCAAGTAAATCTGTTTGCGGAAATCGATAGCTATTTAACAAGGAAATTTTTCTGCTAAAGAACGTACGTGGCACCGACTCTATTAATCGAGTTATAAATAATTGTTTATAAATATTGTTAATACCTGGGCCCTTGAAGTAGTGCAAGTAAATCTGTTTCCGGAAATCGATAGCTATTTAAGAATGAAATTTTTCTGCTAAAGAACGTACGTGGCACCAACTCTATTAACCGAGTTATAAATAATTGTTTATAAATATTTGTTAATAACTGGGCCCTTGAAGTAGTGCAAATAAATCTGTTTCCGGAATCGATAGCTACCTATTAAGAAGGAATTTTTTCTGCAAAGAACTTACGTGGCATCAACTCTATTAACCGAGTTATAAATAATTGTTTATAAATATTGCTAATAACTGGGCCCTTGATGTAGTGCAAGTAAATCTGTTGCGGAAATCGATAGCTATTTAACAAGGAAATTTTTCTGCTAAAGAACTTACGTGGCACCAAACTCTATTAACCGGGTTATAAATAATTGTTTATAAGTATTGTTAATATCTGGGCCCTTCGATGTAGTGCAAGTAAATCTGTTTTCAAAAATCGATAGCTATTTAACAAGGACATTTTTCTGCTAAAGAACTTACGTGGCACCAACTCTATTAACCGAGTTATTAATAATTGTTTATAAATATTGTTAATAACTGGGCCCTTGATGTAGTGCAAGTAAATCTGTTTCCGGAAATCGATAGCTATTTAAGAAGGAAATTTTTCTGCAAAGAACTTACGTGGCATCAACTCTATTAACCGAGTTATAAATAATTGCTTGTAAATATTGTTAATAACTGGGCCCTTGATGTAGTGCAAGTAAATCTGTTTGCGGAAATCGATAGCTATTTAACAAGGAAATTTTTCTGCTAAAGAACTTACGTGACACCAACTCTATTAACCGGGTTATAAATAATTGTTTATAAATATTGTTAATATCTGGGCCCTCGATGTAGTGCAAGTAATCTGTTTTCAAAATCGATAGCTATTTAACAAGGAAATTTTTCTGCTAAAGAACTTACGTGGCACCAACTCTATTAACCGAGTTATTAATAATTGTTTATAAATATTGTTAATAACTGGGCTCCTGATGTAGTGCAAGTAAATCTGTTTGCGGAAATCGATAGCTATTTAACAAGGAAATTTTTCTGCTAAAGAACGTACGTGGCACCAACTCTATTAACCGAGTTATATATAATTGTTTATAAATATTGTTAATAACTGGGCCCTTGATGAAGTGCAAGTAAATCTGTTTCCGGAAATCGATAGCTATTTAAGAAGGAAATTTTTCTGCTAAAAGAACGTACGTGGCACCAACTCTATTAACCGAGTTATAAATAATTGTTTATAAATATTGTTAATAACTGGGCCCTTGAATGTAGTGCAAGTAAATCTGTTTCCGGAAATCGATAGCTACCTATTTAAGAAGGAAATTTTTCTGCAAAGAACTTACGTGGCATCAACTCTATTAACCGAGTTATAAATAATTGTTTATAAATATTGTTAATAACTGGGCCCTTGATGTAGTGCAAGTAAATCTGTTGCGGAAATCGATAGCTATTTAACAAGGAAATTTTTCTGCCTAAAGAACTTACGTGGCACCAACTCTATTAACCGAGTTATAAATAATTGTTTATAAATATTGTTAATATCTGGGCCCTTGATGTAGTGCAAGTAAATCTGTTTGCGGAAATCGATAGCTATTTAACAAGGAAATTTTTCTGCTAAAGAACTTACGTGGCACCAACTCTATTAACCGAGTTATTAATAATTGTTTATAAATATTGTTAATAACTGGGCCCTTGATGTAGTGCAAGTAAATCTGTTTCCGGAAATCGATAGCTATTTAACAAGGAAATTTTTCTGCAAAGAACTTACGTGGCATCAACTCTATTAACCGAGTTATAAATAATTGTTTATAAATATTGTTAATAACTGGGCCCTTGATGTAGTGCAAGTAAATCTGTTTGCGGAAATCGATAGCTATTTAACAAGGAAATTTTTCTGCTAAAGAACTTACGTGGCACCAACTCTATTAACCGAGTTATAAATAATTGTTTATAAATATTGTTAATAACTGGGCCCTGATGTAGTGCAAGTAAATCTGTTTCGAAAAATCGATAGCTATTTAACAAGGAAATTTTTCTGCTAAAGAACGTACGTGGCACCAACTCTATTAACCGAGTTATTAATAATTGTTTATAAATATTGTTAATAACTGGGCTCCTGATGTAGTGCAAGTAAATCTGTTTCGCGGAAAATCGATAGCTATTTAAGAAGGAAATTTTTCTGCTAAAGAACGTACGTGGCACCAACTCTATTAACCGAGTTATATATAATTGTTTATAATATGTTAATAACTGGGGCCCTTGATGAAGTGCAAGTAAATCTGTTTCCGGAAATCGATAGCTATTTAAGAAGGAAATTTTTCTGCTAAAGAACGTACGTGGCACCAACTCTATTAACCGAGTTATAAATAATTGTTTATAAATATTGTTAATAACTGGGGCCCTTGAAGTAGTGCAAATAAATCTGTTTCCGGAAATCGATAGCTACCTATTTAAGAAGGAAATTTTTCTGCAAAGGAACTTACGTGGCATCAACTCTATTAACCGAGTTATAAATAATTGTTTATAAATATTGCTAATAACTGGCCCCTTGATGTAGTGCAAGTAAATCTGCGGAAATCGATAGCTATTTAACAAGGAAATTTTTCTGCTAAAGAACTTACGTGGCACCAACTCTATTAACCGGTTATAAATAATTGTTTATAAGTATTGTTAATATCTGGGCCCTCGATGTAGTGCAAGTAAATCTGTTTTCAAAAATCGATAGCTATTTAACAAGGACATTTTTCTGCTAAAGAAACTTACGTGGCACCAACTCTATTAACCGAGTTATTAAATAATTGTTTTATAAATATTGTTAATAACTGGGCCCTTGATGTAGTGCCAAGTAAATCTGTTTCAGGAAATCGATAGCTATTTAAGAAGGAAATTTTTCTGCAAAGAAACTTACGTGGCATCAACTCTATTAACCGAGTTATAAATAATTGTTGTAAATATTGTTAATAACTGGGCCCTTGATGTAGTGCAAGTAAATCTGTTTGCGGAAATCGATAGCTATTTAACAAGGAAATTTTTCTGCTAAAGAACTTACGTGACACCAACTCTATTAACCCGGTTATAAATAATTGTTTATAAATATTGTTAATATCTGGGCCCTCGATGTAGTGCAAGTAAATCTGTTTTCGAAAATCGATAGCTATTTAACAAGGAAATTTTTCTGCTAAAGAACTTACGTGGCACCAACTCTATTAACCGAGTTATAAATAATTGTTTATAAATATTGTTAATAACTGGGCTCCTGATGTAGTGCAAGTAAATCTGTTTGCGGAAATCGATAGCTATTTAACAAGGAAATTTTTCTGCTAAAGAACGTACGTGGCACCAACTCTATTAACCGAGTTATATATAATTGTTTATAAATATTGTTAATAACTGGGCCCTTGATGAAGTGCAGGTAAATCTGTTTCCGGAAATCGATAGCTATTTAAGAAGGAAATTTTTCTGCAAAAGAACTCACGTGGCATCAACTCTATTAACCGAGTTATAAATAATTGTTTATAAATATTTTTAATAACTGGGCCCTTGATGTAGTGCAAGTAAATCTGTTTCCGGAAATCGATAGCTATTTAAGAAGGAAATTTTTCTGCTAAAGAACGTACGTGGCACCAACTCTATTAACCGAGTTATAAATAATTGTTTACAAATATTGTTAATAATTGGGCCCTTGATGTAGTGCAAGTAAATCTGTTTGCGGAAATCGATAGCTATTTAACAAGGAAATTTTTCTGCTAAAGAACGTACGTGGCACCAACTCTATTAACCGAGTTATAAATAATTGTTTACAAATATTGTTAATAATTGGGCCCTTGATGTAGTGCAAGTAAATCTGTTTGCGGAAATCGATAGCTATTTAACAAGGAAATTTTTCTGCTAAAGAACTTACGTGGCACCAACTCTATTAACCGGGTTATAAATAATTGTTTATAAATATTGTTAATATCTGGGCCCTCGATGCTAGTGCAAGTAAAACTGTTTTTCAAAAATCGATAGCTATTTAACAAGGAAATTTTTCTGCTAAAGAACTTACCTGGCACCAACTCTATTAACCGAGTTATTAATAATTGTTTATGAATATTGTTAATAACTGGGCTCTTGATGCAGTGCAAGTAAAATCTGTTTACGGAAATCGATAGCTATTTAACAAGGAAATTTTTCTGCTAAAGAACGTACGTGGCACCAACTCTATTAACCGAGTTATAAATAATTGTTTATAAATATTTTTAATAACTGGGCCCTTGATGTAGTGCAAGTAAATCTGTTTCCGGAAATCGATAGCTATTTAAGAAGGAAATTTTTCTGCTAAAGAACGTACGTGGCACCAACTCTATTAACCGAGTTATAAATAATTGTTTATAAATATTGTTAATAACTGGGCCCTCGATGTAGTGCAAGTAAATCTGCGGAAATCGATAGCTATTTAACAAGGAAATTTTTCTGCTAAAGAACTTACGTGGCACCAACTCTATTAACCGGGTTATAAATAATTGTTTATAAGTATTGTTAATATCTGGGCCCTCGATGTAGTGCAAGTAAATTTGTTTTCAAAAATCGATAGCTATTTAACAAGGACATTTTTCTGCTAAAGAACTTACGTGGCACCTACTCTATTAACCGAGTTATTAATAATTGTTTATAAATATTGTTAATAACTGGGCTCTTGATGTAGTGCAAGTAAATCTGTTTGCGGAAATCGATAGCTATTTAACAAGGAAATTTTTCTGCTAAAGAACTTACGTGGCACCAACTCTATTAACCGGGTTATAAATAATTGTTTATAAATATTGTTAATATCTGGGCCCTAGATGTAGTGCAAGTAAAACTGTTTTCAAAAATCGATAGCTATTTAACAAGGAAATTTTTCTGCTAAAGAACTTACGTGGCACCAACTCTATTAACCGAGTTATTAATAATTATTTATGAATATTGTTAATAACTGGGCTCTTGATGTAGTGCAAGTAAATCTGTTTGCGGAAATCGATAGCTATTTAACAAGGAAATTTTTCTGCTAAAGAACGTACGTGGCACCAACTCTATTAATCGAGTTATAAATAATTGTTTATAAATATTGTTAATACCTGGGCYCTTGAAGTAGTGCAAGTAAATCAGTTTCCGGAAATCGATAGCTATTTAAGAATGAAATTTTTCTGCTAAAGAACGTACGTGGCACCAACTCTATTAACCGAGTTATAAATAATTGTTTATAAATATTGTTAATAACTGGGCCCTTGAAGTAGTGCAAATAAATCTGTTTCCGGAAATCGATAGCTACCTATTTAAGAAGGAAATTTTTCTGCAAAGGAACTTACGTGGCATCAACTCTATTAACCGAGTTATAAATAATTGTTTATAAATATTGCTAATAACTGGGCCCTTGATGTAGTGCAAGTAAATCTGCGGAAATCGATAGCTATTTAACAAGGAAATTTTTCTGCTAAAGAACTTACGTGGCACCAACTCTATTAACCGGGTTATAAATAATTGTTTATAAGTATTGTTAATATCTGGGCCCTCGATGTAGTGCAAGTAAATCTGTTTTCAAAAATCGATAGCTATTTAACAAGGACATTTTTCTGCTAAAGAACTTACGTGGCACCAACTCTATTAACCGAGTTATTAATAATTGTTTATAAATATTGTTAATAACTGGGCTCTTGATGTAGTGCAAGTAAATCTGTTTGCGGAAATCGATAGCTGTTTAACAAGGAAATTTTTCTGCTAAAGAACGTACGTGGCACCGACTCTATTAACCGAGTTATAAATAATTGTTTATAAATATTGTTAATAACTGGGCCCTTGATGTAGTGCAAGTAAATCTGTTTCCGGAAATCGATAGCTATTTAAGAAGGAAATTTTTCTGCAAAGAACTTACGTGGCATCAACTCTATTAACCGAGTTATAAATAATTGTTTGTAAATATTGTTAATAACTGGGCCCTTGATGTAGTGCAAGTAAATCTGTTTGCGGAAATCGAAAGCTATTTGAACAAGGAAATTTTTCTGCTAAAGAACTTACGTGGTATCAACTCTATTAAACGAGTTATAAATAATTGTTTATAAATATTGTTAATAATTGGGCCCTTGATGTAGTGCAAGTAAGTCTGTTTGCGGAAATCGATAGCTATTTAACAAGGAATTTTTTCTGCAGAAGAACTTACGTGGCATCAACTCTATTAACCGAGTTATAAATAATTGTTTATAAATATTGTTAATAACTGGGTCCTTGATGTAGTGCAAGTAAATCTGTTTGCGGAAATCGATAGCTATTTAACAAGGAAATTTTTCTGCTAAAGAACTTACGTGGCACCAACTCTAATAACTGGGATATATATAATTGTTTATATTCACAAATTTTTATTAATTATTCAGTAAGTAAATCTGTTTTCAAAGATCGGAAGTTCATTAACGTGGAATTATTCTGCTGAGGGACTAACATGGCAACAACTCCGTTCCCCGAGATATAAATAATTGTTGAAATATTATATATTTTTGTTACTTGTTTATTTATGAACACGTTAGAATGCAACCGTAATTTATATTTACCTGAGTATGGCCGTAGGGTATAACCGGCAACTATCTATATTCAGTACTTCTATGGTATATTCGGGTATATTCGGAAATTTAGGCTGCTATCTTTTGGCTGCTGTTTTCACGCCGGTAGTTAATTTATGATCTAAATGTTGGACAGATTAAGCTATAAAATATCGGCAAAACCGCATAAAACCGTCAATTTGAACTAGAAACTGGTGTTGACTTATCTGTTACGTAAGTGGGTTGAATCCTAGGGGACGTTCAGAATCCCTCGATTCGGGACTGGGGAGCTGGTTCGGTTCTGGTAAGATGACTTCCAGAATCCCTGGCGTGTTCGACAGAATATTCGGGAAAACGTGGTATGATCAGCGCAGCAGTTCGAACAATCGATCACAATGAAGGACGTGAAAAGAACCCTCTGAAGAGAGTTCTTACAAGAAGCAATATCGAGCGAAACGTGTGGCGTTGTGATTTAAATCCCGCAAAAGCGGCTTGGACGAAGCTCAAACGAAACAACCAATGGCTTTTAGCGTCCAAACAGAATTCGTTGGTCGGATAATCCCAAAACTTTTGGATGGACGTTGCACAAGATGTTCATAGACCGATCAGCGAATTTTCACAACACACCTGTTTCAAATGCTACTAAATACGAATCTAACGGCTCGTGGAATCCACACCGATTCGCATTAATCTCTGGCGGTTTTTGTCGACGGCGCGGTAAAAAGTGGTCCACAAGAAGCATATTCCACTGGAAATGCTGATGTGATTAAACGATGGAAAATGCAAAGAAGACAACTCTAACAATACGGGGAAAGTTGAAAATGTTAAATGGAAATATTTCAAAAATTATTGTAACAACCCGTAGCAGTTTTCAAAGAATCAGTATTGGCTATAGCTTGTTAACAAAAGGGTGACCGGTGTAAAACTTTTATTGATGCTTGCAATACTTGTTTAGTAGGTGATGTTTATTTCGAATATGTAACACCTTTGACTTTTTAACACTTTTTCTCATTGGCATTCACTGACAATGAATGCACCTTTTATCCTTGGGGACATTTAATTCTAAAATATAATTGCAACTCACAAAGGGATTGAATCTTTGATTAATAAAAGGTACTAACTCCAAGAAACTACAACTGCGGGAAAATGGGGAAAAAACTGTTTGAATACTTCGTTTACATTTTGCACAATATATTGTTCCCGTAGATTCGAAATTGAAGTAAGACCGATGTTGCTAAGAACATTTTAACCTTTTTATTAATTGTTTTTACCCAAAACATGTCAAAACAGGWTGMTAGAGTTTTTTYAAAATGGATTTATTATACCGGAAATAGGTACTTCTGTCATAAGACTYAACCATAATAATATACATTTTTCTTGTATAAATTTAGGCCACTATAATAGTTAAAATTTTTTATATCGTTTGTATGGATAACCTCGACTGATATGTTCGTTTTGGCAAAGGCAGGTTTTACATGAAATCAAAAACAAGACCGCTGGCTGTAATTATCATGGCAACTCCTTTGTGTATTATGAGCTATAAGTTCACCTTGCAAAGTCAACTTCACAGATTGTGATAAATGCTGCTTTCTTAATTGTGTGTTTATTTCTTCACAAGGGCCGATCAAACAGCAGTATAAATTTTTATTAAAGTATTTTACGTAAAAATCGTATTGGATGGTTGTCTCTGGATATTTTGATTCAAACATATTGCATATACTTTTAATATTATGTAGTAATACCATAAACACGTTTTTCACTATTGATGTGCAAATTCATAAATGCTTTTCGACACTCTGCGATTCGTTTAATTATTAAACATCCCTCTCAAAACACCGCATTGCCATTGCGTGTTTTCGTACCTACATCACCCTACACTTGACACACGCATGTTCGTGCTCCACCGTTTGCATTGTGTAAGATGCAGTTGGATCTAGAAGATGCAGTGATTGTTTACTACGACGTAGCCATCACAGCGTTAACACTGCCACCACTAACATATACATTCAAGAAAACAATTGAGTTATTCAAATACGATTGGTTGATTAATCGTCTAAATTAAATGCGAGAAACACTTCTTCGGTCGGTTGTGTTATATGAAGTCAAATCCTTGGATTTGGGCAACTATGGAAAACTGCCTTCATTTGCCACTAACAACCGAGAAGCATCCCACAATACCAATATATGTATTTTTTTTGGTTTCAAAGTATTCGCTGAGGTCTTATCCATGAGTATGATTAGTAATCATGTTTCCTGTTTCAAAATTTGCACGAACATTTTCTCATTTTTTATCAGTCTTTCTGTCACAATAATTGCAGCGCACTACTTGGACCTTGAAATGGTCTGCATCTGTAGTGGAACCAACCTTATTTCAGCACGAAATAATCAGACCACTTATTTACCCGAACGGAGCCTTCGACCGTCCTTAACGAGCCTGGAACTGCATTGGGTTACATCATAGTGGTGATCGGTACTGATGTGTAGCAGTAAATGGAAATCTGCGGCAGATACAAATAAAAAAAATAAACGCCATTTGCAGTTATAAATATTATGAGCATTGGAGGGGCTCACTATTATTCCCTGCACCTTAAAACAAAACAATTTATGTCTTCAAAATATTTAATTGTTAAACCCTTTTACATTTTTAGAATCCAATTCACAACGGCTATTTATATTTTTTTTTAAATTAAATTCTGGGATAGTGCCTACTAAACTTTTGGTTTCCCTCTTAAAGTTAACCGTTACTGACAACGTTGCCACTAAATTTTCTTTTAGTTAGTAACATTTAAGGGAACTTTGTCTAAATACTTTAATAGTTAATGATAATAGCGACCATTTATAAAAAATACATTGACATGTTTTCTTGCGTTTAACGGGATTGTTTACGATATATGGCTTATTTGTTAGCAAACTATTACTGCAATAATTACATTTTAAATATTTCACTATTTTCTGTTTTATTTATTTAATATTTATTAATAAGTATTATAATAATTAATTATAGTACCATCCTACCAAACTTGCTCATTATTATTATTGGAATGGACTGGGCCTGTTTCATATTTTTTTTATTAAAAAAAATCAAATTATGTATTCAACTGTACCAGAAATGACTATTTTTATCTTTAGAATGTCAGTTTGTACAGAAAAAAATATATATTATTTTAAAAGGCGGGAAAATATTAAGTCATTTCATGCAAAACCTTACGGCGCCTGCACGAAATTCCAAAATCAACATTGTCAGTTCTCCTGATTTCTCGGCAAACACCTACGGCATAATACGTTATAATGGCGTTACATACAGGTATGCCTCTAACTCGAATTTTTTTGCGCAAGATAAACGAAATATACATATAATTGCGCTCCTAATATGTGTTTTTGACATATTATAATTGTCGTAAACGGTATTTTTGTGTTATCTTTTCGGTTAAGAGGGGCGTTTACCTAGAGCGAAGCGGGTCATTTTAAGCACCTACTGTTTTACATTTTACCGAGTTATTAGAAACTTTTTCGAAGTGAGTTCGAGCTTTTTCTGAATTTGGTACGGTAATGTAAATATTTGTTGTTATATTTTGCTTAAAAATGCGTACTTTTGGCGAGCTATTTCTCGAAAACTAAGGCACATAAACGAAAAATTCGAACTCCACGTTGTAACTACATATTCCTTTATACACTACCAAAAACATGAGCACGATAAAGGAATAAAAACAGTCAAAAAATCTAAAACCGCAAACCCTTTCGCACGAGTCCGTCACGAGAGCGGAATGCCAATGCCCATCCCCACCAGGGGGCTTATTCTTGAAGTCGCACGATGTGAGCGCCGTTCCTACACGATCGTTTTACTCCCATCACACGCTCTTCTCTCGGTGGGCAAAATCCGTATTCTTGAACGACAAGAGAACGAAGTGGGGGTAGGCGGTACAATTTGCCGTGCAAAACAGTGTTGCAAGTGTTCAACACGTGCGTCAACCAATAAAAGCGCAGAATAAATGTACCGTTTCCCACCCAATTTATTATTTCAATTCTTATTTTCAAAGCGTCACTTAGCATTTGCGTTTCGCAGTGTCAGCCTGAACATGGAAAAAGGCGAGGTGGTTGTATTAATTCAGAGCAGAAGAGATTGTTGACAGATTTCATGGAAAATAATCCACAATTACGAAAAAGTGGTAAATTTTCTAATGAGTTTTCCTTTAAAACTGCTCAAAAACTTTGGCAAGACATTACAACCCAATTAAATGAGATACCTGGCGCAGCATTTAAAGACTGGCGTCAATGACGAAAGGTGGGTATTAGATATTTATTAGTTTTTTTTTTAATTATTCATGTGTTACAATTACACACACGATTTGTCAGGATTAAAAAATCAAAGGCCAAACATGTAAACCAAAAAAATATTGCAGTGGAGCAGGTGGAGGTCCTAGCACTCCACCCCTTAATGCAAAAATGGACGACATAAGACATTCAGATATTGGATTTATTATCCACAGCAACCGTCGAAGCTTAAGATAACCGTTGCCTTAGGTCCATTTCTTGTAAATTTATGTACTGTTGCAGTACCTATACTTCCTGTGAATTCAGGACATTTGCAACTTCATTGCTTCATCTGCTGATGCTGATTAGAAAATGTTATAAATTCAGTTATCTCCTAGTAAACACCAAGAAGAATTTTATGTTTTAAAACTTTTATTTTGCTCCACAGGAATCACCAACTACGCCCGATAGAACTTCAAATGTTAAGAACAGTCTTGAGCGCGGGATTTAATAAGTCTATTAACAAAGGCGGGATATGTTACGCGCTTGCGCTTACAGATGTTTTCTCGGTGTTCCTACCCGAGAACCCAGGAGAACGGCGTTCTCCCAAGTTTCGTAGGAGCGGAGCGCTCTCTCGATTTCGAGAATACGGTCGGGTGAAATTTGAAGAGAACTCCGCCCACTTTCTCTCGACTTTTCTACTCGTCTGACTTCAAGAATAGGGCCCCAGGTCCGTCGCGTGGTATGAAATAGAACAGTGAGCCTAAGATACAAACCTGTCGGGAATGATCGAGCGGTATACGATCTATTCCGATATGACTTTCTAAGATTGTATGTTTAAATACACGTGACAAGTTTAATGTTAAAAGTTCTTTCACATTAATTTACTGTCTGCCGAAGCAATGGGGAGGCGGAATGAAAATTATTATAAAAGTTCCTCCAGAAATCATAGTCGACATGCAATTAGAATGAAATGTTATATAGTTCATATTTACAGAAATAAATGGGTTATTCCATATTTTGAATAACCTGGTATAATATCATAGTAAGTTACTAATATCATGCTTACTTTTTTTATGCACACACTACAGTCAGCAATTTTCCGAATATTAGTTTGCCCGTATGTTGCTCGTACGATCTTTGCGTGATTTCAACCTATTGGCTACCCTCCTACGTCCCATGTCCCACTGGTAATATGGGTTGCATAGTTTACWTTTCTGCCCGATCACTCCAAGTAAATGCCCCTCTTAAATATGAGTTGTACAAAGCGGTGCAGATTGGCAATCGCGCTTTGCAATCGAATCAAACTGCAACCCGTGCGTCAATTTGCGACGCTGTCACGCATTGTGTGTTGTGGTTTGATTTGGTATAGCTTTAGTATCTAACCACCATCGCTGACGCAATTGTAAATCCTCCCGGAATCTGATAAACAATTTATCAGGGCAGTTTACGCTATTATTGCCGCAATTTGGCATAATACACACTGTTTTTCAAGGCATCGCAGAATCACTTTGTTCGTGACCACACAGCCACACACCTTCACGAACACGTAAACACCCCACGATGACGCCTAAACGGCAGCGCGTGCGTATTATTACGATGCACGCAATTACGTCATGGGCAATAACAGTCAAATTTCATTAGCAAAATTCGTAAAAATAAGAAGGAAGGGCACTAAATAACTTGGCCCACATACGTTTTTGACCACTGTTGATTAGCTCTAGATAAAGATTTCAGTAATTACCGGAAAGTGAAACAGGCCCATTATGCGGTAACCATGGTAACGAGACGTAGTAAGTGTATAAAATTATTGGATGTAAGGGCTTGCGCCCATGTAAACTTAGTTGCCTAAGCTTGCATACAAAATTAAAAATACTACATAGTTACAGCAAGGAAAGTAAATACAATAAGTAATATGCGACATAATATATTATAGGAAGCGTGCACTCGTCCTCGTTCAGAGCCTTTTGGTGGATTAAACAGATAAATGTGGGCTACAAATACAAATTAAATCGTATGTAAAGTGACACTGCAAAAACGAGTATTTATGCGAAATGAACGAAATAATAATCAAATATAGTTTTGGACGTATTTTTTATAACAACGCCAGACCATAGGTGGTACTAAAGTATCTACTAATAATAGTTTCGAAGCTGCAGTGTTTGTGAAATATGTAAATCATCACATTGAATAGCTTGCAAACAAGTTGGTTTTTGTTTGTACTTTGTTTTACACTATTTATCGAATAATTTGCCGATGGTTTCGGCAGGAGATACATTTTCAAGAAACCTTTCTTAATGATCGTAGAATAATGATTCGATAAATAGTGCGAAACAAAGCACAAACAAAAACCAGCTTGTTTACAAGCTATTCAATATAGTGACTAATAACAATTATTACAAATTTAGTCTTCCATCTTCATTTTATGGCATTCATTATTGTTAGTCAAGCAACTGCAAATATGAATGGGTATCTATAAGCTGGTACAAAACGACTTAACACGCGAGATGCGCGAAGGCGGACCTCGTTTCGAAGATCGTCAACTATCGCATAGTGCCATCGCCACCTCTAATAAGGCCGCGGCCGTAGTAAATGGCAACAGTGCATTTGTTGTAGCACAAGGCCAACTCGCCAGGATCCGAAAGTCGCGCGCGTAATATATATAACGTCAAACCTACTTTATTGATAAGGCTTGTGAGGAATTTTTTTTCAGAGTATTCCTCAAATGTCATCAAAGCTGACATCCGTTTTGAAAAACTTCAAACTGAGGAAAATAAAATTGAGATAAGTAGTATTATTCGAAGAATCCAGACAAGGTATATTTTAAAAAATCAGAAAAACTTTCAGCGGCAAAGTTATACAGGAAGGGCGGAATTTTATATAACTGAAGGAATTGTCGCGATAACTTGAATAGGAACAAAATTTTGAATCAAAGGCAAGTTCTTCGTGCCATTAGGGAAACCTAGGTAAAAGTTATGGCGTGCAAACTCTGCCACAATCGCAGTATGAATTTAACTGTGAATGTTGAATTGTACTTACTTATTACGTTGAGATCTGCTTTATTTTAAATAAATCATCTAAAATACTGAGACAAAAGATTTATTTTATGAGCATTACGACGACAACGTACGTTACAAAATAAATTTTATGTAGTTACATTATTTCTAGTGAAACAATTTATTTGGTATATTTAAATATAAAATACATCATCTCTGAAGTAACAATAAATAAATCTGATATGCCAAACAGTTTGGTAAGATTTACTGAGATGTTAAGACATGTACTAAACAAAAGAGAAGCTATAAATATATTTAGATAAGTATTTCTAAAAATAAAGTATTTAGCATTTCTTATATTTAAATCTGAGGCAACAGTTTATTTAAACATACTTTGAAATAATTATTTTAAAAAGCATTATTAACAATTGGCACGATAGATTTTATCATGGATGTATAAAAGAGGGGATCCAGCTTTTCACAATCTAAACTGATTCCAACATGTGATCACAGTCTAAGCGTTTATTTGTAGATAACATCGGATCTTCCAGTTGAGAGTTGATCAGTTGTGTATGTCCAATGACTAAGCTTCATGTTCACGGTCACACACCATTTGGGCGTTTGCGTGTTTGTTTTTATTTGGTTTTATGATGTGCAAGACGCAGGGAATGATTTCCATATAATTGTTAATGGTAGCAGTGATAAGATGATCAGGCAGTGTCAAATGTTCAGAAAGATTGATATACGTTAACCCAATGTTTCATTTCACAGGTATGTAACATTCAAGTAGTATTTAAGGTTAAGATTCATAGGCGTGCGGTATTTAAATTGCTTATTATGCCTATATTTTACAACACTACTACTGAAAGATGAATTGTTTACTAGTGTATAACAAAAAAAATGAGTTTTATTTTTTCCTATCTATTATTTTTAGGTTTCCGAAGCATACTCAAGAATGCAAATTAACGCACGCCAATGCCGCGGAAAGAAAACAAAGTTTGTTATTGCGCTAACTTCACGCCATTTAGATGTTGGATTCACAACAATGCGCTTTCTGTCAATGAGATGCGGTTTGCGGTATCCTCTCTTTTATACATCCATGGATTTTATTGTACTCATTTTACACCATTATTGCAGAAGTAGCAATATAGTTGAATGCGATTCGTTCACTTAAAATAACCTTCTATTTTGTAGGTACTTGCTGAAATAAACAATCTTTTAAATTTTTCAGATATTCACATCTGCATCGCGCACACGTTCAACAACAATAATTTAATATGGCACTCCACCGTATATTAAATTGTAACAAGGACCTGGGGTCAATGCTCATTATCTTTCATTAATTTAAATTTAATGCATTCAAAAGCAATTAAATTTTCGTCCAAGTTTGAATGCAACAGAATCTAATATAAAATATACTTGATTCGTCAAACGTCTAGGTAGTTGTAGCTAAATATCACAAAAATAGCAGCAGCTGATGCAGTATCTTCTGAATTTGACAAAATAATGATTGGCTTTTTGGTACTGCTTCATAGACTTTGTAAAGCACGAAGTGGAAAGTTGTAAATTCAGCACTAAATAGATTGTAATACAAATATAAATTATTATCATTATTATTATTAATCCGCAGTTTTGGTTCTGACGCGAAAATTTCAACAGCAATTATATAAAAATTTCTGCCGACCATTTGCCAGTAACAGCCTAATCTAGATTCCAAATTATGGGTCTGGACCAGAGAAATATAGTGGGGAGAACACGCATAGGCAGACTGCGCATAAACTTATTTTGCAGTGTAAATGGTACTAGATATTATTTAAAAATATATAATTATAACAAATAATTACTGCAAAAAATGTATTAAGGATTATAATATTCACATATGCAGGCAGACATCTTCCGACTTCGAACGTTTATTCGATGTACACTCTAACTATATAACTCATAACTAAAATTAATGAAACTACCAAATAAAACTAAGAAATATGTCGTGCAAGCAGAGAAGAAAATCACAATCATAATAGCTAACGCCACGGGCCACGCAATGTAAACAAAACCATGCTAGGAGGATAGAATAACATATGGCAACGCCGGTCTAAGAGCTTTGCTTGTGCTGTGTAACTAATGACAGTTGATTGACGACAGACATTCTCCGTATTAAAATAGCCATTTAATTGATATTTATAGAACATTCCAAGAACAAGTCAAACTTCGCATTTACCCTATTTCTAAGTGAAACTGTTGCACAAGATGTCATTATTTAAAGTAAGCGCTAAAAGTTTGACGTTCTCGTGGACAATATGGCAGCCCCCTTGTTTACTAGCATTCGCGCAGATCCATGAGCGTTCTCCCCACTCTAGTTCTCTGGTAGTACTGCATTGTGATTTTGGATTGCAGTCAGAGAAATATAGTGGGAAGAACACGCAGAGGCCGACTGCGCATCCCAATTCAGTTGGGACCACTGATCTCTAATTAACTGGATGTCGCATAAGTCATTCCAAAGTGTGATAAGTAGCCACCATGCCGCTGGTACTCGTACTATCAATTTAACGGCGCGTTCAAATTTTAGGTTAGATCTTTAACTATATAATATGGTTATGAGTAAACGTAACATCCAGTTTGTACGGTATATGTTTCTCACTCAAACACTACAACAATCATCTTTTGGAAATCTGCAGACAGATGATGAGTTCACGATTTTAACCGTCAATCATTAACGTTATATTTACCGCAGAAGCGAACCTTTGTCAAAATTTTAGTACAAGGACCAGCGGCTAGGCGCTAAAGTGGTTTAAATCTATCACAAATAATTTACATGCATTTAGGTATGTAAGCGACATCTAGTTATTTAGATATCAGTGGTTGGGATAGTGACGTATTAAAATATTCGTTGAATCCGAATATCGATATATTCGGATTATTCCGAATACTTTGTMGAATAATACGTATTCGGAATTATACGAACGACGCGATGTGGAGCTAGACTGTTCTTGAACGGACAGCAACCTGCATACCGGCAACTCCCTCCACTCTATGCGGAATACGGAATACGGAATACGGAATACGGGATACGGAATACGGAATACGGGATACGGAATACGGAATACGGAATACGGAATAGGAATATGATATACGGTCAAAAATCAAGTGCCTATACGGAATGCGAACCACAATGCGGGCGCTGACTAGCTGCTTACGATAAGCCGAAGTAATAACGATTAAGTAAATAAGTAAGTAAGTAATCCAAGATTCATTTTCATTATTCGGTATCGGAAATGTAAAATTAAAAATGAAACAAAATAGTGTTTATTCATGTACTTACTACTTATTTAAAATTAAATTAATTGGCGTCCCGGTATTTCCAAATGCACAGTTGAATTTTATGTAGAAAACAAAACCAGTATTTTTTTGTTTTTATTGAAAATTTATGACTGATTAACAAAGAATGTAAAACATATTTTATATTTGCAAAGGAAAGTGAACTAAAATCAAATAAACAATCTCTGATTAAAAACATTAATCAAGTAAAAACAAACGTAATCGAATTCTATATTTTAATGGGACCTCACCTTCCTGGTTCTTATTTACAACACTGTCTACATAACGCACATTTTCTAAAACATAAGGCATGTACATATTCATATTAATTTGTTGTTAAAGTATGTGAATGTGAAAGTGAAGGCATACCGCGCCACATGCGTTTTATAGTATATCCGAATATCATCTCTACTCGTACTGTATCTCGCATGAGGTATAGCCTGTTGCGTTCCTATAAGTATGAAATGATAATATGAATACGTATTCGGATGATCCGAATATTTTCATAATCCGATTCCGTATCATCCGAATATTAAAATCATCCGAATATTTACAACACTAGGTTGGGACACTGTAATGGTCGCCATATTGTCCACAGAAACGTCAAGAATCAGACAGTGTTGTCAAATGGCAGTACTTTTTTGATTTAAAAGAACTTTATGTATACCTATAAAAATGAAAAATTCATGTAAACTTATTTTGCAGTGTAAATGGTACTAGATATTATTAAAAATGAGCATATGTGATATTTTCTTGGGTTTTGCAGGCATAAGAAAAAATGAAAAAGTATTGGCAATGACCTCGATTCTGAATAGGGCCTTGATAGCTCAGTGGTAGAGCGTTTGACTGGTATTCAAAAGGTCCCGAGTTTAAATCTTGGTCAAGGCCAATACTTTTTCATTTCATCGTATGCCTGCAATACCCAAGAAAATATCACATATTCTCATTTACAATGAATTCAGGCGATAATTAATTGTCTTTCATATTATTTAAAAATATATAATTATAACAAATAATTATTGCAAGCTTTTTTTTAAGGATTATAATATTTACTTATGCAGGGAGACATCTTGCGACTTCGAACGTTTATTCGATGAACACTTTAACTATACAACTCATAACTAAAATTAATGAAACTACAAAATAAAACTAAGAAATCACAATCACAATAACTAACGCCACGGGCCACGCAATGTAAACAAAACAATGCTACGAGCTTAGAATAACATGTGGCAACGCCGGTCTGGGAGCTTTGTTTATGTGCTGTCAAAATAATAACAGTTGATTGACGACAGACATTCTCCGTATTAAATTAGCCATTTAATTGATATTTATAGAACATTCCAAGAACAAGTCAAACTGATTTTAGTATTTCAACACTGCTACATCAAATTGGTTCGCATTTACCCTATTTTTAAGTGAAACTGTTGCACAAGATGTCATTATTTAAAGTAAGCGCCAAAAGTTTGACGTTCTCGTGGACAATATGGCAGCATTCGCGCAGATCCATGAGTGTTCTCCCCACTCTAGTTCTCTGATTGCAGTAAACATCAAGATTCAAGATGTCAAGACTGACGTCCTGGCACCCTGCCAGCTGTCAGTACATAACCTACAAAAAAGTATAATTTCAAAACTTACCAAAGCTTTTTTGAATCTTGTCTGTACTAATACAAAGTAGTACTACTATGTGCCAGATATTAGAAGTCTGCAAGCTCAGTCATACGGCGTGTTGTCCCTATAGTGGGACATGTGAATAGTTTGTTCAAACTTATTTCAAAAGCAGTAAAAATTGAATGTGTGCTACTGTTACTTCTGGAGAAAAGTAATTATGAATCGCAGCTCTGACAAAGATCGGTCTGAACCTTCCTCAGCTAAGTGTGAAAACGATGATGACAACCAGTGCCAAATGATTGTATGTATTTTTGTAGGGGACACTTGATATTTGTATCAGAGTTAAAGAAGTCATCATTACAATAATAAAACACTTCTGGTCTTTAGTCCTACTTCCAAACTTGTTTTTGGCAAAGCTAAATGCCAGCATTTCAACTGGCTTCAACTTTCATGGCTTAACAAATAGAAATAAATTAAAAACAATAGAAACCAGTCAAATATAATGTACCTAAGTATAGATGCAAAAGTGTGTGGTGTAAAAAGAAGTTGTATTACGTTTTTCGTACACCACACATCACTGTATCTATATTAATGTTAGTTTGACTGGATTTTATTGCTTTTAATTTAGTTATAATTGTTAAGCCTCTAAAGAATGCTGCATATTGGTTGAAATGTGAGCATTTGATTTTGCTAAAAATAAATTAGGAAGTAGGACTACAGACAAAAACTGTACAACACATAATTAAGTCATGATTTTTTTTTCAGTATATTAATTATTTTGTCTAGTATGAATCATACAAAACTGTTTACTTGCTTAACTTGGTTTATATTTCTAAAATGTTCATTAATTAATATAGATTCAGAGCTTTTATTTATATAATAAGGTATAGAGAGTTTTCCCTTGTATTCTGCATTCTTTTTACTTGACCTTGAGAAAGACCTATATTAAGGTTTTGAAATGTTCGTTGGCTCTATATTTTTGCTGCTTAAGCCAATGAATTCCTTTACATTAGTGTATTTTAGTGTGATCTACCAGTTTGGAAAATAAATATATTTTACAACTTTGATTGAAATGGTGTATTAATTGTAGGTGTATTTTAGKTAGAKAATTCAGAGTCTGTACTCAAAGTGATAAAAAATCTTTACACCGAGCAGCAAATGTGTGATGTTTACCTTGAAGTGGGAAAAAAGAAACATGCTGCACATAGGTTAATTCTGTGTGCTTCGAGTGATGTCTTTCAAGCTATGTTAATGAGGCCTGAATGGAACGAATGGCGTGAAAGTAAAGTGGTTTTACAAGAACTTCCAGAATGTGAAAGTGTATTTCATCACTTTCTAGAATATTTGTACACTGGAAAAATATTAATCACTCACACAAATGCAATGCCCATTTTGGCTTTAGCGGATAAGTATATGGTTAAGGTAGGTATATACTTAATTTAATTTAATGTAAAAAATAGTAATAGGTTTTATGTCCATTTGAGCTATTCCGCTGCTTTTGCCATGTCAGATAATGTATATACAACATTAGTTAATAATGTTGCATGTTTGGTAGGTAACTCATAGCAGTATGAAATAGATATTACAGATAAGGTGACTAAGGAGCCGAGCTGCCAAGTCTGGAATATTTAAACCATTATTGTTACAAATACTGGTACTATGTGATTGTACATAATTTTTTTCTACTATCATGTACAGTTAAAAAGTATTAATTACAAGGTTTCTTTCWAATGTTAGAAAATATATTTTGCAAGTCATTAGCTTTTTTATAGCGACATTTACCGGCTCTTATTCTGCAATAACTCGCCTACCTGCTTTAAACCTCTATTTTGAATGGTTTTTAAGTAAATTGTGGAACAATTTTTTGTTCCTTATTCATACTAAACCCGATAAATATGTCTGTTGAATTAATTTGTTAGTTTCATGCCTTTTTACTATTACATATAGGCTAGTTGTCCAATTTACACATATCTTTTTATACTTCTGAAATATCAAAATTAACAAACTTTTTAATCCAAGAAACATAATAATATGTACAAAGTAGTGAGCTACATGCACTGTTTGTTTCAAATGCTCACATTTATTAGTTTGTTGAATAAAAATTTAACTTGAATTAAACTGCTTAAAAGTCAAAGAATTATTGTGATTGTTTAAAAAGTTTGTTGTAACACCTTTATTCTTCTAAGAAGGATTATACATCAAACATATTTTTATTAGATTCACTTAGAACAACTAGTATAAAAGGTTTCACAATAATTCAATGGACATTTAATATAAGCTCATTAAATTGTGTTTTAGAATGGTACATGGCAAAATCCGAGGCAAAATCCGTCACTGCTGCAAAACAGATTTCTTAATTTTTCATGTTCATTTCATTCTATTTAGATTTGAGGTTGTTAATTATTATAATGCTTGTTTGTTGCAGAAGTTAAGTTAAATAAAAATGTTTGGAGGATTAATTTGTTAAAATGCAAGTATTTTGGACTAAAAATATATTTAAAGTAATATGTTGTGTGAATTATTAGAGTGTAATTGTCAACTGGTGTCCTTTAAGTCATATATCAGATCTTGTGTTGACAGGTTCCAGTGTGCCCAAAATATTTTAAAAACATATTTTAGAACTCAGTATTATTATTTTGTATACTTTGACATCCATTAATAAGATTTATGCAAGGTTCATTTTACAATTTAGAGGAAAGCAGTACTTGAACATATTCTATGCTTGTTGATAATTTTAATTTGTCCCTGCGATTAGTGAACTAACGGAAACTGTAGACCTAACAATCACGCTCCAAAACTTGAACACTCAATAGGTCAGATTTTCTTTAGTATGTGATGTTGGATACAAAAAGTAAGAATCTCTAATGCAACTTCCAAAAAGATCCTATTTTACATCTGTATTATTGATGTGAGTATAGTCATTTAAATAATATTAAATATAATTAAATAAATGACACTTTGATAGTGTGCACATTAATATAAACTAATTCGTTTATACAGTATTTTTGATGCTACCATGTTCATGTGATTTTAAAATGGGAACCAAAGTGACTGGCTTAAAAGTTGATCTAAGAAAAAGAATATTATTATTTTTAGTGTCAGCTTAATCAGTCATAGCAACTACAACGCACCAATTTCGTTACAACAGACATACATTCCGTACATATTTACCATAATAAATTTTAAGAAAAAATGAGTGAATTACATATGTCCATATGTACATATTTTTTTTTTCTAAATTTTTATATTGTACCTAGGTTCTGATTGCTCTKTMAGCTTGAATTCAAAATGATGCTGCAGTTATATTTAAAAGCCCTGTATTCTTAATTCCATGGAAAATCCTTATAAATGGGGACAGAATCTCTAMTTTCACACCACTTTTGCTCCTATTGACTATAACCATGGACGTTAACAGAAGGATGTGCAGCTTGGTCCTTTGCAGAGGGGGGTGGTGGTGGGGTATATCTGTTTTTAGTCCGAACTTTGATATACAAAAGTTCCAGATAGACATGCTGTCAAATCAATAGCCGATAACTTTCAGACAGAGGTACAAATATAAACCACCTGACCATGTAACTCATGACCTTCATTGTTGGTCTGGGATCTAAATGTTAATTTAACAAACAATTTTTATTAATTTTTCAGTTCAAAATGGTTGCATTTATATATTTGTCAAATTATTGGATTGGTGAATAAGTTTGTAGCGTTTTTTATATAAAGGTTTTTTTAAAATAAAATGCTATAATTGGAACAATAAACAAATCAATAATATGTTCTCCATTACTTGCATCCTTCCATCTCTCGAAGGGCCTGGCGTTGTTGTGAAGCAGTATGGTTTGGCATTGTCGATTAGGCCTTTTCAGCAGAATTGCTACATTCACATGGTGCAACTGGGCAATGGGCATTATACAGGTCCTTAATGACTGTACTGTTTGTCTTGAGGCCTCCCACTGGACAAAACCCCCCTCAGTCACACAAATGCACGGTCTTCTTTAGGTAAATGTTCTGCTTGACTCTTGATTGTGGCGTACCGCCTGAGGCCACCCATTCTTTTCTTTGTTTCATATTGACATATAGGCATCTTACCTCCCATGACGACTTGGTACAGAAATTGTTGCTTGTATCCTCGTATTGCTCGGTGTCGAGCGACATGTTAAGAAGCAATTTGAAGGTGATTTTCTGTTGTTTTTGGTAAGCTCATGAGCAAAACCCATTGAGTGAAGATGATTAAGTACTTTCACATGGTTGCAGTTCATTTTTTCGGTCAATTCACCACTTGTTTGGCGACCATCTCCCTTCAAAAGTGCTTTGTGATGCTCCTCGTCGAATTCAGAATTGCCTCTTGGATACTCTATTTCTAAGCCACAAAATGATAAAAAAATGAATTATTCAAAACAACGATAGCCACAGTTTTGTAGAGTAGAAAGAGCTTTTTCGCATCAATACAAATGCTTTGGCAAACAGCATACAAAGCATTGCAGCATAAAGGAATACATAAAATGCTACGAACTTATTCAATAACCTTATAATATATCATTTTGATTAAAATATTTGTTTGCTATAATTTAAATTCAACTTTTATAATGTGTGTTTTGAAATATTATTGCTACTCTTTTATATTGTTTCATAATCATTCAAAAAACACAAAATAAATGTTAAAAAATTGTTTCTTTTTAAAATGTACATAGAAATATTTGTCATAAACGCTAAAACAATGTGCTATATATGTGTTTCTTTTTCAGGGTCTAACGAGGCTATGCTTGGATTACATGAGTAGACATATTGTACATGCCGCATGCTATAATCAGTTATTCTCATGGCTGCAATATACTGTTCTCTGTGGTCATGTGGTGGTAGCTAAGCATTGCCGAAATTATATTAAATGGAATTTTGAGTCTATAGCTAATAGCTCAGATTTCAGTAATTTTGAAGTGGATATGTTAATTGATCTGTTAAAAGAGAATGATGTTGTTGTTCACAATGAAATGGTCCTCTTCAATTGCATTGTGCGATGGTTAGATTTACAAAAGATAAATTTGCAGCAAAGTGGGAAAACAAAAGAAGAACTATGTACACACATAAATAATTTAGTAGAGCTTATAATGGGCTACATTAGATTTCCAATGATGACACCAAGAGAACTAGCAGATTTGTTACTTTCACCACTAATTAAAGAACATAAAGAATTTTTTGTTAATCGTATGGCTKKTGGGATGACGTATCACTCAGGACATGAGGAACGGATGCTTGCKCTGTGTGCTAATGAAGAAGATAAACTGCAGTTCATTCCCAGAATGTACACTTCTGATAGGTAATTATATCACATTAATAATAATATCCCCACTACAAATTAATTTTTTTAAATCAAGCATTCATTTCCATGTTTTACCCATTACACTTAGCCTAACAAGATTGATAAAAAATTCTTAATAAAAAAATTTTTTTTGGAAGTTTAACATTTATTAATAAGCTGTAGGTATGTGGCAATATAATTAATAAAAGGCTCTTTAGACAATTTACTGAAGGTGGACTTGTTGATGATTCACATAAAAGCATGCTGTTACATAAATGGGCCTGTCTATATCATAGACATCTTACTCTTTCTAAATAGATGAACAAGCATATGGGATGCACAGTGAAAAATTGTGACAAATTGAACCAACATATAAGGTGGAAAATAGCTCAGCTGAGGAGTATTTGGGCTTGCGCATTAGATGAAGTTTCAGTTGATGAACCGGTCAACAGAGGGACTAAAAAGGCATCGATGGCAGGGTTGCTAGATTGGGGAGTTATTGCAAATTGGGGCGAGTTGGTAACTTAATTTGCTACAAAATTTTTGCAAATGGCAACAGGTGACAGAACAATAGCTGCAGTAAATGATATATTTGCACTAATGCAAGCAGCAGTGGCATTTATATACATTAGTGAAAGAGAAAGTTATAAAAAAGCATACTAGAAGATGTTGTGTGAAGACATTGTACGCCTATAGTGAAAAATACAGTTCTACAGATCTCTTAGTTGACATTATCAAGGCAGCAGCCAATTTAAAAAGTTTTTGAGGATGTCTACAGGGGACTGAAAATCTTTTGAGCCTCGTTGGTCCCAAAATTCGAAAGAAAGACCCATCATACAGGAAGGATATTTTAGACTATGAAAGACTAGCCCTTGCCCTTCACTTTTTGGCTACTGGAGACACCTTTACTAGCTTGTCATATATGTTCAAAATATCCAAGCAGGCAGTTCCCTGATTATTCCCGAAGTATGTCATACAACTAACTTTTTGACATTTTCGATTTACAGTAGTCCACTGGCACATCAGGTCAATTTTTTTGATTCCATTAAAATAAAATTGTTCTTTTTTGTACCAAAGTATGTGAATTGTAAAGATTTTTGTTTTGACTACTCCATATTGATACAACAGCCGATGGTGAGACAACGCAAATGATGAGAAATTCATACAGATACGACAACCGTCTAAACAGAGAAGACATGTGGCGTATATATTTCTTTGAGAAGTGATCAAAAACCGACGAGTTGCTGTTCGCTTCTATCTTTCTAGCATCTTTTGTGAGAATGCCGAGAATGTGTGTCAGACACTATATCGTTGGTTAGACGACGTCTACACTAACAAGTATACGTGTGTTCCGCTTAACTCGTTGCATGCATTCTCATATGTGGGCGTGGCTTAATGACAGGGTTTCTGTACTTGAAACAGTTTATATGGCCAAATTAATTGCAATTTATTATTATTACATTATGATTATGACAGATGAACCTTCTATACAGGGTGATTCACTAAGAGTACATAGCGACTGTATCTTGAAGGTCCCTCACGTTATTGCTTTGAGGAAAAAAATTTTTAGATAAAAATTTATTCAGAGAAATTTAATCAAAATATTTTGAAGTTTGTAATTTTCCTGCTAGGGGTCTTATCTTACATTACTTTACAAATAAACGTAAATAAGTCCAAAATTTTCCATAAAATGCAGGTAGAAGGTAGAATTTTTAGAATCTCCGTCTAATTACCTAAAAGGTTCGCTACAACATTTTTTCTTTGGTTGCCTTGGTAACGACACTACAAAGCAAAATAGCCTGGAAACTTCTAGATGCTGTATCTTCTTAACAACCTAACCAAATTCAACGACCTAGGACTCATTTTACGTGGATTTTCAACCAGATTAGGATTTATCGTAAACTTTTCTAAACATGATTTCTTTAAACTGCAAAAAATTTAAATATGACGGTATAATCTTTTTTTACTTGGTTTTGTGCTGAAAATCTGAGGCGTCTATCATTTTTCGTTTTAATTTTTTTCCAAAACAGTACATACAAGACACAAAATAAAAAAGGAATTTCCTCCTTGAATTCTGAAGAAAAACTGAACTGGGCAACAAGCTTTTTTTCACTTGGATTTATTTAAGCAAATGTGTGATAAAAAGCCGAAGTTGATAGCTTTTTTCGTTCTGAAGTTATTGCCAAAATAGTACCTACATGTAAAACACAAAATAAAAAAAAGATTTTTCTACTTGAATTCTGAAGAAAAACAGAACAGGATGACAATACTTTTTTACTTTGTTCTGTAGACTAATATGTAAGAAAAAATGTGGTAAAAACCTAAAGGCAATAGCTCTTCTTGTTTTCAAGTTGTTGCCAAAATAGTATACAGTATACAGTACAATAATATACACAGATAACCGAACAATTTATCCAATAACGGTTCAAATTAATTTGAACTTATTCACAAGATATTATTTTTATTCAGCAAAGTATCATTATTAATTAAAATTAGATATTTTATTACTGTTATATTCAAGGTATTACCACAGCATAGGGAAACCAGTAGGCTCACTCAAATGGCGGCACTTTGCTCTTAGTAAGTGAGGTTTTGCGATATATGGTGGGGTATGGTGTGGGATAGGTACCCGATGTAATAATGCTCGCATGCCAATTGCCTGACCAGGTTCGGATTTAAAAATTTGTTGTCTGATAAAAATTATTAAATAGTCAAAAAGAGTATGTTTAAATAATGTTTAATTTAATTCCCCGACCTTCCATATTCACATTCATCGCGTCAGCATAAAAAAATGTTGTGTTTGAACCAAGAATAAAATTTCTGCAATCCGGCTCTGGAATATCGACGCGTATGCGACCCCTGCAGGAACGATATTGATGCTCTGCATCTGGAGAATATGGTGGACTCATAACTTAGGATGCTTCGAGCGCACTTACGATTTTGGGCGGAGTGCGCCTGCTGGTTTCCCTATGCTGTGGTTTTACCAAGTTGGTTTGGAATAAAGTAGGCCATGCTTTGTGGCAATTGAGGTAAGTAATGTCAATGTGTCAATGGTAATAATTGTTTTAGTTGTTTCAAAACAGTTATTAATCTATGTAAAAAAATTAACTATTGTATGAGTCATTAGAAATGCAAATTAAAGTGAACTACTATTGAATAAATTAGGAAATTAGTTGGCCAGTTATGTGTAATGTGTATAAGTACTATTTTGCTAATAATTGTAAAGCTGTACAGCTGCAAATGCGTCGGATAGCGTTCAGCAGCGTTACATATGAACTTTGATGTATAGTATTCAAAAGGTCCCGATTTCAAATCTCGCTCATGCCTGGCAATACTTTTTCATTTCTTCTTATGCCTCTTAACCCATTAAAATATCATCAACGTTAATTATAAACAAATTTAATGCAATAATTAACTTTCTCTATACATAAAAAAATTTACCTTCCTATTTCAATTTTTTTAGTAATCGAGGACAGTATGACAATTKCCCAAATGGCTCCCTCTGCTGCTATTTAAAACAACAATAATAGAACAATTTACCATTAATACTAAACACCTCGAAACTGCCTCTAAAATGAGTCCTAGTTCCTTAAATTTGGTTTAGTTGTTTAAAACATAGAGCCTCTAGAAGGGATCATTTTGCCTTGTAGTGTCGTTACCATGACAACTACAGAAAAAAAATTTTTAAAAATTCTATTTCCCACCTACATTTCATCAGCAAATATTGGATTTATTTGCGTTTATTTGTAATGTGATGTTAACAATGCCTGCTTGCCCGCTGAGGATTTGCAAAATATTTTTAGTGAATTGCTCTGGTACGTTGTTATTAAAAGAAAATATATAGCCACCCTATACTCTTAGTGAACCACCCTGTATATAACACCACTGGTTTTATTTGTTTGAAGCCTTTTATTATCGACTATTTTGTCGAATGGCAGCCTTTGGATTAATATTTCAATAATTATGGAGATAACTGTAGTACAATGTAATTATGTATGTGAATGTGGGATTGCTTTCACCATAAAACATTATTATACACCAAAACTAGTACTTTCTACTATAAAATGCAATTAGCTTCTTGATTGTTTATTATTTTTTGCTTATATCATAAATTTGATAAGACCACAGCCTTATCTGCTCTGTACCTGCAAGCAGCAAGGCAAGGGTGTCGTTAGTTAACATAAAATTGCTGCTGTATTTGATTTATTGTCAAATCAGTAGTAATGTTAAGTGAAAATGTTTGTTTTATAATCTATACCTTTATCCACTTTTAAGGTGTTTTTCTTGTTTTAATTTATGGGTGTGTATTTTAATGTAGAATAAGTGCTTATAACGTTTTTTTTATATGGAAAACAAAAGTAATATTTGCATATTTGAAAAATATTTTATGTTGTAGTTACAGTGCGACACTGCAGGTGGATAATATTCACAGTTTACCAAGTTACCACTCTTCTACCTTTGTTTTCTCATCACATCTTTCGTCTGCTGAATATGAAGAGAAAATTATTGAATGGATTGTGGATTTTTATCCAAAGGGCGTGTGGTTTCAAAAATGCAATCTGATCATATGGCAGGGAACTGTGGAAGTCCCTGAAGAAATTATTCGTACAGTACGCCTATCTTTGACTTGTCATGAGTTGATAGAAGAAAATTTACGAGTTCACATTGCTATTTTAATATATGGACAGACCAATGGATCAGAATATGTAATGGAAGTTGTTGAAAGGGTGCATCACTTTAACAGTAGAAATCGCATCTTGAATATCGACGATCTTATTCAATTTGAAGAATTGAATCCTCCTTTTTCATTAACAGGTGGCCAGAGAAGTTCATATTTAATTGGACCTAACCAAAATCAGGTTAAGCTGAACATAATTATTACTCCAACAACTACTTTTTGTAATAAAAATGTTACCAATCCCTGATGTATATATATTAATTTTTAAGAATTTTCATATGAATGTGCAATAAATTTATTCTAAATAATGTGTATCTTTCATGGTTTATTCTACAAAATCACTCACTGATATAATTAGCTATGCATGTAGATATTATTTGAAGTCTTAGTAGCCGACTATAATGAAAAACTATATTATTACAATTAACAATGTTTAATTTAATTAACTTGCACCAGATTTTCCACCAAGGTATAGTTTTTTTTTTACTAAAATGAAATGTGAAGTAACCAAAGGTTTTTTCAAACAGATTTTAATTTCACCAAACTACAATCTTATGTGAGCTTCAAGTTTAAATGGACAAATGGGTAAACTTCCTTGAAACGTAGGAGATTATCTTGTAGATTGGTTCATGTAGGTGGAGCAGTAGTGGCAAATTTCATATTTAACAAAATCTCTATAAATGAATGAGTTTTCTTAAGATATCTAGTCTTACATAAGACTATACTATGTTACACCATAACAATGATGTGCCAACATCAAGCAGTTTCTGCAAATAAAGGCTATTAAGCTGGAATGAATATCCATTCATTCTTATGTAGTATGTTACAAGCCCCTTCTGTGGTAAGGCCGGGTAGCACCACCTGAGAGGATATGGGGAATCCAACTCTGATATGTTCTTCAGAGACTAGCGGGCATTTGTTAGTGTTTGAGAAAATTATTTGTAATTGAGTAATTAATTGAAATACAAAATTTCGCATTAAAATTTCTACTTATATTTAAATTTATGACTTCATTTACAAAAAAAATCAAATTAACAAGAAATTTTGCACTGATACTGCTTTTATAATTGGCTTCAATTAAAACGCACTTTAACATTCAACATTCGGAAGCAGGAAGCAATTTTATTGACAATAAAAAAAAAGAAAAAGGAATTTTTGAGAACAACAATATATAATGATTAGAAAAAAACAACTCACTCTAAAATCTTGACACTATAAATGGTTTAAAAATTTACTTACCCAATTACGGTTTTCTTGACATGTTGTTTTCCGGGCTGGTTCCCACGTTGGTTATTAGACCTTGACGTTTCGACACTCATGTCGGTGTCTTCCTCAGAAGTAGCTCTGAAGCTATTTCACGTGGGACGTGGGAACCAGCCCGGAAAACAACATGTCATCGACAACAACCACGGAAGCCTTCAAACCAAAATTACGGTTTTCTTGTTGGCGAGCCGCTCGGTAGTTGCAGTTTAAAAAATCAACTGAATTGGCCATGTTTTTGTGACTGCAGCTGAATCAGAACTTTCCGATTTGCGAACTTTTTCTTAGCGCGTAATTTTGAAACCATCCATAAATTGGTGGACATCGACCAACCTACATAAAAACTACTAGATTTTGCATTTTATTGTTTTGCGCTACTGGTGCCATGTTTGGCAGGTCAACGATTGCAGTGAGCAATTGTTAACTTCCTGTTTGCGTATAATTATAAAAGGAATGGAATGTTTTGGAATACCCAAGGGGTAGGTTGCCTAGTTGCTGTTTGTAATTTTAGTATAAATCCTGAGACGTTATTGAAACCCTGGATTTGTGGTTGCCGTTACTGCAACCATTAAGTTTATTGCTACAGTTATACTAGAAAATTATAAACTACTGAAAATTTAAATAAAGAATAAATTTGGTTAATATTGAAATGAACACATTTGTAATCTTCGTTTATTTTTATACGCTTACATCAAATATTTCTATAACAGAACAGTAATAAAAATAATATTACAACAGAAGTTTTGAAAATTAATACATATAAGTATAAATAAAGATCCTATTCATTTAAAGCATACATGTTACAGTATCACAGTAATATAAGCTAAAACATACATGCAATAGATTGGCTGTTGCTCTACTGCCTTCTAGGAACAATAGTAGTTTATAACAGCTAAAGGAAAAAGTGGTGCCTGTGTTCTTACTGTCATAAAATTGTCGTTAGAAAAACATATTTTATATATTTCAGGGGTAGCCACAACAGTAGAACAGCAATTATTTGTGCAGAAATAAGATGCTTATGTATAGATCACTTATACTGTACAATGAACAGCCTACATAAATAACATCGCTATTTATATGGACAAGATATACTGTGCGGGCATTCTGCATAAATATATATTGAGAAATAGTACTCAATACGCAACACTTTTAAACAGGCATTCATTTTGCAAGTATTATATGTTACTTCTAAAATTTGATGCTGTAAGTAACAGATAAGAGGTCAGTGACATATTTTTGTAAGCCATGATACTTGAAATTAAGTAAGGAATACTTTCTCCTTAGGCAAGGTTGAGTTAAATATTTTATTTATGTATTTTTATATTATTATGCATCTTCTTATTAATCGTCCATATTTTTAGTGAGTGAGCAAGACAACATATAGATGGCGTGTTAGTGTACCTAAGTGGCTATTTCATAAGTAGACATAATGAATATAAAATGTGGAAAATAATCTCTAATTAATAAACTAATTTTACATCAGATCAAAATCGTAATAGCATCTATGTTACACGCTTTCTCCGTTGTTAAGTAAAGTATCTCAATTTACAAAAGGAAATATAGGTTTATGTAAATGAAGACTGTTAGTTTAGTCCAAGAGTCCTAGTTACTCTTTGAGTATAGGCATGTACGAGATCTACTGGCAAAATATATTGTGATATACTAGTTTATATTGCTAATACACGACCCCTCTATCAAAACTATTTACAAAAACAAAATAAACTATCTAGTAATAATATCTTGTATCCTACATGTAATGTAATCTGCATATGTATTCAACTTAAATATATTAAGCACCTTATCAGTTTACAACTAAATGCTTCCAGGTAAATAGAAGTACAGAGCAAGTTACATAATATATCATTTTGCTAGATGAAAAAGAAGTTTGAATTTGAGTCTATTGCACTCAGTATTTACATTTTTACACCTGTTTCTGGGAATAAATCTACCATATACCTTTGGTACTTAAATGGCAGTCTACAAATTGGAATAATTGTAAAATTCTTGTGTAATTTATTTATAGAGTTATATAGTAACCTTGCAGATGTAACCTGCTCATTGTTGTATTTACCTGATATCATTTTATAATAATAGACAATTACACATTTAATAACAAATATAAAATATTGTTCATATTCCTTTAACTAGATTGACAGGTGTAGTGATACGCCATTTGAAGGCCATTTACTAATTCTAATAATAATGAGTCATTATTGTTTATACAGCTATATATCGTAAATACAGAATCAAATTATCATTTATATATTGTGCAACAAGAACAAATAACATGCATAAAACTTTCAAATACAGTATATATTTCTATATAGTTGTAAATTAACAAACAATAAAACTTAAATTGTTTAACAATATATACCTACGAGTACATATTTTAGAGCCTAAATAACACCGCTAACAATTTCATATATTATAAAATTCACTTACATAAATATCATTTGAATAATTGTTTTTACACAGTGCAAGCTATGTTGGAATATAACACAAACACTTGCTTCAAATGAAATTTCTATATCATGCTGTCTGCACTAGACGTAAACAGATCTGATGAACTTTAACAGTAGCGAAACAGATTCCTCTGCAAATGGTTGTGGTGCAGACAGCATAGCATAGATATGTACTTTATTCTAACATGAAATGCATATCCACTTTTTTTTTGTTTTACAATTATAGTTTGTAATTATATACCTACCTATTTTTAATAAGCGTTTCTAAGGTTTCATTCGTTTGTATTTCTTGATATGTTTAAGTATTTCTGATATGTTCTAATTGTGCGTACGTTGCAAGAAAGAACGCTTTTAGGACATTGAAGAAAGGATGTGGTTATGTGTCTTGGATGTTTTAAGTTATAACATGAAACAAAAAGTTTACCGACAACTTTTTTCAGAGCTTTTCGCTTGCTTCTTGAGAAAGAGATACCTCTAGTTAATCAGCCTATGTCCACAATAACTAAAATCTGTAGTATGGTTGTTAATTTGGTGTATATAGTGTTCTGGATGTACGGGATGGACCATTTTCACTGGGATTGCAGGGTACTTGTTAAAGCGTAAGCGTTAAGCGTTCGAGCATAGTACAGTGGTTTAAACTGATCTTGACTAATTTGATTCATTTTAAAAAATGCATCTCTATGCTATTATGCTGTCTGCACCGAAATTAACTACAGATAGATCTATTTCACTATCATTATAGCTCATCAGTGCAGTTAAGGTCTAGTGCAAACAGCATGGTATACGAGCCCTAACAACTAAATATTGGGACGATTGCAATTTTGACTAAATACATCGCTCGGTTTTAAAAAGGCGTGCCGTGCGTTGCAGCTGAGTAGAATTCGATAACTTTACCAAGTATTCCGTCAACTCTAAGCATATTTATCAAAAGCCAACTTTATTTTTGATTGCAAAAATGATACAATATTGACACAATGTGTAATTTCTGCTGACAACTAAATATTGGGACGTTCATAAAAACTAGTAGGTGGTGACATCCCCTTTGGCCTTGATCACCGCGCGAATTCTGGCGGGCATACTTTCCACTAATTTCTTGCAGAATTCAGGCGATAGAGCATCCCATATTCGCTGAATTTCTTGTCGTAAGTCCGCGATTGTCCGTTGTGGATGATTGCGCAAATGTCTCTTCATTTCATGCCATACGGCTTCGATAACATTCAAATCGGGGCTATTTGCTGGCCAAGATAAGACGTTAATGTTGTTGGTTCCAAACCATGCCTTAGTGGTGCGGGCTGTGTGACTGGACGCACCATCTTGTTGAAAAATACACTGTCCTTCAGGACAGAGGACTTCAAGACTGGGAAGTAAACAATCTTGCAAAATTGATTGGTACTTCGTTGCATTTACGATCCCCTCTATAAACATTAACTGCCCGACACCTTCAGCGGACATGCAACCCCAAACCATCTGCCCCTTGGCAAACTTAACTGTTCGCTTCAAACAATCCTTATGGAATGCCTCATTTTTTGCCCTGATCACACGTTTACGACTGTCACCAACGCAGACATCAAATTTGGACTCATCGCTGAAGATAACTTTTTTCCAGTCATTATAAGTCCATGTCACTTTCGACTTTGCCCATATTAAGCGACGCTTCTTCTGTTCCGCAGTTAATAAAGGTTTTTCTTTTGCCTAAAACCATGTAAATAATTAAACTTKTACCTAGCTTTGCAGTACAAGTATCATATTTTGTGCTTACTTTGTAAAAGCTCAACCCCGAATGATGTATCCATCGACGGCAACATTCTCTTGACAAATTTAAATTTGTTTCGTTATTCCAACAAGCGGTGATTTCTCGTAACGTGCTGCGACGTCCACCTTTGCAAATTTTGACCAGTTTTCGTTGGTCCCGCGGCTTTACCACAGAAGGTCTACCCGGACTTTTGCCTTTGATTTCTAAAGTGCCTCTGTCGGCATAGTATTTGGTAACGTTTCCCACTGATGATTTACTTAAGTTCAGCTCCGTTGCTATTTTTTGTATCGACAACCCCTTGCAGTACATGGAAATAATAATTTCCCGAACTTTTTTGACAATTGGCACACCTCTCACCATTTTTGACGCAATAACGACGACTGCTCGTCACCAACAATTATCACTGACAGTATCCAACAAACACACCGCGTGTATCATTTGTTTTACCATAGCCGTCCCAATATTTAGTTGTCAGCAGAAATTGCACGTTATGCCAGGATTGTGTTATTGCGTCAGTGAAAAATAAAGTTAGCTTTTGAAAAATATCCTAAGAGTTGACTGAATACATGTTAAAGCTAGAATTCTACTCAGCATCAACGCACGGAACGCCCTTTTAAAACTGAGCGATGTTTACGGTCAAAATTGCAATCGTCCCAATATTTAGTTGTTAGGGCTCGTAGAAATGGTTTTGCCTATATACGAGTACCAAAGGCTTGATATGATGTTAGATTTATTTTTGATATGTAGGGCGATTTTTAAATTTAGCCGAGTTCTGTTGTTGCTTGTATGTTGATTACTATAATAGTATTGAAAAAGTATATTAGGTAATACTTTTGAACTGATTTCTTTTCAATAGCAAAAAAAGCATATTCAATTTTTACTTAAAGTAATGTTTTCCGAGATATAAACATGAATAACGCCCTGTATAATTTTACTTTGTTAAATCTTTCTTTATCTTTCCTAAAACCTAATATAGTTTATATGTTAGAATAACTTCTTTTTTATATAGCATTAAATTTTATGAATCCATTGGAAATAAATATGGAGATAGATGTATATATTATCTCAATAAAAGTTTTTTTTTGTATACTATATAAATCCTCTTTATTTTATCAATTTTACGTTAATGCAGAAAAAGAGGTAAAAATACCAAGTTTGATTTCTAGTTTTAAAAATATACTTTATAGCTGCAGATTTTTTGGAAAACTTGGCAACACAGATTGGCTTTGCATGCTTTTTCGTACTGCGCTTATATGCCTTTATTTTGGTTTCTAGTTCTAAGTAACAGTTTTAGAAATTATAAAAAGAATATGTTGAAGATCTCGTTATGGCCATATAACAGGCGTTCATTTAAAAAACCGGTCAATTAAGCCGGTGGTGGTTTTTGTCGTTTTTGAACGTACAAATTACTGTTGGTGCTACAAACTGAACTGTCATTTGTGTAGATTGCAAACGAACGTCGTTTTTTTAGGTACACTGACGTTGCAGTTTTTAAAAGAATATTCCGCGATTCGTAAAAGTTTTCTTAGAATTAAGGGTGCCCATATTAGTTACAGGTAACAGTAACAGGTGTTATTTTTACCAGTGCAATAAACGACAAAAACGTGATATTTATAATGGGTTATTAATTTTATTGAAATATAATAAATAGTTTATTTAATATATGGACTAAATTACATTTTTGAATAAGTAAAGGCGAGATAAATTGAATGAAATAAAATATGCAGGGTGTTCCATTAAAGAAAGCAAACTATCATAAACTATCATACCTACCTCGGAAAACATTCTTTTAATGAAAAAAAAAACAAATAGGTTGAGAAACGTCCTGTATATAAAAAAAAGATTTGTTTACGTCATTAAACTATGTTTGAAAAAAAGAATCTCAACGAATATAGTCCATCCTTTACTCATGTCATTTTTAGTGGGCTCATTTTATTTGTACCTTACAAATTTAGTATTCTTTTATTTATAACAAAAATCTAGTAAGCCTATGTTTTTGGATAAAATATTTAATTGCATAAAATAGTTAAGTTGTTGTTCATTATGATATAATCAATGGGAACTTGAAAACATGCGAGAAAGAGATCTTACATTATTAAACTCTGAAAATGGACGGCTTACATTGTCTTATCTTTCTATTTCACTTATTTATTTAAAAAGATCTGCCCACATGCATCATACTACGCATATTCCGTGAATTATGCTGGTATGCGAGGTACCTACTACTACTGGTTTGCAATATTTCGAATAAGGTAATTAGATTATTACAAAAATGTCACATGTTTAAATAGGTACTCAGTAAGATGGAAGGTATCACTGGACAGTGCAGTGGTCAGTAAAAGTTTTGTTTCTGACTTTATGTTTCATATTCTCTAAGAATACGCAACGTAGGGTTAAAAATGTACTGCAAATTTTTGATATTTTAATTGGCGCGGAAAAGTTTATTGAATAATGTTAATAGGGTGTGGTTTTAAGAAGATCAGCTATAAAGTACGTTACTTAGTAGCAGTTATCAATTTGATGATTTCATTAGTATTCTTAAAGCTGCTTTGAACTTAATTAATATAACTAATTATTGTATATGAAAACAAAATTTATCCCTGCACACTAGTGAATTACTAGATTGCTAAGATATGTAGCACAAAAGTTTGCATTTCACTATGTGCAGTGTGGATCTACACTAAATCCTCATCACTAGGATATCACTTACAGCTGCTTGGTTTCGACAAAAAATAATCCAAGTGGCTGTTTTAAAGAAATTTTTCTTAAGCCACATTTGAAAGACAAAAAATCTATAATTTTATGTGGTGCCCTAGGGCCTTACAGAAACTCTCGAAATTTTTATTTAGTAAAAAACAAATTTATGATTAAAAAAATTATGCTTCATAATAATGTGGTAGTAATAGTAGTATTGACAAAATCAACAGAAATTTTGATTACCTATACGAGTAATCACGGTCTTTGTTATAGCATAATCATTAAAAAATGTCTGACACACCATAAATACTGGTTTATCATTGCTTCAAGAACAAAATATTGGTATTCTGTAAACTAATAGATCTAACAACCTCTTTTTTGCAATATGTTGAAACCTTCTGGTTATCCAGAACTATTATGTGGAATTCGACTACTCCCCATTGTTTGTCGTTCATATTAGCAGGGTTTTGTGCTGCAAAGGTTCATTATTGGCACATATAATTGACAAAATAATAAATTTTGTGAGGTTGTTATTGAGAGGTTCGCGCCGGCACAGTTATATTATAATATGCCAAAAAAGGCTTTTTGACTAATGTGTCCTTCCCATTGTGAGTGTTCATTATCATTTCTCATTTTAAAATAAATCTAGTACTAGGTAGTAGTAGTGGTAGTAKTAGTAGTAGTAGTAGTAGTAGTAGTAGTAGTAGTAGTAGTAGTAGTAGTAGTAGTAGTAGTAGTAGTAGTAGTAGTAGTAGTAGTAGTAGTAGTGTAGTAGTAGTAGCAGCGAACGTTGTAGTGTTATATCACAGCAGGTACTGCCGTTAATTAAATTTATGCCTTGTTACGGATGTTACATTAATTGAAATAAGGAAAATACAAACTACAAGAGCTTTGCATGAAGCTGTCGTTTTTTCCTCATTTACCATTACACCTTTGATTATTTTTTTCTATTAAAAGGTTTTACCTGGTATTGCTTTTTTTATCTGATTTTATAAACAGTGTGTATATAAGAAATTACTTTGTTTACATATCATTGAGACAGTAAATATGAGGATTAGGCAATTGCTTGTCCGAGAAAACAAAATTTGAAAATACCCATTGCGTTATTTTTTATTTATTGGTTGGTAGGTAGCAAACTTTTAAGATCGTGAACACAGAAAATTATGACTGTATCCACAAAACCTACGCTATAGATTAAAATACAGGTAGACACAAGAAAATCAGTTTTACATTAGAAAAGGACTTTTTGACAGTGACCAAATGGATATTACAATTTTCTTTTTTGGTTTCATTATTTATCGAACGGAATTTTAATAGTGCTTGTGGCATGGAATATTATAAGATTGTTATCAGGGCAGGATTTGTTTTACTCTTTAGGCATCATCATTTTACTGAATGTTTCGATCTGCTATATATTAAATTACTAGTAGGAATGCCTTTTATCCTTATCTTGTGCCTTTTGGGAAAATGTATTAACTCCAAATTATTTTCTTTGTTGCATTGTTAACATTGTCAAAAGATCTAGGTGACACCTGTGTGAAACATCATGATAAGGATGTACTAATTGTTGCATTGATAACCAGTTTTTCATCACCACTTTCATAATGATTGAATTGTTGTTTATTAGTTAAACATAGCTTTCCAAAATAAAATTATACTCTCACGGTGCTATTATATGAACTGTGTGATAGACACTTTTCTTGACTTTTTCGATTACTGATTTCTAGTGATGAGGACTGAAATTATTATACAAATCAAAAAGCATTTCTCAGAATAAGCAGGGCGGCTTTTGAAGTGCGCAGTCGCACTCTTTCAGGTGTCAAACACTGAAGAGTGTATTAATCAAGAAATGTGGAAAAAAAGACATTTCTATGTTGGTCTGCTTAGCAAACTTTGCATTACATTTAAGCTTTCTTCCAAGGTCTGTGCAAATTTACTAGTACTCGTAATTTCTGACGACCAAAACGCAGACAAACAAAATATAATACTGCTACTCTGTATATTATAAGAAGCACCATAGCCATCGGGTTCGACAGGTCCATAACCCATGAAGCCGTCGATATTGGTACTTACCTGACTAGTACTTAGAAGGAACTTATTAGCCATGCGATATGATTGATCAGTGAACAATTCCGGTAAAGGATGAGCAGCAGTGGGAGACGTTTCTTTCGCCGCCTCTCGTAAACCCAGTAAATGGATATCGATGCCCTGGCCAGTTATGTTATCTATCATTTCTTGTGTTTGTTGTTTAACCGCTGCATCCCAAAATTCCAACTTTTTCTCATTACTTACTAGGTGAAAAGTTACTTTTTTGTTACCGTCATCTTCATCTTTAGGATGGGACATGGCTCTAGCCCATTCAAGAGCTTCAAGGCTTGCGGAGCGTATACAATCTACCCTACCTAATCGAAAACGCCTAGTTGATGCACTTTCGTAAGTTGCCGTTAGTTTCCCATAAAGTCGGTAGTACGTTAATTGAAGTGCTAATTGGACGTATACATCTGGGCTCACCCTGCAGCTTTTGATGAAATCCTTTCCATACCCTGCATACCTAAATACTTGAAAATCCAAGTCTTTTACTAAATCCTCTAAGGACTTGGCTGCTTCTTCGATTCGTTTGTGATCGTCTTCGTCTAAAATCCACTCCAGTCTTTCTGGGGCAGGAAGATGCCCTGACTGTGCTGGAACTTCAGAATTTGCAGGCAAGGAATCAGCGTGTTTAAGTATCTTTTCCATCAACTGTATTACAGCAACACCTTCAGCTGGAGAGTGTTCGTAGCATAGGCCACTTGCTCCATCCCCTGATATTATTATCTGCACCGTCTTGTCAAACCACCGATTTCCTGAGTTGTAATTACTTCCCCCGCCATGTAGCATTTGTACAGCAAGATTTGTTTCGTCTCTGGTACCTGCCGCATGACCTTTTGCACCTCGTGGTAGGCGACAGTTAAATGTTGAAGGTAATGGTTCGTCTAGGCAGACAACGATAAGAGATTTTGTTATGAGGTCGAGATTTCTTCGGTTCTGGTCGTTGCGACTAAGAACTTCACGGGCTTCAAACCATTTCGGACGTGGTAAGGCAGTCAGTAGACCCACTGGTGGAGGGCTTGCAAGACAAGGTGCATCGTCGAGTATGTGTAGAAATTGGGCGCAAAGTTCGTCTTCTGTTAAGCGACCTGTAAATATGAAAATATATGCAGACATTGACAATAAAGGCACACAAACGACAAAAATTTATACAAATAAATAGCTCGCATTTTAATGTAACTTACAATGCAGTTTTTCCAAAATGTTTCATTTTTCACAACCTGCACATAGGTACCTAATCTAAATCTAAAGCAATATTCAGTTTTTCAAATTTTATAACTATACGGATGTATCAAGTAAACTTTTTTATTCAATAACCGCATAACCTTTGAAAATGCGAAACAAGTCTTTTGTATTTTGAGTACTATATAATCTAATCTGGGGATTCCTCATTTCTATAAGGTATAAAAATTGACAGTTCAAATAAAAATAGTTAAAATWTTATGACTTAAGAGATTAATTTTAAAAGCAAATAATTTTTATTTCTTCAAACAGCATGGTATATGTTTCTACTGTTGGATGTGAACTTAATTTCCTTTCAAATGAAATAACACTAAAACAGAAAACTGATACATATCTCCAAGTTTATTTAATAATTATTATACATTAGTAAATTGAACTGATGATAGCTACATTCTAGCCGAAAGCGCTTTTTTCATCATTTCTATTTGAGCATATCATTGAGGTATCATGTTCGAAAACTGCTATGGAAATATCAGCCTCAGTTCCTAAAAGCAGATATCTACAAGTTTCTTCACAAAAAAAAAAACATACAAGCATAAGTGAAGATAGAGTGCGACAAATAAATTCAATGTAAAGAAATTGTTCAAAATAATCTCCGTTGTTTCGAAGACGCTCGTAAAAACCCATACACTTCGCAGAATGTTCTGAAACATTTCTGGAGTGACGTCTCTGAGAAAGCAACCTGGATTCAATGATCTGGCGTTTTTGGGTAGGTAGACGTTCATAAACACTTCTGGATTTTTCATCACTTAACCCAATACTTAAACTTTATTTTATCGGGTTGCAACCGTGGTTCTTCTATTTTGTCGTTGATACTCTCCACATTCTGGGTGAGTGGACTTAAACACGTTTTTGTACGAGTACCTAATTTTTAGTGATCTTTTTAAAAGTGTAATCTAGAATACTGTTACAATAGTATTGGGCAACAAACAATTTTGATTTGTATAACGATATTATGAACGATCTATTGTATGATGTCAAACAGTAAGGTTTTTTAAAGTTTCAGGAAAAAGACGAAACTTTTGCACGTTTTAATAAAGCAGCGTTTGTTTTGAAGTCCGCAGCCCAACCACACAATCAGCTTGTGGAGCGAATATTATACATAGATTAGATAACGAGACTTTTTGCTTTCATGCGGGCATGTTTTAAATTAAGCGCCGTAATATGAAATGAATTTACAAAAATAAAAGGATTATTTTTATTATGATTTCTAAGCCGATTTTGCTTTTGCTATTATTTTGATACGTTTACTATATGAGTTGAGTCATTCATAATTCGAATTACTATTATACATTTGCTGACGGAATCGTAAAGGTTATGTAGGTACGTAAGTATAGTATTTAAAACTTAACTTTTAATTAAATTAATTTATCAATACCAATAATTTTGTTTGTATACAATCTACTTATAATTTTAAATGAAATTCAACTACGAGAGCTTTATAAAATTTCTTGCCATAGAGTGCAAAGTCAGTTCTGAATGGAATCTCAGTTGACATATGACACATAATAAGCTATTATGTTTACGTAAATATGTATTTAACTGAGTAGCTCCTTTTAGCACTCTGAGAATCAAGACAATATATTTCAAACAAACAATACATGAGAAATTCTGAAAGGAATGTTAATAAGCGATGAATATATTGCAAAATTAAATGATTGGTAGATAATACCACATCTTCTTCAAGTGGAAACTTTTACAGGTTATTAAAACAAAAGTTATAGCTAATTCCTAATTATTTGCAGATTGATGACCCGTTATTTATAATTTATTTGCTACGGCACGATTGTTCGTTTGCTCTGCGTTCAGTTTTCATCGGATAGCTAAATAATTTTGTCAGAAAATAAAAGTTATACCAAAGTATATAATTTGAAGAAAACAATAAACGTGGATAATTTTATGCCTAATAGCATTTCAGTAGTAGGTAACATATTATGAATTGCGCAACCGAAGCCAATTTAAACAATGTAGATCAAATAAAACAACATAAATCATTTTAATAAATTATGCCTATGTTTTGCAAAAACGTAAATGAAAAAAGATACATTAGTAGCTGTGATAAAATAACATTTATTTCAATACGTCGCACGATTTTATGATGAAGTGCAATTATTGATATTCACATGTTAATCACAAATTGTTTTAAAATGAATTATAAGGTTACCAAGATGTGTCGTTTAATTTAAAAAAGTCAACGGTTTCTTATCTCCAATATTTTCTTCTCCAAATCTGAAAAACTATGTATAGTAATGGCTGGAAAACTGTGTTTGAAGATTTATTCTTAAGTTTTTCGAATAATTTTGTTGATATTAGGGTATGCTATATCTTTGTTAGTTTTGTTATATGGCTAAAAGTATATAATTGTGTCACGTCAGACTGTTTTGGGGCTACTCGTCTATACCTTACAACAATTCATTTCTTAATTAAAGTTATTCGTGGCAAAATTAAAATAAAAACTATACTACAAGTGAAAGGTAGCAATTTTGATTTCATTTAAGTTCAAATGGCTTGTATCTGGCTTACCTCTATCTGGAGCTTTAACAGGAACACAATAGAGTTGGCTTCTACAGATTACAACTACATGCTCAGTAGGTTGCTCTTTGTCTTCTGTGTTGTTCGGAAAATACTGTTCATCTATTCTTTTCCCTGGCAATCTGCATGACCCCAAAATTCTATAATACTGTGCCATACAGAGAGGCTGCCCTGGTTCTCTAGAAGTGGCTCGTTCAACTGGTAATTCGCCTCTGTCTAGTACATCTTTGTAATCTAATGAGGCATCCACCAATCTAGCAGTAAAACGAGCTACGTCTAAAATTGTAGTGAACTTCCTTAGCGGGAATACCATTCCTGGATTAGAATTGACTGGTAGAGGAGCGGGATTACCGAGATACATGTCTTTCAGCCAGTATTTGTAAGCCTGTAATAGAAAGATTATTACTTAATTTGAGCATATTTTATTTACAGAAAAAAGCTTACGGTCATACTTCATTTGTACGTAATGAAATTAGCAAAACTAAATAGTGATAGACTTGTAGAAAATTAAATGATAAGAAAACAAGCAGAGATTTGTGAATGGAAATGAAAACTGATAGCGTAAGAACAGTTGCCTTAGAGAAGTGTAAATGCGCTCCTTCAGAAGAAGCTAAATAAGCGACTTCTTGAAATGTATGGTTGTCTTAGAAAAAATGTGTAGAGAGAAAAAATGCTCAAAACCTGATTACTAATCGTATAGTATAAGAAATAAAAACGTAAATGTTATTTTGACAATTGGATGTGGAAGTATTGATTCAATTTGCAGCGGTTTTTTAAGTAAGTTTTTGAACGTCAAAGTACAATAAAATACCCATTATAAACCGTAAGATTCGTAATGTATATGACTTCTTTTTCAAAGTTGGATTTTGATAAAGAATAATTAATCAAGATCGAAAGTTTATGTTGATAAGGTTGACGCGATGCATTGCTTATTAACTTATTAGTATTAATATTTTCCAGTACACATCAAACCCTATTACGTTGTTGCTTTTTCTTGATACCATCATATCTAAAAGCGGAAGAGGTCCTTTTTCTTCTTTCTTTTTATTGTAAAATTAATACTCGTGAAATACCAATTTAATTTTCAAAATTTTTATCTGTTCATTATTTCATTGCCTTAGTATGTGCCTGTTAGTATTTGTCCTCCTTGTTTTTATCTCATCTGCAATGTATTTTTTATCATTTATTGCATTCTTTAGTACTTTATTAAATAGCTTTTAGTTTGCTGTGCTGTTTTCCTCCAGTTTCGTTCCAAATTCTTCGCAAACCTTCCTTTTAGCTTCCTTTACTAATAATTCTTCAGATTAAGTTCTCTGATATTTGTATCTTGTGTAATTCTCAGTTGCTTGCTTTGCAGTATATTGTTTCCATACTTCTTCTTTCTTTGCTACTTGGCTTTTTATATCCTTATTACATCAACGTGTCTGATTTTTCTTTTATCTACTACGATTTTTTCACACTTTCCTCGCCTTGCTCACTAATATTCCTTTACATTTCATCCAGATTAGTTCTATATCATCTTTATTTCCTACTATTTAGATTCTGAAATTTACTTATAAAATTTTCGGTTGGTGAACTAATTTTGGTAACAGGTTCCGAGTAGTTTCTTTCTGATGGAATTTTCAATAACAGCTATGATCTCAGACACCGGTGGATTTTTGAAAAGTAAATTATATTTTAAACAGAAGATCATGACATCATGATAGTTTATTTTGAAAGCCAAGAAATTAAATAAAATTGTGATACTTGATAAACTAGACTGTTTTGAAAGAGTCAAAGACCTTCTCGAATGGGGTTCATATAAAAAACTACTAAGAACCTATTGCCAAAATTAATTTAAAAGCAAAACAGTTTATTGGTAAGTGCTTTGATGTATAAATTACATGTTTCAAGTCCAACTGCGCCGAATATGCACATTCTTCATAAAATCCATAAAATAGGTAAATCGCTATTAACTCGCCTATTTATCTGGGTATGCGTTTTGTAGCATATCTATAACTCCATTAGATTTTTCGCTTAAAAGTTTCCTAGAGTTTATTAACAAAATTGACAACAATAACCTGGAGGATGGTGACCTACTCCTCTCATCTGGTGTAATAATGTTATTCCCTAGTGTACCTGTAGATGTAACATTGAAATATATCAAGGATCTACTGGGTGTTAAAATGCCCCAGTGCTGTTTCCAGATTAACAATGAGTTTTTTGAACAGCACCAAGGAATTACCAGGGGATACAGTATTTCAACTTTTCTGGCAAATTCATTTATGGCTCGATTTGAATTTGATTTTAAAATGAGAAAATCAGTATTTCCCTCGCATATGGCTTTTAGGAAAACTTAAATTCCGATGTCCCATTGGAACAACACGAACAATGACATTTTCCGTTTTTAGATTTACTGGTGTCAAGAAAAAGCAACGATGAAATAGAATTTGACGTGTACAGGAATAGAATGAAATAGAATTGCAACATTCTTGTCAACATAAACTTTTGATCTTGAACTTGTTAGTTAATAGATTCTGATCTGATCTGATTGTGAAAAAGATCTCAAATATATTAAGAATTTTGCAGTTCATAAGGGTAGGAAAGATTTTATATAGATTTTAAACATTACCACGTTGTCTTTATTAATTATCCTAGTATATAAATGCAAATGCTAACAATATAGTACTATTAAGAATCCTTTAGGAAACATGAAGGGTTAGGTATATGAAGAAGACAAATCCGACATTTATGATATGCAATATAAGTAGATATAGTCTTAAATATATTGGACAGCCCAGGCATTCTATAGGAGTTGGATTCAAAAAGTATATAGCTCATTTCAGGTTTGGGAGGTTTGATAAATCAAGCGCTGCTTAACATATTAAAGGCACTGCTCGCCCATAACTTCCAAATACTAAAACTAGTGAAACCAAATCCAAAGAAATAAGGAAACTTTAACAATTTCAGATTTAGGTCGAATTCCGAGAACTGCGTTGTTCAAACTAGTCAGATACGGGATTAAATCAAACGTGAAATGACTGTAATATAAATAATGGTGTTTTGTTGATATGACACCACTTCCACCGAAAATAATTGTCAGGAGAATATCTTCCAGTTTAATCCAACCAGGCATTCCAAGAGTCGCTTATTCTACTTATGATGGCAGCTTAGCTGCCGAAATGCGTATTTAGCCTTTCTAAATTATTGTGCTAAAGATTTTTCTTGTGCAGTTTAATTAGGATCTAACCACACCTAGCTTCTATTTTGTTTAAAGAAGCGGTTTACACACTAATAACAGAATGAATAAACTAATTGGAGACTAGTTTAAGAATTGGGTGAGAAAGAAAACTAAATCTGTTCTCTACTAGAAGTTTTAATTTCTGACAAAAGAACATAAATGAAATTAGTAGAGCCTAACAAAACACAAAAAACTTAAAGTTGCTTTTATAAAATTCTTAAAGTTATCATTTTCCTTTTTGTTTTTAAGAACAGAATACAATTGCAAGGATTGCTTCGAAATAATGTATTATGTATTTTGAAAAGTTAATAATATGAACAGGAATATCGGTAGGACATGGATAGTTGGTTCCAAATTTTATAGGTAATTATTATTATATAAATTTTAGCACAATGCGGGGTGATTTGGCCCTTGGTGACTAATAAAGACTGTTTTGTTTACTTTGGTAATTTCATAATTACAAAGTGGCAAAGTACAGAGAGTTACTTAAAAGGTATGCTGTAAATTTCTAAATAGAAACAGGCACATGCGCGGAACTATTTCGGTATGTATTACCTAGAAACTGCTTGCCCACTGATTTTAATAAATGTCAATAACAAACTAGTTATAAAATGTTAAACGCGATAGATGTGTAGGTATTTCTAGGCAGTTCTAAAATCGAGATAATTTTAATCACCCAAAAAACTTGAATTCGCGGATTATCTTTTAAAAAATACCTATAGACGAAATCATGCACCCCAAGAAATAATACATCTGCTGCCAGATAAACACTTTGTCGACAGGGTTGTGGCCAATCAGGGTGAACAGAACGCACGCACGCGTCTCGCAATCTCCAATAGCGCCTGATTCGCGGTCCGTAAGACAATGGGGGAGCATAATGAAATTGTTCCGCTTGAATTAAGCAGAGTAATATGTTACCCGGTGCATCCTTTTAGGTGTTCTAGCAACACTATAGGGAAATTCTAAATATTAGAGGAAAACAAAATAATTTCCATTTATGTTGGGAGTAACGCGGGAGTGCAAAAATTTAAAAAAGCGAAAGTTTATCAATACACATGAGAAATATGTTGAGTTTGTTTTGTTTCATTGCGGAACTTCTGCTGTTACATGGATAATTTAAGTACTAATTTTACTAATATTAGGTACCTGCAAAAATTAATTAATAAACTCACATAATTGTAATATTTGGAGTTACTTCTATTTCAATGTCTATTAAATACTTCTGGTAAAAAAAATTCTTCCAATTTTGCTAATGTTAAAATTATTATTAAATTTTATAATAATAAAATTACATCTATGCCATCTTCCTCACAGAGACTAGTGGATAACACTAAATTGCCACTAGATGGCATGGTGTTGTCCACATCCTAATTCTCGCATTATTAAATGTCGTTGAAAATCTGAAAGAAGAGTCCAAATGAAATATTAATTTTGTTTTTTAGAAGAAAACTGTGTTTTGCCGTTTCTCAAATACCTACATCAAATTGTAGTTACCTTCTATAAGTTTCTTGAAATTATTTTTTGAGAAAGAGACTACCATGTATGTGTAGTAAAAATTATAAAGGATTTCATTAAATAAAATATAGCTTCATCAATTGTCTGGAGTTTTTTAAACGTGCCAGGGATAACGAATACCCTTAGCAGCAAAATACTAGGACATACTACATTTGCTGTAATTGGAGGATGTGTAGCTATCTTTTTAATCAAGGCTTTGAAGTGGAAACTATCTGAACCGCAGTTACAACTGTAGCACAGATGGGGACTACCTTTAAAAGATCTGTACAAATAAATATTTATTTTCGCAATATATGTAGGTATATAACAAACACCTGAAACGTTTTGGCATTATAATTAATATTCCAGAGTAAAATTCTTCTAGACAAATTCTCAAATTAAGACAGTTACGGTATGCAAACGTACAAAACGGTGTTAAAATTTACAAACAAGAATAAAAGGTAAACAATTTGTCAAAAATTATTTCATGATTAGAAAAATGTTTACTAACTGATCTATCAGTCTGCTGAATAAACTATAAAAAACAGATGTATTGTCACTGAAAGTATATTATCTTGTCGTTTGTACTAAACAGTAGTCAAATGAAAGCAAAACAAAATTATCTAGTCGTATTAATTTAAAATTTAAAGTAACTGGCGAAACCAAGATAAATTTAAAAAATTAAATTAAAAATTGCGAATACCAGCAAAGAATAACAAGAAATTATCGTTTTCTAATGATCTTATTTCGTCTTGTCTCGAAGTCATATGACGATAACTTACTCTCTCTTCACGAATATCAATTATATCTTGTCTCCTAACGAGATTTATCATTTTTCGCGAAAAAACTGCACTTACGCCAGATATTGTATTCTCCAGGTAATGGTTCTTGTGTGGGTTTATCAGTTTATCAAGCGTAACTTTTGTTTATATTTCTCAGCACCATCTCTACAATCCAATTATAATTTTTAATCCCCCAAGGGGCAGCGAAATGCGCTGTTTGCTCTCTCGGTCCGAAGGGATGTAGCGTGTTCATAGACTTAGACAAGCATAGAATGCCGCTACAGTGTTTGATGTGCTGGGTACTTTTAAATTGAGTTCTTAAGTAGGACTTGTTCACTATTGAATAAAAGGTAGGTAGTCGATAAGTTACAAGGTAAATCATATTGAAATTTTATTAATGATCTACTTGTATCTTTTGCACTTTGCAGTTATAATTAGTTAATCGTTAAAATTTTTTGAATCAGTTCTCTTAAGTATTGTTACGAATAAGGTGTTTACTGCCGGCTACCGATCAACGCTGCACCTAATAACGAATAGATGGCTCAGAAATGATGAATGTCGCATGACGACCTTTTATCGATCGATCGAAGGTTCTTGGGTTAACACGAAGGTGACCAAAATTCTAGAGGGATCGCGAAGCCGTAAGCTAATGCGCGCTGATGAATGGTGGCAGTCAAGTTTGATTTGAAAAGCGGCGAAGTTAAAATTTGGACAACAAGGCAATCTAAGTGTTATGAAATGACTGTAGTGTTCAAATAATGGTAAACTGAATTAGTAGTGTTGGAATACAAGTGAATATAACCAGTGATGTTTGAATTCAGTGCATATCAGTACTTAATGAAAAAAGGAACAAATTAAGTCAGAAATCCGCTATTTCTAACGGTATTTTCAGCAGACGAATAACATCCAATTTCTTTCAATTTCAATTTTCTAAATGTACGCAATTAGAAAATAAACACCGCCTTCAAATAAGTGTTACATGACTTCATTTGGTATTTAACATTTTTAATATAGTAGGTAGCAACTGTGGCGCTATCTTATATACTATATTTAAATAAAATTAACAATTTATCGATCTGGCCTGGATCTTATCCGAACCGTCTAACAAAACGCAATATAATAATTAAAACCAGTTGCTGTCGGTTAGGTTACAAATAATGATCAAAAAATGATCAAACTGCGCAAATACGCGCCCCAATTTTTTGAAAAGAGCACCATATTAAAATAAAAAAAATCGATTTTGGACAACAAACGACGACTCGGTCGAAAGCTTACGTTTAGCAATATAATTTTCGAAGTTTTTTGTCTACGGAATATGTGCTGGGTTGATGGAATTTATCCGCGACGCTTTAACATGACATTGACACAATATGAAGTTATGTTAGTAGCGAGAATTAAAACACGTAATTTTTGCACCGTCTTCGTCCGTCAGCAAATCATAAGATGACTTTTAGATTCTAATTTAATACAACATGTACTACTTACTAGTAGATTAGAGTGGTCATAAAGTAGCATCGGTTACCGGACATTGTTACTAAAATTTCCAAAACTATCAACAAGACAATTGGAAATGGTGAAATTAGAAAATATTACAGAGTAATGTTGACTACTACTAATTACCAATAACTAGGTACATCGACCATTCCATAAAAAAATCATTTGAGTTTGCTATTAAATGTTAGACTAATTATAAATGTAGGATTATTAGATTATACAAATGTATAAGTACTAGTAAAACAAGAAAGGATACTCATCAGAACTCTAGTAGATTAAACCGATTTCTTTTAAATAAATAGTAAACCTTAATTCAATTACTGTTGCATGCCAACTATATTTTTAAGATAATGTTTCCAGTTTGACCATACTGATAAAACTGAAAAAGAGTCAGGTTGACAATTATTGTAAATGGTGTACCTACATTATATTTTCAACAGTATAAACCGATTTTGTTCTTTGTCTGAGGCTATGAAATGCCCTTCAGAAAAAGGAAGTCTCGGGGTCATCCCCGGTAAAACGAGTCAGAAAGAAATAAATAAATTTTTTATAAAACAATTTTTGCGTATGTGAAATTTACTATCTCGAAAGGTGCAATTTCAATCGCAACAGACTGGAGCAATTGAAGTTTAAACTGGACACCAGGACAAAAACCACAGTGGTGAAATAATATACGAGTATATCGCTGTATGTACCTAGACGATGACAACCCTATTGTCCAAGTAATTATACGAATATTATATAAAACTATATATAAATATATGAAATATCCATGCATAATAGTTGGGTATCATCTGTTTTTCGCACAAGTTTCGAAGTATTAGATTACTTACATTATTTACACACCTCTGTATTTTGTGAAAGATTCCAGTGAACATCACCTTTATTTCTATTATTTTACCTTAATTTCTTTAAATGTAGTTGATTTCCCAAAAAATATTTGCTAGTTTTAGAGAGCTTGTGTTAGTCTAGAGACATTATTAACAAAATGAATGTCGCTGACCAACCATCCCAAACGTGCAATTTGTTTTGTATATTTCGAAATATATAAGTATAACAAAGTTATGGAGTAAAAATTGCTGCATTTGATTGCAACAGGCAACGTTAACGTATAGGTAATATTGTTTAGCAATAATAATAATAATAGTAATAATAATAATAATAATATCATTAATATGATACAACACTACTGTACATCTAAAGTGATTTCTGACAGCATCTATTTTTCTTAAGGTTAATGGTCACGAATGCGCAGATAACTACCAACTAGCGGCAAAGGGGGTCGAAAATACTGCGTTTACTTTCCGAATCGGTGATCAAACAATTTTCATTGCTAACGAGATCAGTTGGGCTTGTGGGGGAGACCCACGCTCCTCTCGCACGATTGCCTGAACTAACACCCGACGCATTTGCTAATTGGCCTACAGGAAGAGATAATAAATACTAGGCATTGAAGTTTGTACATAATTAGTAGACATGTTTTTGTTAACGTCAGAACTACATCTCATAATTGGCTGGTCTGTGGCTTGTCACGGGCTTATTTAGTTAACGTAATCTATTTTTGTGGAAGATAACGGCGCACATTTGTCAAAAGCTTTTCGCTGGGATGATGCGGTGGTATTTAGCAGTGGCGGTTCCTAGACAGATTGACAAAAATTTTACTATTTTAAATAACAGTCTTCTGTTATCCCGCTTCATTTCTTTATTTGTTGTTAGTTTAAAGGTTGTTTTTGACTTAGCTTAGTACAGTTTTTTCGATTTATTCTGGTAACGTCAGAATTAATTTTTTCAGTTATTAATATTATATTATGGTAGGTACTAATGATGGCTTACAAGTTTGAATAGACTTTTAGTCAATTCGTTTTTGAAAAAATAATAAAAAATCCACCTCGAATTAATGGTTCATTTTTCAATTTTGAAATTTTGCTTATTTGTGGTGTTCCAAATAAGCGCTTCATTTATGCTCATTCTAAAGTATATGAATAACACTGAAGTAGGTTCGATAAAATCATACACTTGATTAGTGTGTGTGAAGTCTGTTTTGGTAAAATATTATAAGCGTGTATGAAAATTCTGTTTAAAAGTATTGAGTTATTGAAACGACTTGAGGTAATAAATCTACAATACCAATAAGGAATTTGCGTACAAAGCAGTTTAAAAAAATCTAATCTAAAGATAGCTAAGGATCCATAGCTTAGTGCTTCTAATCCGCGTATTGTATTAATAAGTTATTACCTCTTTACTGCACAATCTTCCAAACTAGTAACATTAACTCCGTATCATAAATGCGAAACTAGAAAATTTATTCCATTTTTTGCAATTTTAGGTTGGAGTCTAAACTAGATTTGTGGTTTATATGATTAGAAGTTGTTCTATATTAGTGTAACACAAACCATGTTTCAAATGTGCTTGTTACTTATGCGCATATACGATCGCGCTTGTTTCTGCGGGAAAATCAAAATTACGAATTCAATCATACTCGATAATATGTTGATCTAAATTTTTCGAGTGGGTACAGCTACCCACTCCACCCATATTATTGACCAGGATTGTTAATTACACTAGTTACTTCCAGGTGATATGATCAAATTTCATTCCTATAACTCACACCTCTATTTCGTGTATCTTCTGTATGGTCTGCACTAAAACTAAACACCATTAACATGATGTAACAAAAACTGCAGTCGATTGGAGTGTAGACAGCATGGCATTGATATGCACTTTATTAAAATTAAAAAAAATAATTATTTGTACTTGAAATTTTCAAAGTTAGGACACCCCAAGGACAAACATCTTAAGTTATAAAATTATAATTGCACTTGTCATTATTATGCCCTTTAAAAAACTGTCATTTCTCGTTTAATTTAAAATTTATTTTATTTTTCGTAGGCATTTTAATCTTCGGTTTCCTCGCAAAATGTTAAATAATTCTATATTGATGGCACAAAAAATTTCATAGAGAAGGTAATAATATAATACAAAGATTTCATACAAAAGAAAACCTTACATTTCCGCTTTATTAGTAAATAAGGCTAACAATTTTGTATTATTAGGTGATTAAAAAGGATTGAACTACGCGGTCTGTTATACGGATTACGTCGCTAGCATTAAAAAGTTATTGCAGCTTTATGTTAAGACTGAATGAGAGTGCTATTTACAACCGTTGCATGTCCAGTGGCGCTGCAGCGCTTTAGATACAAAATCGTGCTGTAGTTTGAGAATCTCCGATGCAGTATTCAGAAAAAATTACCGAGTAACATTTTTGTATATTAAGATAAAATTTGTGTTAGAACAAACAACAAGTGAGTACAAAAGCAACTTAAGCAGAAAACATATTGGCTCTACATTTTCCTCTAGTACGGCTATCACTTCGCTATGATGGCCATGTTCAAAACTCGGTGGATGCTTGTTATGTGAAAGGAATGAAAACTACTGCACATTATCTATTGTCAAGTTTTATGAGCACCAGTGGATTTAGGTGTAAATCTCAACTAATGGTACCTGCTCTGATACAGTCTTTTGTGGGGGCAATTAATATTATTTTAAACCCAAATGGAAGGCCAAGATAGCCGCCTGTGAGTAGCGGTTTGCTGTACGGTCCGCAAATTTTTCCAGTATCTTGGTTTAGAAGCAAGGAAATTACAATTGAGTATTCACTGTATGACAACATTAGTGTGTGCTCCTTGCTGCCCGTGTAAAGTGAATACAAAGTTAACAGCTTTTACGTAATTGTGAATTTATTTGCTGAACACTGAAGTCACCATGCTTACAAGAAATAAAAATTCCGTTGAAAAGACTACTGGTACAACAAAGTTCAACCGTCCCGCGATCGACGAAAAACAGCTATCGGTAAAAACTAACGAGATAAAGAGCTCCAGTGTAAATACTACAAGTGAAGAAAACCTGGTGTTGATTCTGAATAAATTAAGTGCGGTCAGTGACGATATGCAAGGAATTAAAACATCAATAGACAGAATTGAGAGAAGAATTTCAAGTGTGGTGGAAAAGCTCGAGGGTATAACCCAAGTGGTGGAACAACATACAAAGGATGACAAACTTTTCCGTAGACTCTCTTGAACAGTACACACGTAGAAATAACTTACGGTTCTTCGGCTTGAAAGAAACGGATTCTGAAAATGTTGATGGCATAATTATGCAATTAATACAAGAAAAGCTGAATATTAACATAAATTTGGTAGATATTGAACGTGCTCATCGCATAGGAAAAAAATCTGCAACAAACGTGCGTCCAGTTATTGTAAAATTCTCATCCTATCGCATGCGTGAACTAGTTTTGCGCGCAAGAAGGTCTCTCAAGGGCTCGAAGATATTTGTTCATGAAGATTTGACTAAGTACCGACACGATCTGTTGATGAGGGCGGCAAGAATCTTCGGAAAAGGAAAGGTTTGGAGTCGTGATGGAAGGATTTTTTGGCTTGAACAAAGGGAAAACGGGGAGACTAGGTGTACTCGAGAACTGGCGGAGATGGAAGAATTTCTGAGGAGGGTGGAGACTTGAGGATCCAGGCAGTAGATGTAGCGATGCCCGGGGTTGTTCATTTATTAGATTATTAATTTTGTTTCAATGTTACACATAATTTAATTTTAATTTTAATTTACTACTAAATATACCTAGTGTGCCTTTCTTTGCCTACTTATTGCATTTTTGTTAATTTGTAAGTTCTCTTAATCTCCTGGCTACTCGTTTATTAAATTTAAACTTGTTGTTTCCTTTAATGTGTTATTGTTGCGGACCTCATTAAGAGCATTGCTCTCTTTTTTGTATAAAACTAGCGCATATTAATGTCAGGTCTTTGCTGAATAAATTTGATGTGTTTCAGGAGATAATAACTGAGTTGGACTGTAGCGTTGTGGCGGTATCTGAGACATGGCTAACCCCTGCTGTTCCCACTGATACTATCTGCATCAATAATTATTTCACTATTCGTAAGGATCGTGGATATGGGCGTGGAGAGGGTGTCTGCTTTTATGTTCACGGCTCACTTTAACATAAATGCTAACTTTAAAACATTTGAATTCGACATAATAAAGGTGAGTACGGGGGATCGTGTATTGCTTGCATGCGTTGTGTATAGGAGTCCTTCTCAAGGTATTTCAAATCAATTTTTATTAGAAATTGAACGACTGTATACTCGTTTACTTTTGGAGGACGGAATTATTGTCATCCTGGGTGATTTTAATGTAGATCTGCTAAATTTGGGTTCAACCATAACTCAACAATACCTTGAACTTTTAGAATGTTATAATTTACACCAATTAGTACAACAACCTACTAGAATTGCGGCAGCATCAGCGACTCTCATTGATCACATTGTTTTGTCCGATAGTTCCATAGTAAAAAGTGTTAATGTCAATTATAATTATAATTTTTTGGACCATGCGATTGTGGAAGTTGAGTTGACATTCAAGAAGTATACTAAACAGTCGAAGATTGTCACTTTCCGTAATTTTAATGTTTTCAATCATGATGATTTTTTACACGATCTGGCTCAGGTGGAGTGGGGCTGCTTGTATGATATGCAAAACGTTGATGAAAAAATTGAATTTTTCAATAATACTTTAATAGATCTATTTAACATTCATGCTCCTCTTACATGCTCCAGAGTTACAAAGAAAAGGGCACCTTGGCTCACAGAAAATCTGTTGATCATGATGAAATTGAGAGATCGCGCTTTACAAAGATCTAAAAGACTACGTACAGAGGGTAGTTGGGAATATTATAAAACCTTGCGAAATATGGTTAATTCTGCCATTATACGAGAAAAAAAGCATACCTAACGCACGAACTCTCATGCTCAGCGGACGTATACGGTGGGTTGCGTAAACTGGGTGTCACATTTAGGTCCAAAAATGTCATACCGGATGGTTTCTGTACAGCAGATGAAATAAATCATTTTTATCTTAATAACCCTTTGAAGGATTTCATACCCTCGAGTGAACTTATTGACAGCTATTCTAACACTAGAGTATCGGGTGTCTGATTCCCTAGAGTTTATGCTTGTTACTGAAAATCAAATAAAAGATACCATTCTAAAACTTAAAAGTAATGCTGCTGGTCACGATCAAATAACTCTAACCATGCTTAAATATTCTCTTTCAGTAACTCTTCTCATCATTACGCACATTGTAAATACATGTCTTGGCAACAACGTATTTCCTAATTCCTGGAAAATCTCAGTTGTTGTGCCATTAGCCAAATTGTGTAATCCTAAAGAGCTCAAAGATATTAGGCCTATCAGTTTATTGCCAGTTCTTTCAAAGGTTTGTGAAAAAGTTATTGCGGAACAACTGAATWTTTATCTTGACAAATATACTATTTTGCCTACCAATCAGTCTGGACTCAGAAAAAAATACAGCTGTGCTACGGCTTTATTCGGTGTAACGGATGACATATTTAGTGCTTTGGATAGTAATAAACTGCTGATTTTGATATTATTGGATTTCTCAAAGGCAGTCGATACAGTTAATTATGACCTTCTTTTTGCTATTCTTAAACATATTGGTATAGGGATTTCAGCTTTAAAATTATTTAAAARTTATTTTTCAAACAGAACTCAATTTGTGGCACTTCATGGAGATTATTCTACCCATGGATATTTAACTTGTGGTGTTCCTCAGGGTTCTATATTGGGTCCGATTCTGTTCACCATATACACGTCTGTAATTATTAAGAACATTCAGTTTTGCAAATCGCACTTCTATGCAGATGACAGTCAACTATATCATTCATTCTTGGAGGCCGACCTTGCGACCGCAGTTGATCAAATAAATTCTGACTTACAATCCTTCTCTAGTGCTTCAAGGGATCATGCATTGATCGTAAACCCACAAAAAACCAAAATGATGCTATTCGGCAAAATGTTTAATCCTGTTTTAAGAGACAAAATAAAGAGTCTGATTGATATTCGTGTTGATGATGACAGGCTTGAATTCGTTGACTCCGCCAAAAGTCTTGGACTAATAATTGACTTTAAATTACGTTTTGCTGAGCATGTAAGTAGGAGTATCCAGAAAGCATTCGCATCTCTACAAACCATATATAGTATTAGAAAAATTCTCAATTACAAATGCAAGATCATTATGTGTGATTCGCTGGTGCTGTCGCATTTTAATTACGCGGATTGTATCTATGGACCCTGCTTAGACTTCATTACTAGACGAAAAGTGCAGCTCCTTCAGAATTGCTGTATGAGGCTTATATTTGGCATTAAAAAACGGCAGCGCATTACTTGCAAGCTAAAAGTAATCCCTTGGTTAAGCATGGAAGGCAGACGTCACCTTCATGCAGCCTGTACATTCCATAAAATCATATATAATAAATGCCCGCCATACCTTTTGAACAAAGTTAGATTTAGGACTGACGTTCATAACATTAATATACGACGCAAAGATATTATTACTGTGCCAGTTCATGCACACAATTTCTTTACCCGTAGTTACTCATATTATATTTGTAAAGTATATAATTCAATTCCTTTAGAGTTTAAACAGATGACACCTGCAAAATTAAAAATAAATTTTGTCGTTACTTGTCAGAAGCTTAGATATTACGCGGGCTTGCTATTCCTATTATTATCCCTTGCGCTTTATAGTAATTTGGTTTTGACTTTGCATATTTCATTTTTCAGCATATCTAATTTTATTTTATTATTAATTTATCTTTACTTTTTTTTACGGTTAAGTGGAAGAGCAGGGGCAGTGCTGCCTTTCTCGAGGCACCACATGCCACTGAACTTCGCCGTTTCGGCCCGCTACGGCGCTGTAGTCTTGCTCCTATTTTAATATGATATTATATGTATGATATGTAGTAAGGCCGAATAAAGACATTATTATTATTATTATTATTATTATTATTATTATTATTATTATATAAGTTTGTATAGATGTCGTTGCACTAAAGGCTTAATCAGGAGGCCCGGGTTCGATTCCCGGTTGGAGCCAACATATTTTCTTCTTAAATTGCCTGTGTACCCATTAAATTGTACAATTTAGTATGATAATTACAGGCAACGACATCTATGCAAACTGATATAAAGTTAATAATATTGTAAACGCGATGCATTAGTGTTTATTAAATAATAAATCTTACAGTAAGACTTAAACTTCTACTATCAGTAAGTGATTTCATTCAGTGATAGTTTTCAAGAAAAACTTCACCACCTGTGAGATAGAACTTTGGGAAGTGAAAAAAGAAGAGAAATGAATATTAGCCAGGTATTACATTGTAAAACGAGAAATTTCGACAAGTAAGAATTAAATTATGATGAGAAGTTAACTTCATTGCAGAAGATAAAAAAGGGATAAATACGCTAGTGACTTTTTAAAAACATCTGTGAATTATCTTGTAACATTAAAGTTAAGTATTTTAATACGGTTTTACGAATTTAAAAGAAGATGTTGGTACATGTTAAGAAATTGTAGTCAGGAACATTGCTTTACTGAATATGCTACCTTCGCATTCAGTATTGCCACAACAATAATTTACAAAAGCAGTTACATAATCATTACTGTATGTGAAAATTTTAACGGAATAAATACTTTACGCTTTTGAACATACCCAGTTATCCATTTTACTTCGTTTGTTGATCAAGTAAAGTTGCAGACGTGGACCTTGTCCTTCAGGCCCTCCAAACTTTTCTATGATGTGCCTTAACCTTTCCAAGCTCTTTTCGTCCAAAAGGGGTCTCATGTTTTTCTCGTATTTCGCCAGCGTTGTTTCAAGTGGTGGTATAGGCAGTTTTGGAAGCGACGCGTGCTGTAAGAAAAATTATGTAGTGACTTATGAGGGACAAATGTCGATTGCATGATTTTGTTGTCAGTATTACATTGCACTATTACTTGAGCAAAAGGCCTTGCTTTTCAGTAGACAAACGTTTAGAGTGTGATGGCTGCTACTGTTGTCATTTATACACAAAGATATTTGAGTTAATATCGATAAATTCCTACATATCGTTTCTACTTCAAAGTTTCTGTATTTTTAAGATAAAATATCTTCAATATTTAGTTTATGCATAGTATTGTTTATGCTATGTTCCGATTATTTAGAACTACTGTTTATGAGTAGGTACTGTTTGTGTTATCGTATTGCTTTCTTCCTTAAAATTCGCGTCTTTTTCTACTGCGTTGGTTAAAAAGGTTTGCACATTGTATTAGTAGTACCTTATTACTATAAAGATTTGGACAGCCCGCTTAGTATGCATACAGCGTGCTTGTTGTGAATGAAGTACCTATTTGCGCGTTTCTTTTTTGGTGTAATTTAATTGATGTTGTTATTGTTACTTGGCTATCTGGTGCTCATATGCTACTGAATATCTGGAAGACAGAGCCTGTTGTGAATTATAAATATGCTGAGTAGCTGGGCCTCTCATTATTTCGCAGGTTATATTATTTTTATTTGGGGTTAAAATGAATTCGATTCATTTTATAAGGGTTGTCACGTAAAAAAAGGATATTTTATGTTCAGTGTTCAAAGAAACATTATTATTCTATATATTTTAATGAATTATGAACAAATTTGTAAGTTTTTTTCTTTAAACCTATATCTTTACGAACGAATAAAATATAGGTCATTATATAGTCTGGAGCTTCCTTTGTTTTTAAAACTAACAAATTCGATCAACGCAAACATCAACTAGTTTGAGAGTGCCTAAAGAACTGGGGTCGTTTAGAGTTTCCCTCAACTGTGACTTGTCAGTATAAAATATTTTAAACGAAATTAAAATGCTATGTATCATCATTTTCTTACCAGCAGTGGATCAGTTAAATCGAATGTTAAAAACTCAGACTCAAAAAGACTTAAAAGGTAGATGAAACTTGTGAATCAGTACTTAATTTAAAAAAGTGAGCACCTAACCTTATCCGAGTTGCAACTGTTCAGAGCTTATTGAAAGTTTATATAACATATTCCAATGTCACGTCCTCCTATTGGATGATCATTAAAATGTATTTCACTCTGAATAAGATAATTAAAAAAAGAGCGAAAACTGTAAAAATCTTACACTTGTAAGTTGCAGCTATCTACCGGTGGGACTTGGAACCTCTATCAAACTGACCGTTTTCGTAGCATGACAGATGGCAAAGATTGTTATATCTTTAAGTACAGTTATCCGTAATTCTGAATAAAGTGGAAAAGTTTTTAAATTAATAACACAGCAAAGCAGATCTGATCTTTACATAATACTATTAAAAGTGGTGTATGTATCCAAGTTGATGAGTCATTCAAATTTTATTTTAGGATGAAAGTTTAAGTAACCATGTAAATAAAATAAAAGATTATAAAAACTTCTTCAGTAATTTCTGCTCCGGACAGCCAATGCTTCTAACATAGTTATTTATCTTGTTACTTATTCATTGAAAGTGTTTCAATCATAATGTCATAGTCGTGGAAAAATGTGTTTTATTCAAAGGTGGTTTACTTCAGGTTTATACCGGGAATTAACACTTACTCTTCTTTTAATAGAACACCCAATCTTTTGTAAAATTTTTGCATTCCCTATCATATTTTAATACTACTTATTACTTATTATTAATATATACAGAAGAATATAAATCATCTGAACAATAGTAATATAAAATTTCATGTTATTTGTAATGCAGATTAATTAGTGTTGTTTTATTCATTATGAAAATATATGTCTGGTGATAGTTTCTTTCCTAATCCTATCTAAGTTGTCATTAGAGCCAGGGCGGATAAGCTTTCCATAATATTAAGTAGCTGTTTTGTGTTAGGATTCGGATTAGGATAACTGTCTTATGTTTCCAAATTTAAGGATTGCTGAGTATAACTTGATTGTATACAAATTTCTTGCAAGCTGTAAATTTGGTAACTCAGAAAATTGTGATGAATTCAGTATTCGAAATATTTAAAATTAAATCTTACCTATTTCTCTTTTCAGTGCTGTAATACGCCGGCACTATACTAAATCACTTCGAGATCCAAATGATAGAGAAAGGAATAAGAAAGCATCTTACACACATTTAAATCTATGGTTATCGGCTCACACATTTTTGTGGCCATTCAGCCACATTAATGTGGGTTATTATAACCTGCCTAACTCAACTACGAGGCTGGTTTCTAAAATAGGCCTGTAATTACCAAAACGCTCGTTATGCCCGGACAGGGGAGACTTCTACCCTTACCGTTCGTGTAATTCAGTTTCGAAATCATCCATATATTCATGTGCTCTAGGCTGAACCGGAGGGGAAAGCAGTCATGCGAGCGTGTGGGGCTCACGGGGCAAGGTTCCAATTAACATCCCGTGAATCATTGCTACAGTGCCGGCGTCCAATTAGAGTATGTTTGATTACAGCAATTGCGTAACTAAAATGGATTATTCCTGAGGTATTAACACATTACCAAAGTTCAGATGTAATATTATAACAATTACTGCACCATTACGAGGCGCCGCCATATATATGCACAACCGTATGGAGATCAATCAGTATCAGCAGTCTTGAACCATTACACATAGACTAAGAAACTATATTTCAGGAATAAAATGTGTTTCATATTTACCTACAGTGAAGATGAGGTATTAAATGAAGTTTAATTTAATCATAAGGTTTTAGGAATACATAAGTACTTATTGGTATTATAAACGAGATCGCTCTTCTGCTTACAATAACTCCCATAGAGCTGATTACGTACTTTCAGTTCGTTTATATAATTTATACGAGCATTGTAATATACAGTCTATGTAATGTACGATGGGTACGTGCATATGTCTATTATAAAAAATACAAGTGATGGTATACATTAGGTACTGCAGGTAGGTACATATACACAGTCTATACAAAAAAAATATATTAAATTAAAAATGTTTGATTTCGTATATGGGGCCTGGTTGAGGAGTTATCGCTTGTTTGAGCGACACGGAATAATTAACTAATTAATTAATTTATCTTTAATATATAAATAAAATATTTCCATAGTTATTTTTTTAATTAGTGTTGTCGCGAGACGAGACGAGACGAGATGAGATTTTGACATTCTCAATTTCGACTCGAAAAAACGTATAACTCAGTTTTCGATCTCGATCTCGATACGGCATAATAAAAATAAACATACTGTAAATCGATTAAATAAAATATCGATTGTTATAAATCAATTCGATTTTTATATGACACTAAAAATAATATTATTTATTCTTTATTCTCCCAGTACACACAGAAATAACAGTTTAAACATTTAATATCAAAATTTGAGTTTATAAATGACTATGGTCCTTGCCCAGTGTGGGCGTGTGGGATTTAATTCAAAATTAACATGCAGATAATCATAACAGCTGAAAACTGCACCGGCGCGCACAAACGCAGCGGAATCACAACCAGCGGAGCATAAGAAAACAAAAAATTAAAGAGAAATACCGAAATAGTAATAAAAGTAAGCATACTAATATAGAAAATAAAAATCATTGGAAGCAATCGTAAGAAACTACAACGAGGATGATGGAGTACAATGAGAACCAGCTTGAAAAAAAATTGAATTATTGTTTTTAGAACTACTTAATAGTCAACTGAAAAAACTCGCTCAAGTCATAAAATGCTTTTCCGGATAACCAACGTTTTAGCTTTCTTTTAAATATTAACTTGGTTGGTACATTACTTTTTATGGTGTCCGGCAGATTATTGAATATTTTAATTCCCATATACAGATAATCATTTTGTGACGACGACTTGTTAAATTTTGGTAATCGAAATTCCGTATTATACCTGGTGGTGTAATCATGAAAGTCATTGTGAATACGTAAAACTGAGTTCATTGAAAATACGATCTGATTTGTTCTGTAAATATAAATGTCAGTAATAGTGAAAAAATTGAGATTCTTATAAGCTTGCCTGCAAGTATCCGTTTGCTTCAATCGGCACATAGCACGAATAGCTTTTTTTGCATTTTAAAAATTGTAGAAATATCTCTACTGTTACCCCAAAATTCAATGCCATATTGTAAGAGAAATATGCAAAATAAACTGTGATCAAAGTTTTCATGACAACTTGCTATTCAAGTTTATAATATGTGACGACCATAACATTTACTGAAATCAATTTATTTATGGAACACATAAACAAAAGTCAAACAGTTTACTTAGGTAAGAAAAATATTTCTGCACTCGGCAGTTATAGGCGTAAGCTTTCCGCTTTAGCTACTTATTTTATTATGTTTGAAATGTACCTACAGCCTTACTGTTCTCTGATTTACAGCATCATATTATCATAGCTGATTCATTTGCCATATTTGAGCTTATTGACGGTGCTAGAATGTAAGATTGTATGCATTTCCACGACCGTGCAGTATTTAACCATTAAATACGAGGCAAGAATTACAGGTTCCTACAACAAATTGTTAAATTCTGTTACATATGTGAATGATTACATTATAAATATTAATGACTACTAATAATGTATTATATAGGTGGTTGTATTCCCCAAATACCTAACTTACTAATAGTAAAAATTATTAAATGGTAAAGAAAAAGTACCGAAGGAGGATGAGTTTGACAGGCTAACTCTACATTGAAAATTATGAAATAGGTGTGAGGTTAACACTAAATCTGACACATGGTCTGTATCTGTTGCATTCAGCAATTTAGATGATCAATAATCATCATACCGTGTAATTGTACAAATTTTTTTGACTTGATTATTTTGAAATTTAAATATGTACCTATGAACTTTGCATTTATCTGCGTACTAACGGATTCATGAAAACAAAGGTTTGTGTGTATTTTACCTGTACAATTCTTCATTCCCACATGTATAAGATATTTAGGGAGACCTCCTGCTTGCAATTTATTCCTTGATTCCTTTACTGCTTAATCAAAATACCCTTCATATCACTATATAAATAGTGTAGTTTATTATTACTTTACCATAAACCTTTAGATGCAAGCCGATTTACTTTCCGAAAAGATCCATAAAAAATGCTAATACCAAAAGATTTACTTTTCTCGCTCTATATAAGTACGTATTTTTTAGAACAATATTAACGATGAACAAAATGTTTATATAWTTTGTGAGTCATTTAAATGGCTTGGAGATCGAGATTCTCAAGACAAAATCTCGATCTCGTCTCCAAAATTCGAGATTCATATTTCGATGTCGATTTAGAGACGACACCGGAAATTTTTAGCCTCAGCGGCAACACTATTTTTAATACGTAGTACATAAGTTAATGTTTATTTTTAATGCATTGTTCCCTTGAAGAGTGACTGTGTTTTTTTGTGCAGATCATCTCAGGTCAGGTCAATTTTGCAGTTAAATATTTTTCATTATGCATATCAGAAACCTTTAGAGACACGAGTAGATAGATTGTCAAAAGAAGTTTTTACTGAGTCTGGATATAATAATTTTGGAATTGATTATCAGTAATCTATATACACTGTTTCCTCGTAATTCCTTCACTCTTGTTAAACATTTCGCTTCGGTAGTTATAAGTACTAAATTCGAAGTGGCTTTTGCATGAATGTGTAACCTGACTCCCTTGCTATTTAAAATATTCGAATTCGTAGTGACAGTGGTGTTATCTTGATTATTTTGAGAAAAGCGTACAACCTTTAATAAGAGGAGGTTCATTTTTTAGCTACCCCACCAGGAATTTTAGTTTAGTGGGTTTAAAAGATAAGTTGAGGGAAGGACTTTAAAAGTGCAGGAAAATTCATAACTTTAGAACGCATTTTACAGTTTCAATTTTCTAAACGCAAACATGCAAAGAATGAAAGAGACTTTCAAATGATACGTTACACTACCCTAGAAAATATATAAAAGTTTTGAGTTGGTAACAACTATAACGCTATCTTGGATACTGACAAAATCATATTATATGCAAAGGGAAAAATGGAAAACTACAGATAACAGCCCATGTAAACAACACCGTATTATGTTTAATTATAAAAACGTGCATTTCTTTCTACATGCGAAGATACAATAGTACACTAACATTTATATTGAGGGATAAACGCGAACCAGCTCTATATGTCTGCTTCTGGTTTTCTGTTGTCTGCTGTTCTGTGCTAGCAAGCGGTAATAAGAGCGAAACAGTGTCGCGACCAGTTGCTTTGGGTGTAGGTAACGATGAAACCTAATGTCGCCTAAATACTAGCTATATCTAGCCCTCATAATGTCTTCTTGAGTACGTTAGTTTTACCAACATTCTGATTGTAGTAGAAGAAATTGCTTTTAAATTAAATAATATGAAAATTCACGCACTGCATTATAGGTACAATATAAATAAAATGAACCTTTTGGTAGCCAGTAGTGCTTACAATATTTTAATCCCAACAACTTAATTTAAATATTTACAAGCAATTTTTTTCTGTTTTGTAACATTTCGCTAAAAATGTAATAATCTGTAGGGTATTATTTCTAAATAGGGAATTAATTGTCAAAAAAAAGTAATTTATGAAACTCTACAGTAAGTATAATTTTTTTAACACAATAATTATGCCAAACTCTTATAGTTATGTGTTGGATGGACGCAGAGCAAGCACATTAAATGAAAGAACTGCAATTTATCTACCAACGTTTTAGAATAACAAGGCTTGTATTAAATTGTTTTTTAAATCTAGCTACTGWATTCTAAAAACTGTAAAAAGTAATCCTAGATAGCTGAAAGTTGCATCCAATTAGCACTTGCATCCAACACTATTGGTACAAACAATGAGATTTTCTCGAGATAATTACATAGAGTTACTGGCATGTGGGTTGCTTTTCAGTTTGTAGTCAAGTTTGCTTGTTTCTGATTTTTGACTTTGTCAAACTGTTAGTTTCCTTTCATAAATAATTCTCGTACTGACTTTACAATTGTAGAAAATAAAGTGGAAGTTCACTTTAAAAATTATATTCTTTAGAAGAATTAATTAATGACTCTACTTAGAGCAGATGGATCAGTTTATTACTTCTTAGTTCTTATGGTTGTCGATAGGTGGTGTGACATGATKGGAGGATGAACCTTGAATAAGCTAAACTACAATGTGATACAATTTCTTTCTTACTGGGTAAACGTAAAATWTGATTTTCATTTCAAGTAACAATATAAAATAAAATCAATGGTATAAATAACGGTTGTTCATGAAAAAGCGGATCAAATAATCGGGTGATGTTTTTTGTCGTCGTGAACGTACGTCGCACTGCTGAAACTGAACTGTCACCTGATTATTACTTGTGTCGAGTATCAAACGAGTCTTGTTTGCATTTTATACTCATATTGTGATTAGTCAGTGATTTAAAAACGTTTTTGCAGAATAAACGGTGGCATATTAGTCACAGGTAACAGTAACAATTACCAATACTGGCGCGTGACCGATAAGAGTTGGGTCTTTGGGTCTTGGGTCGTTCAATTCGAACGACTCATGCCTTGATTCGTTTCAATTTGCTTACTGCTAATGAATCAGCGTCGTTCATCGGTTCATCGTTCCAACTCCAATCATTGTGGGCGGAGACCACTTTTAGTGTGAACTCATTATCCACAAGAACGAGAGAATGACCAATGTATGCCGTTTTTACCGAAGAGCGCGTATTGAACGAGAACGATTGAAAAGTTTAAGATTGTAACAATAAGATTTGTTTACCCGCTACGAGTGCGATGCTGACAACTATTGGTACCATGTCGTAAAACTTATTCTATGAGAAGTATATAGGTGTGAAACACAAAACAAAGGTATAATAATTATTMGCATATTTCAAATTCCCTTATAATAATTACTGATTAGTTAGGTATGGTTTTTACCGTTAAAGCAATAGTACCTACAAAAAATGAACAAGTTTTTCTATTTCAAATTTTTATTACGCAACTAATAGTAGATGTAACAAATCGATAAACTTACAAATAGTGGATGGTTAAAAAATAACTTGACTTTAATAAATTGACTTTTGCAATGATTTACTAGAAAAATGCTTACTACCTATTTAAAAAAAATAAACATTACAGCAGTTAGCCCAAACGTTAAATGTTTATCAAATTATACGATCTTATTTGCATATGACGCGGTAGCCGCTACGTTCTTGTTAGAAAGAACAAACTTCGCTTGCTTGCCCCGCCCTTTTTATGAATGTCCGTTATAAAATTACGGTTTATAATAGAATTATCGTGATATAACAAATAAGAAATTTTGGTACTACCACAGTTATAATTGTTTCACTGGTTTAAGCGACCGTAAGTTTCGTCAAATCGAATCTTAAACAATGAATTTAGCAAAACTCAAAACTAAAATAAGTTGAAAAACATTTAAAACATATTAAGCCAATTTTGCTCAAAAGAAGCAATGTAAAAATCATAACCTATAAGCTGCCGCGCCTACCGTTCAGGTTTTGAACATCTACCTAAAGAGAGTCGCTTTTGTAGCACGAAAGATAGCAAACATCGTTATGCTTAGTAAAATTATCCGTAACCCTCGAGAAATGCATGGTGTTTTAGCTAGATTGTTAATAGACACCCCTTTAAATTAAAGAGTGTGTTATGTTAAGTAAGACGAACTTATTAATTTTGTAAACGAAGCTTACTTTTTGTCTGGATTACTGCTTCATCCTTCTTGCAATCCGTTATGCGCTACCTAAAATCATAAATGTTAATATGGTTTCCCATCAGGATGTGCCCTTCTTTCCTGCCATCTGCCACTCACCGCTCAGGCTGAACATTAATTATTCAATACTGCCGCCAGCCTGAGAGTGTCTGCCCTCGTGTTGTAAACTGAAAGCTTTGGCTTGAACTTTTGCGTACAACAAAAGCTCTAAATACATCTTTCATTTGGACCAGTCATGCAGATCTGCAGTATTTATACTTCGACCCTCAAAACAGTTAAGTAAACCTTGAATAATTTAACCTTCAATTTGAGTTGCCGCATTGCCCTTTTAAATAGGTAGAATATATAAATGCATAAGTTGTTTGAAAGCAGCAAATATAACGGTTATTTCCTAGTGCTAAAGTTATGGTCTATATATCTAGAAAATGGAACATAAATGCTTATATGTACCTGAAATGAATGTGAATTTAATATTAAGCCATTGTGACATAAAGAAAATTTTTTATAGTCAAAAGTTCCATAAAAGTATGACAATGTTTACATAACGTTTCGCAATAAGTAGTAATTTTGGCGCAAGATATGAAAAAACTATAAAAGAAAAATCAAATTGGTATGTGCAACATTCTTTTAAAGTATTTAACTCCATTTTAATTTGTTTCAATTGCTGTTTAAATCTTGATGTTGATAGATTTATTACAGTCTTTGGTCGTAATTACGTGAAGAAATGTGCGATAAAAATAATTTTAAAATTTCATGTATTTGGCTACCTCCAGTTGTCAACTATGTAGGTACTGTAATTTGCATCAGTGTTGAAAACCGTTAGAAACTGCAAAATTAAATTTTCGCACTGAATGATTTCAAATAATTAAATTATTATTTTACATTATTTAAATTATTGAAAAATATTACATGAGAAAAATCTGTTATCTAGTGCACTATACGTAAATTGCGTGATCTAGTGATTGTTAGCGTTATACATGTAAACAACCTTCTGCATTGCATTGCAGTATTATTGTACCCCTTTGGAGTATTTTGGTCTATTCGGTGATTATATATATATATATATATATATTATGAACTTAGATAAGTAAATATTGCGCAATTAACACATGTATATCTCAATCTTATATATACGAAGCATCTGATATAATTATTTCATCATTTTTTATAGATCCATGTTTCTTACTAATGCTAATTACAATTATTATATATATAGGCACGGACAACAGCTTCATATTACCAAGTCATAAAAAAGGAAATAGAATTGCTTTTGTGGCATGACGATCGTTAAGTCACGCAATATTGTCTTTTTGACGATTAGTAGGCACGTGCATGTGCTACAGACCTAACAACTGAAATTGCGTCGCGTGCTACCACTTACACGTAACTGATTGATTGGATTCGTCAAAAGCACTGCGTCATGGCATAAGTTTTGCTTGGAATGACGTTGGAAACCTAGGAGAAATCGATTTTTCTTAGTTAGCATGTTTATCAAATGTATTCTTGGTCTGTTGAACTTTTAGCATACGAATTATTTATCAATTAAATTTTTTTAACGTTAACGTAAGGGTAAAACATGTGACTGATAAAAAGATATATATACCATGTATCCCACAGAATATAAATTATCTCAAATAATTATGGGAAACCATATGTTGGTGAATAATATTTCCAAGGACTTTTTAAGGAAATTTTAAGGCCTGCATTTTGTTTTATTCAACTACAGCCCGTTTTTAGGAAATAGCAAAAAAGAGTAAAATACTTAAAAATTGTATTTAACATAAATTTTTTAAATTCCTGGTCATAAGATGTTTTCTTAAAGCTGGAAGGTTTAGATCCAAACCCCATTTTTTATTTTTTATTTAACTACACTGGAGAAACAGTTTTTGTGTCCATTTATGTTATTACTAATTTTTAGCTCTCTTAGTTCCGTTATCTATTTGTGTAAGTAGAAATGAAATGCTATGCTTTGGTAAGCGCGTCACTTGAGAGGTATTGAGGTATTTACGGAAAGAAAAATTGGAAATATTGCCCGCAAAATTGGAATATTTGGGAAAAAGTGACTGATTCCACTGGATTTTTATAAACTCGCAATCATAACTTTGAAAGACGGTTATATCCAAATTTTTGTATGTGATTATACCTGGCGATAGAAACGATATATTTGGTTAACTTTTTTTTGTTTTGTTCGTTGTGCTCCCTGGAAAATTGCAAAAGAATCTAGGAAATACCTAATTCAATTAAATTTCGATAAAATGAAAAATGTTTAAAAACGAACTGCAGACTAAATTAAGATATAATTATATTTTTTTTTCTTTTGTGTGGTTAGTTCATTTCGATTCCAATAGATGGCGCTACGTGCGCAAATGTCGTTCGGTAGCTGATCCATTTACGCGAGCTTCCTTTTGCGATTTGTCAAATGACGTCTTAGATGCAAACAATATATTACGCAAATTTATCCAGTTTTAAATGGATTAAAGTTAATTTTAAGCTGCCAATCAAGTTTCATTTCATAAAGTGAATAAAGTTTAGCCGATTAAAAAAAAATAATCACCGTCTCGTCGTCGAACGACGACGGTGAGTTTATGAGTTTTGAAGTGTCAGTCGCTTAGATAGCGACTAGAAATTGACTAAGTTGTCCATTTTCAGTTGAATTGTGATTCTGTTCTAAGTTCATTGCAGTCTTTATTTAAGTAGACGGAATGGTGGTGTTCAAGCAAACAATAAATGTGCTTTGTTTCGATTGCTTTGATGTAACATTACCATTTTGTTCATTGCAGTGGAAATCGAAATGTAAATCAAACAAGTTGATATTCACTGCGATTTCAAATTTAATAAATGAAATTGATTGAAACCCTGACTTGGACCACATTACATGCACATCACGCATTTCCAACGTGTCAGCTGTGTACATTTAATCTCGCATCTAAAATTTCCCATTGGCGTACTTCTGCATGTACTCCTCCTCAACTAAATACAATCATTAATACACATTTTCAACAGCTTTTTCACAAATTAAAAAAACACACAAAAATTTATTGAATCTAGACAGGACCACGTCTGTCGGGTCAGCTAGTTGGAAAATAAAAAAAATGGCACGGGCGGTATTTGAACCTGGATTTCTTACTGATAAAATTTTGAAAAATAGATCACAGCGGATAGCTCTATACCTTTAAAATTGCCTGGAAATGTCCCTGAGAAATAATATATGTGAACATTTGATTTTCCATGTTAGTCAGGATGGTTTACGTTCCGTGGGACACACGGTATGCATTTTGTCACTCTAAATTTTTTTTCGATCTAAACATTCGAATTCTTGTAATTTTGCACTATCTTTTGCCTCCGGAATGGATTCCGTATAGGTACTGCTTAAATATATGCTTAACTTAATTTTTGTTATACTTCGGTATCAAAATACCACCCATGTTCAAGTACGAGTGCAAATCAACAATGAAAATATTAATAACAACAATATTTGCTAAGCATGTGACCAACATTTGAAGACATACGATGTAAATGAATGCTTTTAAATTGAACGTTCAAGAAAGCTTTAAGGACGCCCCGCATTTCTTTTCCAGACACGTAACCGGTAAAGTCACATTCACCGGAATCGATGTTGGCGTGCCTCCAGAGACTGTAACAAATGAGAATTTCTCGAGCGCTGCTTTTTTGAGATCCTCTTTATACGTAACACCCAAGTGTTGATTTTTCTGCTTTTCGGCTCGACATTTTCTTGAAGTCTTGAAAATTTGGGATAATAAATGATCATGTCAGAGCAGTTACATTTTCCACATATCCCTGACAGCACTATAAGACTGGATTCGTATTGTATAAGGTCACTTATTCCTAATATTCCTACTATATAAGTAGGTACATAAAGTAGTTATAAGAGCAGATACTATAACCGCACGTTGTTAGTGTCCTATATTTTAAACTTAAAAGAAAGCGGTGGTGTAGGCGGTATCTCTAGTGAAGAAACTAATGAAATTATGAGTTGGGTATTTTTTTATTTATGAAGATCTTAAATAGTAAGCCGTAGCCAAAAGAATGTACAGAGTGATTATCTTATAACCGCTGGTCACAGAAGTGCTTCAAATTCTTTCACTTGCGATTTTCTACGTGGGAAGCTTAATCTGATGTTTTAAAATGGAACTGAGGATCAATTTAGTAGTTAAAATATGTTTCGTTTAATTGAGAAATGTAACACATTATTTTAAAATTACCTAATTTGTGTAAACTCAAGCTTTTTTGCTAGTTTGAATTGGATGCAGCCGAGTTGAACTGAATATCAGTAACGCCTAATAGTTACTTCCAATATTGGTGGTTGTAACTAGGAATATCATTTTAGATCCACTGCACAACTCAGTGTCCCACACCAATCCAATTCCTTTACTGTCTACTTCATTACATTGATTAGGCTGAGGGTAAAAAAATAATTTTTGGGGCGACACATTCGACGTAGTTAAAACAATCGGTGCCTGTTTTATTAACGAGCTATTGCGTCTTGATTTAAACTTACTAGATGTTTGTGTTTGTGTTAATTTGCAGCGCCGTCAAAAAATTGTTATTTGTAACATAGGAAACAAAAAAAACAATACCTTTCCCTGTAACTTAATCAATATCTCATAAAAAATATTTATATTTTATGGTATAACCGATTACAGCAACCGAGTGTGAGTTCCAATTACAATTGTGCCCTACATTACTTAGTATAAATCTATGGTCGCCAATAATCTTAAAAATGTTTTGGAAAACGATCTTATGGATATATGTCACATACGTAAGAACCTTTTTATTCAAACGTAACAAAAGTGTATACGTAGCAGCGCTAAATTAAATGAAGATAAGCATGGTAATTGTAAATAATGTTCTTTTTACATTTAATGACTGCAATGTGGTTAAGTTACTAAGCTTGTAGTGAGTTAAGCTGACGATCAAATTTGCAATTTAAACAGGTAATAAAAACTCTATGTACTTACTTTCTTCAAAAGAAAAATGTGAATATTGCAATAAAAATTTCAACGAGAAAAAACTTGTTGCTGAAAACTAAGGAATAGTATATTATAGTAAATATTGTATAACAGGAGGACGAAAGCCATGCAGAATTTTGACCACACATTCCAAACTTCGTAAAGAATTTGGTACAATCTGTTCGATGTTTCTATCAAACCTCAGTTTGGTGTCCAATTGAAGCTTAACATTTTTGTACTAGGACAGCTTTTCAAGGCTGCAGCCAACAAAGTACAATTATTTCAAGTTATTTCGGTTTCTTGAAAATTTCATCTATAGCTAGGCATTTTATTAGCGTATATTAGTATAACTTCTTTTGAAGCCTGTCAAATCCTCTTCTAAGGCGAAACACTTATCTGTGGTGTAGATTGTTCTAAATATTTTAGAAGGTCAAAGCAAACTAAAAGTTAAAAATTGTTTTAAAATAATTGAAAATGATATCGATGAATAGAGAGAAAAGTGGTGGCCCAAGGTGAAGCTCTGCGGCATACAAGATATAATTAGCTGATCGACAGCCGTTGAACGCTAAATTCTGGGTTTCATTTGACATGTACAATTCGAATGCACAGCGACTAAATCTTTCCAGTTTAAAAGTAAGTGTTTTGTTCTGTATTTTGTCGAAGGCTTTTGAGAAATCAGTATACATGGCGTTCATCGGCTGTTGACTATAACATTTTTATGTAGGTAAGTAATAAACGCTAACAGACTGGTTTCCATATATCTTCCTCCAAAAAAATCCACACTTGCTTACAACGATGTGGTTTTTAGCGCAACCCCCTCAAGATGGAGCGTATCAGATTGACCTTAGAGAACACCAGGTGGTAGCTTATAACCTGTAGGTGTGTCTTTAGAGTGCTGCTCCTATTACCAAATAACCATTTTCCAAACAGAAATTTGATATATGGCTTCATAGATGTCGTTGAATGATGATTTTTGATGCCGAGTTTGATGATGCATTTTAAATTTGATTAATGATATGTTGAATATCTACCATGGTACCCAAAGGAACAAAACTTTGATTTCTCTGTGGGTGAGGCTGAACGTGGTTCTTGATTGTATGATGGTACATGTCAAATTGGTTAAGTTTATGACACATGTACCATGGTACATAAAGGTGTAAGAAATCTACTTTGCTGCTTGGGTGTCGTCAAACATGATTTTTTGTACTGAGGATGTTGGTAGATATCCAATTTGAGTTAAGATTATGATGAACATGCACCACGGTACTTTAAGGTGAAAAAAATCGATTTTGCTTTATGTGTATCGTTAACATAATTTTTAATGCTGAGTATGAATAAGTATATCGGACATGTACAATGGTATGTGCTATATATAAGGTGCAAAAAGTCGATTTTGCTTCATGGGTGTCATTGAACGTAATTTTTCATGCTATCATGGTGTGTGTTAAATTAGGATTAAGACTGTGAAAGACATGCACCATGGATATTAATTCTGACTTGTGATCGATAGATAGCGCTGGCAACACCCATGTAAGAATATGGGTTTTGATTAATTTTTAACTAAACCAACTAGAATATTAACAATAAGTGCTCAAAAAATTCCTTAAGATACAAATCTTTGAAGCTTTTGAAGCTTTAAAGTTTGTAATTATACACGTTTTACCAATTACCATTTATGACATTCGCGAACTTGCAGCAACTTTTTAATGGAGATCTGTAGAATATTATGTATATAGAGGAACTACAATATTCCTCCACGGCCTACGCTTTTGTTACAATTGAACCTGTCAGTTTGTCTTTTGATGTAATTTTTACCAATGTGATAGGTTACAATTATTGATTGGATTAACATACCATTTACTTCATTTGATAGCTACTAGTCTTAAAACAAAGTTTGAAGATAATTGCGATCACTTTAAAGCAGTTTTTACTAAATTTATTTAATGAGTTCCGGTTTAAAAATTATTTCATTTGTGATCCACTTAGCTTTATGCCTTCAGGTAAAAGTTTCGTTTGCATTTCATAAAGATGAAGAATTTTGCCATTCTGATTGTGTATGTTATTAAATTGATATAAATCTAATATAAAAAGGCTACTGTGAAGTATTCGTCTTTGTTGTAGGTACAAGCAGTTCTCAACTAGATCCCATGAAATACTACTCGCATTATAATCACCAACTATGAGAAGTGTAATTGTTTGAGTGACTATTACTTGCGTCCTACAGCTTTAGAAGTGGTTTTGCAAATTGTAAAGTTTACGTATGGATGAATGTACAGTATCGATAAATACAGCTTTTTTTAAATTGACATTTTTTTTATTTGTGTGAAAAGAGGGTGGTAAAAACAGCTACGACCTACGAGCATATTACGTCAATAACATTTACCATTTATAACAAGGTCCCTATCTTTCCGAAAAACACAACTAATTTGGTGTAAATAATGGTAAGATTGTATTGACAATAGTAAGGTGCTATATGCATGTGTAACTAAATAACCATGACTGTTGTACAATTTATCTGTTATCTACATATTTTTTTCTTTTTTTTGCCGATGTAACATTTGGAATTCTATTTCTATTCTATTCTATTTCTATGTTTTCCTGCATTAATGCCGTGACCATCTATTCAAAATCTGACGTCTGTTGTCAGTCAATTGAGGAAGGATTTTTTTCAATAGTTCGGAATGATATGAAGCGTTGTCCACAAAAATAATTGTCGATTCCCAGGTAAACCGCTTCGACGATCTACAAGAAAGTAGATATCAATTTTTTTCACGGCAGCATTAGGCTTTCTAGAAAGAAACCGCCTGATACAATGTTTACCAGGTTATTTAAAAGCGATACACTGGGATCGTAAAGAGATCTCGCTTCGAAACGAAGTTTTAGAGTTCATTATCGTAAACAAAATGGCTTTGTGCAGTTCTTAGATTTGTGGTCTAATATCAACCTTGTTCGAAATTGGCAAGTCAGTTTTTGGTCTTTATCTTATCCTCTTAAAAAACGGTTGGGCTTTTCTCCATAGATTTCTTGCATAAGTCTTCGGATCGTTTCTTTTTTTTAGGAAACGTCCAATGCCTCAACACTACATTTCACATAAGAACCTACATTAATTCTGGGTCCCAATTTTTCTTTTCGACTTTCGTTACAAGGCCCGCCTCGTCCGACACAGTCGTTTTAACAAGCCTTAAAGCCATAAAATCGCCTTTACACACTTCTAAACACAAGCGCGCCGTTTTCAATTAAATGTCCGAACTAGACTAAAATCCTCCATATAGTTCCATAGTACACAGGTACATAACATTCATTCAAATCGCGTTTCTTAATTACTTCCACATCCGATGGATGGGAAGTATTGTATAGCGAAAAAAATTTTCAAAAATATTTATTTGCTCATTCGCTTTAAAATGGTCGAAAACGTAAAAAAAACAAAATTTGAGCAAAAAAATTTCTTGTCTGTGTGTCGGTGTGTCTGTGTGTCTGGTTTTGTTTGTGGACACGATAACTTTCGAAAAACTTAATATATGAACTTGAAATTTGGCAAACTTATAGATCTCAATTACCCAAAGCGACCTATTGTTTTTGGGGTAAGTAGGGTATCGGGAAGTGGGCGAAATTGGGGGGTACTATTCTTTTTGCAAATTTTAATTTTTTTTCGTTTTAGCACGTGGTTAGTAGTATAACTGCGAGTATTATTCGTCCTTATAAATTTTCGGTGCAGCAAATTGTTTAGAAGATATTAGCAAAAAAGCGTAACTTAAAGAAAACGGTTTCTCGTAAATATCTCCGAATATATTTCTTATATTCAAAAAATGAAAATATCATCGGACAGGAAATAAAATTTCCCACCAAAAGTGTATTAGAAAAAATTATGCCAAATTTTGACATTTTCGAAATATTTCCAAAAAACGTATTTTGGTCTTTGTTAGTAAGATTTTTTTTAAATTTTGACATTATATAGAATATCAAATGTCTCATCGGAAAGCACTCTTGTAATTTTTTGTTAAGTTAATACTTTTTGAGTTATTTGGAAAAAACAGACTAAACATTTTTGTATTTTTGTTAATATCACGAGGACCGTTTGTCTTAGAAAAAATGTGCAGAGAGAAAAAATGCTCAAAACCTGATTACTAATCATTTAGTATAAGAAATAAAAACGTAAATGTCATTTTGACAATTGGGTGTGGAAGTATCGATTCAATTTGCAGCGGTTTTTATAAGGATCATTTAAACGTTTGTGTAGGTGTTTATTTATGTATCCCATATGTTCCAAGAAATATTTAAGCAACTATTAAAGTACTTAAGCAAAAGCAAACCTTTCACGTAATTACATATAATTTTTACTGCAGTATATAAAGACAATCTATGCAATTTATTGCATAGATTGTTGCGATAGTACGATATTTAAGATCATTTTATGATTCATATAGATAATACTGGTTTGTCCAACACATCCCATAGTAGACAATTACTAATGTATATTTTTTTACAATTTTACAATTACGAATTGCAATTTTAATATTTGGTCCATCTGATTTTCCGATATTTAAACTAGTATCTATCGTGCTCTTTGTTTTGGATGCTAAATGAGTGAGAACCAATGTGATAGAGATGTGTTTAGCGCGGTTCACATCTTGAACACGGTAAAATATTTTAGTGCATTTCGATAATAATTTAATGTAGACGTACTTTTTACTACCTTAATAGAGCAGGAGAATTATTTCTTTTCTTTAACGAAAGGATGAATATAAATAACGCAGCAGCAACATCCTACGTTATAAAAAAGGAGGTAGGCTGATATAATTCAACTCCAACAACATTTTTTGCCCGATATTAGTTGCCGGATTGAAAACGTATCCTTCTTAGCAAAAGCCGGAAAATTCTATGCGAGACAAATCTGCAACACCTACTTTAATAGCGGCGATCGTCGGCAAGGTTTCAGCTCCACGGGAAAGCTCGCGCCGCCAACGCTGCAAACGGCGGTACTCCCACACCCTGCTATCGATCCCGCTCAGATCTATAGACCTCAATTCGTGGTAGTTGCAGCAAACTCTGGAATGGGCCAGAAGCAAAACATCCACGATCTGCGCCCTACGCAGGATTCCTGCTGGGCACCGTCACATCTTCGAAGCCGACGGAGCTGCTTACCTTTCAGTGCTTTGTTATAGCTGCACTATCGACCCGGTGTACTGGGGTGCGGCAAAGAGGGGTGCGTAGCTGGCGCCCTCTCGCACCTGGCGAGCCCGCTGTATTTTAAATGAGGTCTGACGGGGAATGCAGGTTAAGCATTTGTGCGTTAAATTTAGCCTATGATGATTACATCATAAATACGAAAAAGACAAGTTGTTTTCAAATAGAATGCGTAATATGCGAATCTGAAAAAAAAACATTAGAACTCAGATTACCCAAAATATTATGTCGCTATACATTTGCACGTAATATGTGTCCAATGATTCAACCCCTATCTAATTCTGTGTCATAGTATGTCATTTTTTCAACATTATAGATGAATTTGATAATTTCAGTAATCACGCATTGGTATATGCGGTTTAATAAACGCAAAAGTGGTGTACATATTTGGTATCAGGATATATAGCAACTTCCATTATACTTATATTCATATTCCTAAATATAACTCTAAAGTATCACCGTAAAATTAATTTTGCGTTGGATTCTTTTGTCGGTACGTACAATGTTGAAATAAATAATTTTTATTACTGTACTAAACTATACGTAATTTTTAAATGATCGGTATATCACTGTATTAATTATATACGAATAATAATATACTAATACATACCTCTATAAAACACCAACAATAAATTATTAATCTGACGTTTCGATTACGCCTGTAATCTTTGTCAAAGACGAGAACCTCAAAATATAGTCTGATACGATTTAAAACAAAATTTTTAAAGTGAATAAACAAATCAACAAGGAAGCGAGGTAACATAGTGACAGCAATCAACAAAAAAATATTATCTAATATTATGGACGCTGAAAGCATTCACCCTCGTATACTAATATATCACATTTTCCTGTAAACATGCATTACTATATATACTGAACATGTTGCAGAATGAGGACATACTTTTGACTTTAATAATCCCAAAGTCTTAGCAAAGGAAAATAATTACAAAAAAGACTTTTTATAGGGATGAGTCATATCTATGTCCGGAATCATACTGTCAATAAAAAATCAGACATTATTAATTTAAGCTACATCTATAAATACCTTCTCCATTTAGACTCACATATATGACCACAGTCTTTATCACGGTGGCTTGTTTTTTTTAAATTAATTTATCTTTCGTCAATTTTTGTCACTTTTTTATGCCATATTTTGATGTCTGGTAAATTTTATTTACCTGCACCTGTCGTGTTTTTTGAGATTGGTGTGTTTTTTTTGATGGACACACCCTTCTTTGCCTGATATTGGTACCTTTTTTGCATTTGTATGAAGTATAATAATTGTTACCATCCCGCCTGATGACTTTGACAACTTTTGCGTCTTATGATCGGCTTTTTCGCTGTAAGTTGTGTTTTTTTATTATTTTGATGTGTTGTATCACACTGGTTTACTCTTTGTCCTTGTTATTTGTTCTGAAGGAGGGCCACTAATTTAGGCCCGAAATATAAACATTTGAACTACTTGCCTTACCTGTTATTGCCCCTACCATCCGGATACCCAAAAATAAAACATTTTATCATATCTATTATATTTACACCGCCGAGTACAACATAAAGTTACACTGTTTATTATACGTAGAAGTATTGTATATTTGATATCAGAACACCTAGCAATTTATATTAGACGTATTATCTTCATATCCCTAGATATGATTTTTTTTAAATATCATGGTAAAATTAATTTCAGATTCAGATTTTTTTATGAACACGTACAGTATTATAATAAAATATTTTATTTGCTGTACTTAAACTATGTGGTTTTGAAATCTATATAATTATATACGAATATTCCATATATATCTTCTCACAAAAACTCTTGTGTGACGCGGAAATTATTAAGAGAATTACTGCTAAATGTTAAATATCAGTTGCAACTGACTTTTAAGTACAGGGATTATCTAACAGGACGAACAGCGGATCCTATTTCGTACCTAATACTAAAGTTTTGACAACAGTAAATCACTATAAACATGAGACTACACAGATACACCATTGAAATCTTCAAACCCAGCAATAACTTCCACATGAAAGAAATAGAGCTTCATGTCAACAAAACATGACGGGAATTACTTGAAATACGAGTACTTGCACAAAGATCAAGACGAGGCGTATACGCGGCGCTCAGTTCTCGGTACGTTCCAGTGCACGATTACAGTCGCACGAGGCACAACAGCACCACCCCATCTGCCCATCAGTTCAGTCGGGACCTCGGGATTCTCTGTGCTTACGCTTTAACATAGACCAGCACTGAAGATGGCTAGCCGAAAGCTTTGGAACAATCTTTGACCACGGCCAATAGCCTGGATATAACCTTACTACGAGTACAAGACGCTACTAGTGACATCGTCCGTGACAGTGATTTTAAAGTGATTCGAGTTGCTTCGTTCTGAGTTTAGTATTTGATCGCTAATCTGAGTATAATATAGATGAAACGTCAATAACATGTATTATTTTTAAATATGTAGGTATTAAGTACACTAAAATTATACCAATATAACACATATAGTTCATATGTATATGTGTTGTAGTTACAATACAATGAAATTATTCCCTCAATAGTGGTTAAATATGGTATATGATTATACTTACTTACAATTAATGCCAATGATATACGCTCAGAAATCAATATCACGTTAACATTTTCATGAACGTTATACTTTAGATTTTTTAGTATTATCTATTGTATTTGCACGACTGTTTTCCAATATTATACCCATAGTATACCATTTTGTATTTATTGGGATGAAACAGTTTTAGGTGCTACGCATACCTATTAATTTGGGATACTTCTATCTTCTATTCTTACCTTTTTTGGAATCATTGACGGCGCATGAATGATTTTCTCATCTATAGGTATCTGAGAAATTCCATCAAGAAAGTACTTACCGCTAAGCAGTATGATAAGTCACTTAAAACATTTTATGACATCTGCGCCTGTAAATGTTCATTTTATTGTTGTTTCAGTATTTGTTTTGTCGATAAACAAATTACATATTTCTAAAATAACGGTTGTTAAACATGACATTTTATGTATGATATGCAATTTGCACGTTGAGGTTTTCCTGTACTTGCATCGCTCGATTTCAGTCGTTGACATGTGAACCATTATTATGTTTTTAGAAGTTTCATGTTGTCTTTGTTATATATATTTGTTGTTATGCTGTTGAACAATTATAAATGTTCACTACGCTGTAATTGTAGATTGAAAGACAGCTTCCAGAAGATTTCGAGAACATTGATAAAACCATTCACAGTCAAACAATATTAACGCTAGAAAGTGAATGATGTTATTAAAAACTCTCTGTAATTGTACCTACTATAACGTCCCAAATCTGTAAGTATCTAATATTGCTGTTATCTTTAACATTTTGAATATTAGGTTTCATATTTGCCACTAATGTATAATTTGGCAGTTCCAAGAAAAAACCTAAAAATGGAAACACTCTAAAAACAAAACAATATCTACAACTAATTCAACTGAGACTAGACGGGAGTTGCATGCTTTACAGCTCCTTAAGGGTAGTTCCTATCCCAACCTCGCTCAGTACCCACGACATTCGTTTAATTCACAAACTACTACTTGTTTCGTTAAGTAAAGTAGATTTCGAAAAGGAATTACACACTATTAAACAACTGTGGCAATAAGAAATGGGTACGAACCGAAAATGATTGAAAAGATGATCAGTATTAAACAATCAAACTAATAATGCCACAATTTTAGCATTCGCAAAGCTCAACTCTCAACTGAAGTAAAATATGTGAATCAATAAATTACATAGGTAATGTTAGTGAAAAAATGGCAAGATACCCCTCTAATGACAATAAAAAGCTTATTTCCGTGAATAGAAGCAGCTTAAGAGCATTGTTAGCAAACAATAAAGATAAGACGGACAAAGGTAACAAAAGTGGTGTGTACGAAATTAATTGTGAAGAATGTAATAGTAATATAGGTTGCACAGGTCGTAGTTATAAAGAAATAATTAAAGAACATAAAAACTCCATATTAAATAATAGGAACTTAATTGGCTTTTCAAAACATTGTGCAACTTTTAATCATACGTGTAACAAAAATAGATTTAAAATATTACATAATGCTAAAAACGGCATAAGTTTAGGGTTATTGGATCAGCTACACTTAAAAATTCCCATAAAAATATCTGTAACGATCAAGTGGAATTCCCTAGTTTGTTTATAAACGCTGCCATAAGTGTCACCCGCTCGTAAGCAGAGAGAGTCGGTGAGATACATATCTAACTTATTTAAGCAACAATTTCGTTTGTAAACTCTGCGAAAGACCTAATAAGTCGAAACATGTAAGAGGTTAAACTCAATAAAGAGTGAAACATTACCTACCAAGTGTTATAATTATGATATTATTAAAAAATGTTTTATTTAACGCCGTAGAATACGCCAGTTGAAGAACTTTCTTTATATATCGTTTATAAAGTGCTTTAAAGAGTTCGGGTAACAAATTATAAGGCTTGACACAATAATAACTGTTAATTAAAATGTTAAATATGCGGTTTTTAACATTTAAGCTGACACAAATCGAAAAGAATGAAGTATGGGATATGGATAGAATTTAATTCGTGTTGGTACTGGCTTACACTTTGCAGGTCTATATTAATTATGAGTTACTGGTATAATTCAACAATACAAAGTGTTACTTTGAACAGAAGGTGAGAATACTGTGCCATAGTTGTGGGTGGGATTATTTTGCCGATGTTTTGTTTATTTTTAGCACTTATCCTGCTTGTAACAGAGTCCCATTAGCAGGGTTCGGAAGTAGTAAATTAAAGGAGATACTACATCCAAAACTATTCGTAGTTTCTGTCTGTAAACTATATTAACTACATGCGGATAAATAAGTTTTAATTATATGAATATTGAAACATAACAATCGACAGAAACTGAAAAATATTGAATTTTTAACAAGATGTAATGATTGTTAATATTTAAGATAAAAATATCTCATATTTATATACTTTTACACCAGCACTTAGAAAGTGATACCTACTACCTATTACTTCAAACTATAACGGAAAATCCCTAACCACAATGATTTAGAGAGTCTAAATACGTATTTCGACAGCTAAGCTGCAAATTTCAGTACAGTGAAGGACTTTTTGAATGTCTGGGCGGTTTAACCGGAGGATATTCTCCTCGCCAGCTCTTGCGCTGAACACTGAAAAACACACTCGGCTTTTATTTTATTTACTTATTATTTATTTGTTCGCAGTTATCTTTATTTTTTATAATTAAAAAAGTACTTTTTTATTTAATGCATTTTTAATTTCTGCATCTAATCTTCAGCCCAATTATTGAAAAAATTACGAAAAAAATTACTTCATATTATAATTTAGTGCTTATATAACTAAATTTCAGGGTTAGGATATCTATTTTCTCTAATTTACTACATATACAACACGGCAACAAAAACTACATCCAAAACTACTCGTAGACGTAGTAAATGTAGTGAATCATTTTCGACGTGTAGTTTTCTATCTCTGCCCATGAGGAGTCAGGTATTCGAGAACTTGTATTATCCTTCATTGAATATGAAGTCTCTTGTGCTACACTACTACTTTACATCAGATTTACTGTATATATTATCAAGTTAATAGAAATATATTAAAATTCACGATTACTCACATTCTTGAATTTTAATGTTAATCTATGGTTTATTCTGGTTAATCTACATGATCATAAGTTAATCATTTGTAGTAAGACAATAAAATTACTAGCTATTATAATAGAAATTTGAATTAGAAAGCATCTACACAAATGTAAAGAAACTTTATAAGTATTCTATACTTCACATTAAGCAGGAACCTATAACGCTTCGTCATAATGGAACGCTAAATAAGACCACCTGTTTTTCTCACGGTGCTGTTTGCTCTCATAGAGGGCGACGTCCCCGCGTTGTATTTCGGGAATAACAACATTTGTAATGCATTACCCTCGACAGCCTACAAATAACTTCTTCGAACACACCACACACATGTAAGCCAATATTAGTGATAGTAGGGTCGTATACAATGTACATATACGCGTCTTGCTATACATTTAGATTTCACTTTATTATATTTACAGATGTAATATTAACATAACAAACTTAAGTTGTTTTTTTTTAATTTATATCATCATATTAGGTATATCTCTGGATACACAGTATACTGTAAGAATCGGATAATTTTTACAAAGTTACTTAATTTCTTTTTATAATAAATCTACATTTCTCTATCTCTGGTATGAAAGATCTGATTTTTCAATGTCTGCAATTTAATAGGATTGTCTGATACAAATTTATCTATGTGATTCGGTACGATATTCATATCGATAAGCTAAGCTGTAACTCGTTACAAATAGAGAAAATTATCAATATCTGACACGAAAACCTATCGATATAAATAATCATTTATGCCTATACCGAAGTACAATACGTAACTTATCAACAATATAAGCACTGTCAAAATGTGAATAATTCTGAAACACAATTTGTCGGGTAACTACCGGGGTCTTATGCCACACGAGCAAACAAATGTTGATCACAAACTGTCAGTATTAAGAACCTTTCAAGAAAATCCCATTAAACGTGAAAATTTAAAGATTTTTTTAAGAGAGTTTTATTACCTGCGAACCAAAAAGTATACTTATTTTGTTAACAATGATTTACGTATTTTTTATTTACTTATTGAGGAGAAATAAGTAAATTAACTTTTTGAAAGATTTATACTGAAGATGCAATAGTCAAATCACACTAAACTTAAAATACTATGCTTAGTTAGCAAACTGGAGATGTTTTTTATAGGATCTGAAACAACTGGAAGTTGCTGTAGTTACAAAATGCGAATACATTACCTGAAGGCGAAGAGAAAGGTAGACTCCATAAAATTTAGCCTCAGATATATTGATATCAGAAAAGGGTGTCTGCAACTAATAAGTCAGATATGAAATTTGCGAATTATGGACAATAATTTGCTTCACAGTAGGGGATAGAATTATCTGTGCATATTTTACGTCGATTCGTATCGACATTTGTGATGTACCTATTAATATTTAGGTGAAATACTTATTGTATACTTATGTATCGTTATGATCAACATGCGCTGATGCTCATTCTACATAGGCAAATTAATTTTTACGTTATTGTTATTTTCATTCTCACTATTTTACCCAGATCTTAGCTGGTCATTTTTACGTTATTTAATCGAGACTGTATGTTTGACTGAAAAATTCAAAGTATTTGCTAGTTACTAACTGTTGCTAGGTCTTTCTTCTTCAATATATTTGATTATTTCCCTGTTCCCGTATAATTTTTGGAAGCACGTCTAATGCCACTTCTAAAATCAATGCACTATTCATTAATTTCAATATTTTTCAACTACTCAGATTTTTATATATAAACTCCATCATGGAAGGAAAGAATTGTACATGCTTTTTTACAAGAAAAGTGAATTTAATGCGTTATTTGGAATATTGTAAAATTTTTTGGTTTCTCTGGGTGTATGGATTATGTGTAAGGTTAAACAATAATTATTAAGAGTCCTGCCTTATATCTACTCTTGACAGTGTATTTTAAATTTTGGAAAGCTTATACATAAAATATAGTAAGTTATAGGCAGATATACTTGACATTTATAGATCATTACCGTATTGTACTTACAGAGATTAATAGAACTAATCACTTCGTCGTCAATTTCATCAGCCATCTGTTAGGTACAAGGTAAAAATCGATAAATCCAACGGTGAAGCCTCAAACAGTTCGACGCGTTCGGAATGAGATGAGTCTTCTAAAGACCAAACCACCCCCAATTTTTAAACTATTAAGAAAATTGAAATCGCAAATTGAGGCATGGAAAAGAGGGCGCATCGATCCTAAGTTTGTCAGCGGATTAACGAACCGAAGTTTTCCCTGTATCCATTAGTAGGGATTATATCTACGCAAACCGCGACTTTTAAGTGCCTTGTTCGGGAAAAATGCATATACTAAGTTCGGAAAATCATGTGTACTTTACTACTTTAACACTAAGTACAGCATAATTCATTATAAAGTAGGCACCTATAATTTATCACGCATAAGAACGGTATGCTATCGATTTTAGATCAGTTATAAAATATAAAATAATGGAAGAACAATTTACTCCAATTGCTGACATTATATGAATTTACTTCTTTAATGAAATTTCAATTTGAAGAAGTAGATCAGAAATTTGATATAGTAACAGTAAGATAACTAAAAAAACGGAATATAGTGTTTGCAAAATTTTCAATGCTATTTAAAAAAAATTGAAGGGTTAAAAGCGTTAACGAACAGCACTTGTAGTGTGCTGAATTCTGTTAAAGCAAATTCACTCTCAAAATTAGACATCTCTCCCTATAATAGCAATCAAAATGTGTTCTTCAATTAAAATTTTTAAAAGGTCAAAATTTTACTAAGTTTGCGTTCTTTGAGCAGCTTTCTTGGGCAACTCACAATTGGGTATTATCACTTTTTTTGAAAATTACGTAAAATGAGTCTTGAAGTGCATATATATCGTACGCCATGTTAAAACAAAAACAAAAAAATATTTGTAGGTGGAGAATTTCAGGTCTGAAATTCGAATCTTAGGAGTCACCTCCAAAATGCTTCTATCCAAGGTTATTCAACTCGTGACGTCAAGTGTCATGTAAACATTACCGAGGAGCGTGCTGTTTAATGCTGTAGTATCATTCTTGTATTGGAAAAGCTTTTGTGTGGTGTTTATTGAAAGGATGGGGTAAGAGGTCGCACCAAAAAGTGATTTGTGTAGTTTTACGAGCATCAATTATGTATGGAAAACAAAACAAGTGTTGTTTTGTACATGGTTATAAAAGTACTTCAGTCAGTACAGCTAACAAAATTTTTGTAACCGTTCATCGAGATTATCGACGTATGAAAAAGTTGTTTAAGGTCCCTAGACGTGATATTCCGAAATCGCAAAGTTTGTTTTTCTGTTGTGAAGATCATCTTAATTCTTACTGTAAGTTTTATTATTCTTTTTGGGGTTATAAGTGTTTACCATTCAGTTTCCATTTTGTTATAGCTTGAAGAGGATATGAAAAATTATATGCGTTTTAAATTGATAGAGGGAAATGTTATAATAAAAAACGACGTTGTTCCCCATATATTCGACTGTTAGCCAGACCGAGAATGAGCCGCAAGAGCCCCGAAAATAAATGGCAATTTATATTTATTCTGACCTCTAAAATACATGTCAAGTTTAGGGTACATTTTTTATTCTTACATTTTTATGTTTACAAATAGTATGTTTCCAACAACTCACTGTGATCAAATTATCAATGCTACGTTAATTTGATAAAAAGTTCACTTATGCTGTTGCTTTTACGTTCCTCATCTCCGCCGCGTTGAACAGCTCGTCGCTGTACACAAATTCCATAACAATGAACATGCCTTCAGAAGTCATAACTTATAAGTATTTCACCTTTTCTTAGCGTATTTTAATTCGCTTGTCACAAAATGAACGCAAACAACAAACTCATAAATTGACGGGCTGAGGCTGACGTGTAACGGGCTGACTCCAGATGTAAACAAGCGGCCATTTACAAGACACCTGACGTCACAGCCAATATGTTCGCGTTTTGGCGGTCCCTTTAAATATTCACATTTTTAATATTAAACATACACCTTACGATAAATTTTTCCATGAGATACTCCTAGAGGTTAAGGAAGTGAATTAAGATTTTTATTGAAATCTGTCAAGCCCTATATGTTCGTCTTACTCTAAAATAATATTATATCAAAGGTTGTTTACTGATTGACTTTAATTGTTCACATTCTACTTTATTTACTGCGTTTGAAGAATCCCACAAAAATACGAAGTATTTCATGCAACGCGGGCGGCGTTGATTTCTGAATTCTTCGTGCCACTGCTGCAAAGCTGCAATATGCACGCCGATAGTACTGAAGGTTGCAGATTAAGTTACTCATGAAAATGATGGCTTTATAATGATTTTCAAAAAATTTACGGTTCTATTTTTCTGTCATAGGTAAGAAATCATAATAATTGGTACATTATTTTTGTGATAACCTCTACTGTCTGCAGGCCTTGCACTGTGGAAGCCTTGTGTAATGCAGCTAACGTTACTACCATTTAGTTTGTGAATTTTATCATTGCGGCAGACTAAAAACATATTTCAGTCCATCGTAGTACCATTATTTAAGAGGCTTACTGTAGTTACAGTTACGATACATAACCTAAAAGTTATACGAAACAACGAAACCGTGTCACCCCATAGCTCCGAAATGTAAGCTTTCTGCAACCTTTGAGTTAATTATGCCACAAAACCCTACAGAATATGTTTAAAATACACACCCCCCCAGGCGTTTCTCCATATTAAAATATATCAAATAATAAAAAAATCCACAGATGATAATTATACGTGAAGGCAATAGTTGTGTTCACCAGTTCACTTTCGTGAGAGGCGGTGAAATACTTCCATAAGTGCCCTGGATGCATGAATCATTTAGTTGAGTATTGCTTTTCATCACGTCACAATACTTGGCTTTATCAACGCAAGGTTGTAACCCTTAGGTCTCTCAATAACTTTGTTGATGATAAAATATAAGTATTCTCGTATAGGATTTAAAATACTGTATTATAATTTTTATTTGAAAACGAATTTGATACTTTTTAAAATTTATAAAAATCTATTTGTATATGTACTGAATATATTTATTACATTAGCTTACCACAATAACCTAAATTAACCAATCTAAGGCTAACTGTTACTTCACCTACAAGCGTCTTCTACCAATCAAATATTTTGTTCATAGCAACGCAAACTGTTATAAAACAACATATTATTATATCGTAACATTCGAAATTTAAATTCCACTAGCTCTCAGATAGCAATGACATCACATAATGCTGTAATGTCTGGCAGCAATTCAACCAATATTATAATTATTAACTATTAAGACATATTATATTATGAATAATTTATGGTTGCTTCTATTAATCAACATTAATTGCATATGAGGGTGAATGCTTTCAGCGTCCATAATATAATAAGATAATATTTTGTCGGATAGATCGCTGTCTCTTGAAATTTTGTTTGAACTTGTGTCAGACAAATTTTGAGGTTCTTCGTCTTTGACAAAGATTACAGGTGTAATCGAAACGTCAGACTATTAATTTTTGTCAGTGTTTTCAAAAGACAGCGATCTATCCGACAAAATATTATCTTATTATTAATTGCATATGTTTACGGGTTATTCAATTGACCAATAAAATAATACATTTCTGTTACCAGTGCCAAGCTTCCGACTTTTTATTCGTTTTCTTCAGCGCTAAAGAAATTTGAGGTCCTATTTTTTAAAAAGCCCTTTGTTTACTAATTGAAACATTGGTTTCAAAAATGTTAATAACGGCTGCATAGTATAAGGATATTAATTTCATGTAAGTATTCGCAATTCATGTAAATTTCTTTATAATTACTGGTCTATGTTGAACGATATTGCAAGATGATGAGCAACTTTTTAAGACCTGGATAATATCGAAGAAGTTACATAAATATTTGTTTGCAATCTATTTCCAATGCAGATAAAGGGACCTCTAAATCTCTTTCAAACAAATTTGATTAATAAATCCTACAAACTACCTGAAAGAGTACTGCTGAGTGAATAAGTTTTCAAATTCTCAACAAAAAGTGCTAGTTATTAGCGACCTGCTAAGGGAGGCTATTTAAATATCATTACTTTCTAAATAACCTGTAATAATTAATAAAACGTAGCTATTTATTGAAAATTAAAAAAATATTTGTGAATGAATGTGATTTTGAATTCAAGGCACAAAATTGAAAACGGACGTAACTAAAACAAGCTACTCTGCAATGTAGTAATACGTACTTCCCATATCGACAAGCAGTTCGCAGACTGACGCACGTGCACAGAAAATAGTTTTCAGTTGGTTTTCAGAGGCTAGCGGTTGCTTCATTGTGTACTAGCTGTGTAATTAGGCGTACACAGCTGTTTGGAGTTGTAGTTGTGATAAATGAAGTATATCCAAATATATTTAAGATTTTCTTTTTTAACGAATATTAGCAGCAGCAGGGAACACTAACGAAAAATTTGAATTCATTTATTTTGGTAAAGGGGACATTATTTAAAATATCATTTCTACATAATAAAATCTGCACTTCTGTGATTTCATATTTTAAATATTTTTTCTTTATCGGAAAACATGTTTTGGGCAAAATACTTCGCACCATCTCTCGTTGCATTACTTGCAAGGTATAATAAATCAAGTAAAATGCTTTATTAATGAATTAGCAACTTGTAAAACTTCATAAACTGCGAGGCGCTATATTAATGATGACTAACAGACACATTAGCAAAACATTGGGTTAAAAAATGAGCGAAATCTTTTTTTTTGCAGAAATACTTTAATAAGAAAATTATTAAATATCTCAAAAGGAGTACAAGTACTCAAGTTGAGTGTAAGAAACTTGGTGTTCTAAACAAGAAGTTAGAAATAAATAGACAGAAAGGCTACAAATTTTGGAAGAAAAAATTTAAAGTTTGATAGACAAAGATTTACATTGACACCCATACTCAAGGGAAATGTTTAATTAGGTGGTGCTAGATCGACGAGATCTGCTACAGTCAAAATTTTATAACACTTAGGTGCCACAGCAGAAATAATGTATAATAAAAGAGAGCGAATTATCGTTTATCATATTTAACCAACAGTTTTTAAATCCAATTTTGTTAACAATTTCGTAGACGTATTTTTTCTTTTTCAGGGATTCACTGGACTCCTTTCATACAAATATGAAACTTTCTTAGTTTAAAAATGCTGGAATAGATAATTGCACTACATAAAGCCAAAAATATTGAATTTAAGGCCAGTGATATAAATGCATACGAAAATACGTTCCACTATAGGTCTTGCACCGATAATTATTCTGCAGCTCTGGTAAGAGTATGGGCCGATAATCTTGCAGGAATCCCATTAAGTACAGTGGAAATACCAGATTGCGCCAATGAAATTTAAATACTTCCAAAGAACAAGAAATGTTTATATGAAAATAGCTATTATAATTTTTCTACTACTACTCCATTGGGAAGCATTTTTGCAGTTTAGCAACTTAAAATAATCAACAGTCATATTTTCACGGAGTGCATTTTTTTATTTATCCATGACCTTGTGAGATAATGAGACTATAAATTCTATTTCTTTTGAAATTATATCAAAAATGTATGGTAAAAAAGTAATTTTCACTTTGCAGATAAAAATAAGTTGCTAAGGAACATTATTTATCGGTTGTAGATAGTAAAGAGCAAAATTTTTTATCTCATAAAATGCTTTTGGAATGGTAAAGTTGTCATGGAAATTACTTGATAATAAAAGGTATAAAATCGCGGTTTTCTCGACATWTTTTGCAAATTGAAGCAACAACACTACCTACCTGGGTACCTGACATCTACTAGATGCAGATGCATGCATTTTATAGACTTTCAACTTCATGTAAGGTACATTTTATTCATTTATAAAACATCAATACCTCTTTCGATTGATTGGCTGAAATGACAGATCCCATTGATTCATCGAGTAGGAATGGATTAGAAAAAAAATGCAACAAATGAGAGACAAAAATCAATTGTTAAAAAGCACATAGTGTAAAAGATGTGTTTCAAAAGACAAAAAATTAATTGGTTCGCTGGATACTTTTTTAACCACCATACTAATTTTTACACTAAAAATCTGGCCAATCAAGATCATGTTCTGTATTTTACTCGAAAATAGATTGCAAGAATTATGTCAGTTAAAATGAGCTCGTGCACTCATTACATTTGAGACACATATATAGGTTGAAATAAAGCATTCTATTTAGATTTTAGGCATGCCACGTTATAACTGTGCAAGTTAACAAATGTCCACAGAGATAAATAGTATAAAAAAGGTAGAATATACATATAATTCGGACGGCGGCGTAGTGTCTCATGGGACATTAGAAATGTAGATGGCATTTCTGTGTTCCGAACCCCATCCCCCTAATAACAGCACCGTAGGCGCTCACTGTCGGGATGGAAATTTGGGCGACGTATAACATGTTTCAGAAGAGCTGTTACGATATTCACGCTGTCAATTTATGACGTCGTTATCGAAGATCCTTTTTTCATGGTAGTGTGAATTGCAAATACGATTTGGAGGTGTGACAGCATCGCAGAATCTTCCTGTATAATAATAAAGTGCTAGAGGGTGAATTCATTGCAAAATAAATGAGAAAGTCGCAGGCTTAATAATTGACAGTGCTTCAACTTTCCTTTTAGTACGGTAAAGTGTGAGAGTTACTTGCCGCAAAAACTTCTGTTATCTTTATTTTGAATCCACGTCGTCAACGCCTTTAATCATCAATATTACATTACTCTGCTATACCTACGCACCCGTAAAATACACAAGCAGGGTTCGTATAAATGGGGTGGCTTTCATAGCGGGGAAGTTGTGAATGGGAATAACGGACTTCGCGTCATTAAATAAATAAGTACCTGTATACTGGGTGGCGCAAGAAATGTTTTATGCTTTATCATAGGTAGTGGGCAGTGGAGGTGGAGACCCAAATAACTAGATTTACTACCAAGCAATAGATATATGTTGTTTTAGCGACATAGTTCGTGTCTCAAAAAATTTGAACCATCCTGAATAATAATACGGAACTGTTGTCCTGATTCGGGTCTAAGGGCCGCCGTCGCGCGTCGGTTGGAATTGCTTCCTAACGTTTCGCTAGCACGAGTGGCAAGCTTCTTCAGAGGTTCTTCCATCTCCGGTGCTGGATGTAGACTGTACAGTTAGGGTTATTTAGCTTACTAGCTTAGTCATTGTCTTGAATACCGAACGACCCTAGCACGTCGAATTCAAATCCGTTATTTAAATGTTTATGGTCTATAATAAACACGCTTCGCGGTCTAAAAATTACTAGTAGCATAGACTGCTTGGTTTGGCTTAAGGTAAAACCACTTCAATGCCACGTTATCTACACCAAACCTAAACTGCCTTGACGAACTTTAACAAAAGCGAAACGATCTGTTTGCAGTTGGTAGCAATAGCTACAGCATAGTATAACATTGTTAAGGTGTCTTTCAATATATGATTATAATCTAGTTGGCGTACAAGCTGGATTCTTAACTCGACCTGTTTAGGTCGACAATCAAAATCAGGGGTGCTCCGTTTTGCCAGTGTATCGATAAAATTATCGATAGATGGAATACCGATAAATTATTTGTATAATATCGACATATCGTTAATTATTATCGATAATTCGATTTATCGATAAATGCACTTATACGAGAATTAAGCAATAGTTTTTTTAGTTATATGTTTGTGCTTTTTATTAGAAGATAGATTAAATGTGATATACTGCTGTGTATAAACTAAATCATCGATAATTAGATTTATAGATAGCATAAAATCAACTACAGTTATCCATAATACGAACTGAGATTAAATCAGTGTATCGAAAAATCGAATAGTATCGATATATTTAATATGATTAGAAATATCAAGCAATGTCATAAGGGATGTTAGTTCTCTAAATATAATAATTAAAGAACCGTGTCCTAAATACAARAGTTTTTAACATATTTCAAAATTATACTAGTACTTCATATACAAGGTGCTTAATTTARTAAAAAAAGAGTCAAACAAACATCATTTGGTCCCGAAATTCTCTAGAATTGTGCCTAGAATATACTATCGGTTCAACGCCTTAAATTCCGTGATACACACGGTATATAGCTTTATCTTACTCCTTTCCATTATTTGAAAAGTCATGAAAACGAGAGATACATCAAATTTAATTTTTATTAGTATTTTTAAAATTATCGTTTAATTTTAATCACATTCTGTTCCCAAATGCGCCAAACTACATGACGCCGCCGTTTCCGATATATTTGCCATTGTTGCACAGAAATTATACTGTTCTAGTACTTGTAGGCAGTGATGGGCGCGTAGAATAAGCCATGTAAATTACGCTATTATCTACGCGTAAACTATGTAATATTCTACCTTAAAAGTCTACTGTAGAAAACAGCATTGTGTAAACAAACAGAGCTCTAGAAATATATAGTTTTTTTTGTGGTGTTCTGGTGTTCATCATCAGTACCACTCAAAACGCCTCAAATGCCAATATTATTTTGTATATTATTATTATTTTATATTTATTCTTAATTAAACAAAATACTACTTTGTTGTAATTAAGTTGACTAGATAAATGTTTAAATAACAATAACTTGTTTGGTTATACGTCAATTATAGCCAGAAGACCTGAGTAAGCAGGCTAAGTGTGCTGTCCAAAAGCACTTTGGCGCACTTTGGATTTTATTATCTTTATTCTCTATAAACGGAAATACGCGGCCAATTTTATATGCCGTCCTTGTTCTTTCACCAGACGTTTTTAATTGCAAGTCAATTTGATTGTCGTATATATGTATACTGAACTAGGTACATTGATCTAAAAAGTAACATGTGATAATTGATTACAGTAGATACCATTCTTTGGAGAAAAATCAACTTGTACTAATTTGATAGCATGTGAAAATAGGCTTCTTAAGAATCTACTTAATATAGTCGTGGAAGGAAAACATAATGCTTTGTCTTTTATGTTCTAAAGAAAACTACTATAAAAAGGAAATCGACACATGAAGAAGCTAGCAAAACAGAGAAATTAGAAACAAAATGGTTTTCCATTCAGGTTTATCTACTTAATACACTTTAATAATACATTTAACCACTCGTCTTGAATTTTCTACTCAAAATCTACGCCTAAATGCTTTGTCTACATTTTCTACGCGTGTAACGTAGAAAATTATAATTTACGCGTAAACGCCCATCACTGCTTGTAGGATACGAGCTGCACACAATTTTTTTTGCTATGATTTTAACTTGGTCAGATACAGAATTTAAATTCGTTTGTAGTGATATCCACGAACCCACGTCGATATTTTAATTGAAACCTATCAAGGTTGCTGTTTTGGTTATTTCAATAGTTAATTAAATAAAATTTATTACTGTATTAAAACCACTGGGTTCTGGATAACATAAACATGCACTGCCTGCAGTCATTTTGTCAACTACTAAATAAAAGAATTGACTATAAAAGTATGCATAACCGATTGCAAGATTGTTAAAAAGGAATTGCATCAGCTAGGGCCATATTCATTTGGTTCTAAGAATTTTTTTAACACTTAAGTATTAGAGCGACCTGTAAATTGTGGTTATTGTAGTTAAATTTTGTCCATTGCTGTAATGAATCTAATTTTTTAAGTACTTTTTATTAACAGATATATATACAGAAACCGACAAAAACCATAAATTTAGGTATGACTAAACATCCTCTGGTGCATTATTTATTTGCACACTGAGGGGAAGTATGCTTCGCGTGTACCATTGTATTAGACCACCAGTTAGTTCACAGAGGGTCGACCACCCCTCTAGTTTTACGCCCTGTAGTGCAACGCAATAATATCAGGCCCCCAAAATTTGCATTGTATATTGATAAACATCTAGCTGTAGATTACGGTGTTTTATAGCATTATGATGTGTCGTCGTTGAATGGTTAAGTACCGTTAGAAAATGGATATACAATAGTATAAATAAGGTTAAATAAAGCACGTGGTTTGCTTTCTACAAAGGTAAGTATGTTAGTAATGTTTTTGCTTATTTATTTCAGATTGTTTCCAAAATTATTTATAAAGTTTGGGCTAATGTGTATTTTTGATATTTCTCCCACCCTTGGTTTTCATTAATCTGGGGGGCGAGTTATTTATCACTTTTAAAGCAAAGGCGCTAAAAATTATAACAATCGATAATATCAATATTGTATACTCCAATAATTTATTTTTTATTGTTAGTTAAAAAAAACAATGCCTAGCCATTTATAAAAACTCTTATAAAAGAAAATTTTGTTGCAGTTTATTTAGAAATGTCTAACAGAACTATACGAATGAATGATTATAGCAAATCATCGATAAGGTAAGCACTTTAGGATAGTGGCGGTTCGTAACCTTCCAAGTAGTGTAGGCGACACCTTATACTGGTATATAGTATAAGGCTTATACTATAAGCAATTATAATTATTGTCTTCGATCTTGGAAAATGTGAATTTTAATGGTCATGCCAATCATTTATTTTTATTCGTATACCACCGCACATTTATTCGTTTTCTGCTCTAAGCGACCTTAAATTTCTCCAAATCGAATGTTAAACAAAAAGTTTAGCAAAACTCAAACTATAATAAACTCAAAAACGCTATAAAAAGTGAACGATACTGGTGAAACAGTACTTAATTTAAATGATAGAGCACTTAAGCTTATCCGTGTTGTAACTGTTCAGAGCATATTGACAGTTTATATAACATATTCCTATGTCACGTCTTCCTATTGCATGATTATTATGATGCTTCATTTTGAATAAGACGATAAAAAATGTAACAATCTTACACTTGCAAGTTGTTGCCATCTACCGGTGTCATTTAAAACCTCTATCGCCCTCCTTCGCAATGCGAATAGCCCGAGTCCATACAAAGTTTGTCGTAGGCGACCGACCATTACACCTGAGACGCATCTATATGCGCGAAGATTTTACTACGTTAACCGTCAACTGCGGTCGTTAACGGTGCAGATTCTAAAGGACGTAAACACAAATACAAATGAATTTCAGTTGGTCAAGTTGTGTCGCCTATTCCCAATTTAAACGTTCGCGGTAATAACGCAGTTCGTAATTTTTGAGCGGTATGGGTAAACCTGAGATGAAATATTAAAATATACACTGGTATAAATCAAATTGCATTAAAAAAATTATAAATTTCTAGCTAATTATTATTTATTTTTTATGGCATTGTTGATTGAAATTGCAAGGTAGGCGGTGCCTACCTTGCCTACCCCGAGGAGCCGCCACTGCTTTAGGACTGTGCCTGTAGAAATACAACAATAGCATGATCTATTTCGTATGAATACCTATTATGCATTCAGTAAAATGAAATTTTAACAGAACTTGTGTTAGTAAAAAATGACGCGAGCTTAAAATATTAAACTTTAAACATTTAAAATAATTCTACATTAATTGTTTTCGCCGAAAAACATGGAACCTTTTAACTTTTGTTTCTGAAACTGAACCATAACAGAAAGGTTTAAATATGTCAACAATAAAGCTACCTAGCAAGTAGCAGGTTAATGTGCAGGTATTATAATGACGTTGCGGCTTTTGCCTAAACCCTAACAAAATAATTGTGCTGCCCGTACTTCATAGTGAATTGACACACTTTTTGTGAATCGGTCGCTGAGCAATGTGATGCTTATCCGTGCGAAGGTTAATTAATAACGGTGTTTGCTTTTGTGGTACGGTTCCCCTCGCAAGGGGTCATAACGAGGACACGTGTCTTGGTTGCCCGCGCCCTTACAGCTTGTGTGCATGCAATTTTCCCCAACTATGCTGGGCATGCAGGCAGCCGGAATTCTTGTTTGGGAAAATACGGGTGCTAATAGAGTAGTAGAAATAATACGTGCTGAATAGTATGTATATAGAGATGCGCGGGGAAATGGAAGCCAACTAATAAAAAAATCTTTAAAAGAATTACCCTTTATACCTACGGTAACAATTTTTTTGTATAGGTAGACTAGGATCTTTAGAATGAATATAAGTAATAGTAAAGATTTTAATCGCCTGATAGCGCAGTAAGCTAGAGCGTTTGAGTAGTATTCAAAAGGTCCGGTTTCGAATCTCGGTGAAAGCTGGTAATATTTTTTCAACACGTATTATACGCTTGGTATCCCAAAGAATATACATATCTTACGTAGATTTATAAATAACAGTGTTCGGCGTTAAGCGGATTATTATGGGTAGGAGAGCAAAACTTGGCTTCTATTGCACCGTGCATGATTTGTAATATAAAAAAATAAAAAAATTTTTATTAACAAGGAATCACAGTAAACATGTTTCAGATATATTGTATTTAGGAAAACATTGAAACGAGTGAGAAAAGGACATTTATTAAAAACTATTTTTATTGAAAAAAGTCACATGTAGTTTTTCGTTTCATTGGCCCTAGTACATTCCGCATGAATCATTCGACCACAATGAACACAACGAAACCAAGGTCGCATTCTTTACTGACATATGTATGTATATATGAAACATAAGGAGAGCCACCATGGGGTAATGAGAGCTATTATGGCTTCCATTAACATGTTTATTTACAATTTTTTTGAAACGTGTTAGAATCGCATTAAAGAAATCGATTCATCTTAAAACACACCTTAAACAAAACTGAAGGGCAGCCCTGTCGATGTTAGGAACGTTTTAAGGCCGCGTGCAGTGGTTTGTAACTGCCCAATGGTCATCAGCGTTCCAGCGCAAGCCAGGAAATTTAAAATAACATGCTGATTCCCGCTACCCAATGTCTCCCATTACCCAGCGCTCCTCTGCGCAAAACCAGTAATTTTGTCCAAAAACATAGTTTTCTGTTCACCATAAGAAATAGTTTCTACTATAGAAGTTCACAGTTCTTTAGCCTCACTGTTATTCTGGGTGACTGAACAAGTATCAAAGTTTTAATCATGGTACAATCAATAAGTAGGTATGTTTATCTAGAAGCGTTTTCCTCAAGTTCGCGCATCCAACAATAGAAGCCATATTTGTCCAACATGTAGATATCATGTGTAGAGAAATATGGTGTCTTTGGGTGGCAAACAAAGGGTGATCATTATATAACTGATGAAAAAGGCATTTCTACGCGGAAGAAGTACTTTACTAATGGTAGCATTGCTGTAAATGTAGTTAGTTAACACCAGCATTTTGTGCTTCTAGAGTCCTTGTTCTAGTTATTGGTTAGAAACGAATATAACACAGTATCAAACATTAGAAATTAATAATTAATAAGTTTACTGATAAACTGCTATGTAGTTTGTAGCTCCCGATAAAATTTTACAAAGCAGAGCTTCCGTGATGTGTTCTGTCAGCACTAAGATACAGTAAAAACATCACGGTATTTTATTGGAAAACTGCGGCTGGATAACTATGATACTCAATGAACTCCTCTTCTTCTATTTATTATAAGATGTGAACAAAAGTTAGTCAAAAATAGTATCCGCGTAAGTGTAAAATCACTATTTGTAAAAAATAAGTTCTCCCACTTTAGGTGTTGTTAAAATTAACAAACGTTTTGTTGCAGTTGATATACGAATTCAATGAATACGAACCATACCAACGTTATATTATATTATGTAGTGCTTTTACTTTTGAAGTCTAATTAAGTATTAAGTTTAGATCAACAAAGCTTCAGTTAGTACTTCAAGTGTTTTTAGATCAGGCCATATGCTACCATCTAGCGAAAACCTGGTGGCTGTATCTCACATTGTAACATATGGAAATACGTATAAAACAAAAGAAAATCGATTCGATGTTTATGAAATAAAAGCTTAATGACGAATTACAAATTATGTGCTCTACTTTATCACCCTGTATTTTATCTGCTAGTGCAGAAATTAGACACTAAGAGTAACGATTACTCTACTCTCCAATTAGTTTGCATAAGTAGACTGACAAGATTTCTCAATTGTTGTCTGCATAAATATATTTAATTTATAAATCCACTATAAACTCGCTAATTATAAAAGTTTGATATAATATATAATAAAGAGTTGCTGCCCAATGTTGGTAACTATGTAGCTAAAACTCATCGGCTATAAATGCATTGAGTCCATTGTACTGTACATTGTACACGAACAAAGCGAACTGTGGATTACATTGGCGCAGAGCTGTTAAGGCCCTTACCTCATTGTTAGTAGCGGCTGAATTTGTTTGTATCAACGTGGTACCAGATAACCATTTTTTTGGCAGCGACAAAAGTGATGTTCGCCATCCTGAAATCAAAAGAATTATCATTAAAATTATTGACTTAAAATAAATTAAACGATTAAGTACAGTTCTTATAAAATTAATACAAAATCACATCATGTGGTTTATATAGAAATTGGTGCTATACAATAATCACACAAGTTTCGAAGCATTAACTACACATATAAACATACATGGATTTATAATTGTTTTCGGATTATGTACCTGACGTGATATGCTAAATACAATTGTACGGCGTTTTGCTTTTTTGTTTAAATCTAACAAACCTAATGATAATACCTATACATTTTATATACCTACAAAGGAAAACACTTTTATTAAATTCAGTTTGGTAATTATACATAAGCCCATCACCACGTTAAAATACATACGCTTAATATGTTATGATTGGAAAAGTCTAGTTAAGTAGACAATTCTTGATTTGATTTATGCTGCGCTGTCTAAAAATACGTTGTTTACGTCATTCTATTTTACGTTTGAATTCGGCAGCTCCGTGTAATTATTTTGGAACATAATAAAATAACTTAATTAATATCCGACAAGGGATGACTTTAATTGCTATTAAATGACATCCCTCTGCTGATTTATAGTCCGGGTTTAGAGTTAGCGTTTACTAAGCATTTGACAGGACTGATCTCTCCGATGATTGCATTAAACCAAATAATATAGCGGGCTTGCCCCTTCAAGAGTCTTTAACTGCTGTCATCACCATAATACATCTTCAAAACCTTTAACGCTGGTATTTGCATCAAAGGTTATAAGGTAACGGGGGAGCAGTCTTTTGTTAACTACCATTGGCTACAAAGATTTTTAAAAGGGTGTAGACCATATTGGATTATTTTATTAGGCGAAAAGTCTCATTTGCTTTGTTAATTTTTATACTGTATATAGGAACGCCTTTCTACCCTAAATGAGTTAAGTGGAAACTTAAGTAATTTCCGTGTATCCATATTATTGACGTGCTCAATGACGACAATAGTTCCAACGCAGTAATTAAAGGAAAAGGTACAATTGCGACATGGTGACTCGTGATATAATACCTCTAATTAACTACAAAGGTCATATCGAATATGTTGTCGGGTCCTTTGTGAGTGAGCATTAGCATTGTGCAGCGCATGTTAATATCAATTTAATAAGTATGAACCTAATAGTAATTAAAAACTAGAACTACGAATTCTGCAAGAGTTCTAGAAACTGCAGACGATACCTAAAACCTTTTTACAATTTGATTTGCATTTAGATCATTAAAGTATGATGAAATATTTGCTTTGTAACATCATTTTATTGAATCCCAAGGTGCTTAACATGACCTTAGGCTGCCACAAATGAACGTCAACAAACTTAGAGTAGCATTCTAATAATTTATACTCATGTTTGTACGTCTAACCAAATAGATACAACCGAAGCTGCTGTTGCATTGATATGGATGCAGGCAGATCAAAGTTAATTATTTCGTGTTTTCGGCGCTGGAAATGGGAAACCTGCTACAGTATGGACTTGAATTACAATTCTATAAGACGTTGTCAGCATGATATTATGAACTAACGATATAGGTAATCTCTTTCACGGGAAGAAGGAGAATCTGTAATAGCTTGGCCCATACATTTATTTTGTTGTTTACTAAAGAAATACTGCCTTCTAGCAAATAATGAATTTTCGTTCTTACTGCATGCTTTAAAGTGTATAATGGAAAGTGTCGACGTAATTATTCATTAGCACGTGGCATAACAACTTAATATTTCATAGCGAGATGTCGTGAACAGGATCACAATAAATATAAACATGAATAATGGAACTATAATAATTATCTAAAATAATAAGACTTTATGCATGAGTGGTTTGCTGTGAATTCGGTTTATTAACATCATAACTATTCACTTATCTATTACAGATCTATTAAGAGGTAGGTGTGTGTGAAAATGCATATTGCTGTTCAATTATTGAATATTGAACAGGATTTTGTGAGCCTAATAAAACATAGATAAAAATCCACTTTGTACATTTATCAATAGGATATTTTTTTCCGCTAATTACCAGCCTCTATGTTAGAGACAAAAAAGATATAATAATAACAAAATATTTTATTAAGTTGTTACAAATATGCAATAAATAATTACTGTAAATTTAATTTTAAAACAAATATAAAAATAGCCGATATTTGGTATAGTAAATAATTGCACTTAGATTGATTTGTGTTATAGACGCCATATAAAACTTTAATACGCAATACAGAGAAGTGAATTAAATTATTATAAATAGGTAATATACATTGAAGAACGACTACTTCCGCATTTCATTATTTAAACAAAATTAAACAAAAAAAATGGTGTAACTTATCCAATAAAATAAACAATAACTATCTAATTAGCTTAAATATAATTGAAATAAACATTTTAATAAGTAAAGGATAGCAAAAGTAATGTAGAGAGTTGAATTCGTTTTTTTTAAACAAATGCTTTTTTTAATAATATACAGAGTTCCTAAACTGTAGAGTAGCGGTATTCGATGGTTTCTATCCAATCTAATCCAATTCAGAATGGGTTCGATTCGTTTAAAATAAAAAATTGTAATAAATCCCATTTAGTTGAAGCTCAGAATTCTTCTCGAAAAATTAAAAACTTTCCCATTTTAACCGCTATTATACGATTTCAAATAAAAAGTTAGCTAGACTGTTTCGTGGACACGTTTCATTCAACATGAAATATTAAAAAAACAAATGAAATAACAAAAGTTTTAATAGGTAGTATGTGATATCGATTGCCTGCTATTATTTTTGGGGTGAGATTGATTGGAAGAAAGTGAAATTGATTAGTAAGTATTTATCACTTTGCAAAATAGTAAGTATTTATTAAAAATAGTTTTTATTGCAGAAAAAGAAAACAGGTTTAAATGAAAAAAAAATGAAAAGCCTTAAATTATTTAAAAACAGCTCCTTTGTCTACAGTTGTGATCGGATCTGGCAAGATCGCTAGCATGTCACCTTCTTCTGCTAGAAATTGATTGCCTTATTAAATCTTGAAAACCTTCTAAGACTTATGTGGAGATCTAAGGTCTATTCGATTTCCGTGTTGTGTTTTTAAAAAATGTACCGTAACGATATGTTTTTTTTTTCAGAGATCCATCATTACCGTTAACCAAAATGTACTGTTAGGCCTCGTTTTTTCTTTCGTTGGTTCAGACTATTCTGTTTCATTCTGAATGTTTTCTACTACATGTTCAGTACATTCTTCATCTAAGTTGTCGTTGGTAATGTTGTGTTCATTARCATCTGAGTCACTGGTATTGTTGCTGACTCCTCTGGTCTGAATTGCTCTAAAAAGCTATTTACATATGGTTGAGACCATGTTCAGGATGACATCAATAACTGCTATTTTACTAAGAACGTTTTCAGGACATTAGCGGTACAATATATCCTGCTTCAAATGAGAAGATCCTATCTGTTTTAATAATCTGCATATTTTTTTTCATTTCAGTTAAACATGACGCAGATAAATATGAAAAAATAATTTCCAGCAAGCTTGATCTCCTTGCAATAAATTGAATAAAACACATCTGCAGGCCTTTTTAAAGGGCCGGAAAACTCATACCCAAGGCATTCGCAAAGTTGTTCTCTTCGCACTGTTTTAGGACGCTTTCTGTAAATTGAGAGGCTTATCTCTTAACATCACGTTCGGGAATTATCTTTGCGTGAGGTAAAAAGCATGAGTCTGTAAAAGTTCCATGTTCAATCCATCCATGATGGGTTCTATACAGTAGCGCTTATTTCTGTCTATTGCTGAACTACCTTTTTGCTTTGTAAATCATGTATGGTGGCAATGCTGAACCATACATCATAATGTTTTTGTACCACGGAGAATAATTTTATTTTTTCGTGGTTGTCCTGTATGTTTCATTACAAATTAAACACATTAGTAGGACTGTTAATCAACGTGAGCTTTTAAGTTTTCAAATTAAAAAAAATTATTTTTGTAGTAAGATCTGCTCGTGATGTTTTGTTAGTATTCTTCTATCCGACTCCATTGCCGTGTCGCTTTATAAGAGAATGCATCCAATAATTTCCCGACAGATTATTCTTAACTTTTTTAGAGGTGGGGGCTTTCCAATTAACTTTTGACGAAATACTCAGACCCAAAATATTGGGTAGAAACCCCCAATCATTGCAAAGGCTAAGTTGATTTTGTAAATACATTTTCTTCTTCGAAGCTAAACTCAGTCTAGCTTCCATTTTTTATATCCAAGCTTTTAAATTTATTTCGAAGACTACCAAATGGAATTTTATACTCGGCTAATACTTTCGGTAAAGACCAGCCATTATTGACAATTTTTCGAAGACCAGCTTCAATTAAATCAGGATTGTAGTCTTTGTAGGTCTGGGCTTCCAATCTTCGTTTGTACGTTCTCCCCATCTTTATGATACTGAAATGAATCAATCAAATAGTATTTTGCTTTTAAAGCATAAACTCTTACATTTATAACCTTCACGTCGAAAAAATTGTTTGACTTTATACTTACTAATGAAACTTCTACGCCTTCCAGGTTAACTTAACTTTACCATGAGATTCTTTACGAAATTCCAACTTACCGGAATATCAGTTTCATCTTCATCCCCTATGACAGTAGGTATTGTAGACTGTTTCGTGAACAGCAAGTCAACATGGATATCTCACAAAACAAAAAACTGCAGGGTAGTCGCATATGACTTTTTTATTAGATGTTAGGTAGTCTATCCAGTGTGATATTCCGAATGGGGTCGATTTATTTAAAATAAAATTGTAGTAAGGATCTGCCAGTCGATAAGCGATTGTTTTTTTGGCATCCCTATATTATTCTTGTGAAAAATTAAGAAATCTTTCCATTTAAACCGTCATTCCACGCCTTAAAAAAAGTTAGCTATTGTAGACTATTAGCGTGAACACCCTGTGACTATTGTTTGTATGTTTCACAAGTAAAATAACCCGAATTTTAATTTGTTCTTATTACTTGCAATAGTCTCTAGTCGATTGTAGTAGCAGTTATGTTTTTAGCACAAATTTTGCAGCAGTAAGTAGATAGAATGATAATTAATGATTTCCTCTTTTTTCTATATTTATGTTTATCACTTCTAGCACTGGCTCTCCTATCATATCATTTCGTCAATAAAGTGCATGCACTTATATATAAATTAGATATTATAAATTATACCATGGCGACCTTTCCTGAATAAAATTGTCTTAAGCTTTTTCCCCGTGGTTTAGATTGGTTGATAGTAATTACTCTTGCAATTGCTCAATAATGTTTGACTACGTTTGGTTCCTTTATTTTTTTTTTCGATAATGATGCTCAAACTTGTGGAGAAGAAATATCACAACCTCTTGTTAGCATGTTTCTTTGTTTTCTCATGATTTTTGTTACCTTGTGGAATTCGATATGTTTTCCTTAAAAACGGGCTTAGCGTAAATCGGTCTCGGTAGAAAGGGATTTGTAAGAGATAAAGCCTCACCTTAAATTGGCTACGCTGTGGGGTAGCTGCTGCATGGTGAAGGTGCGACGCTTTGTAACTGCGATCGATAACCGGGCAAATCCGACTGGGAAAGGCGCTGGGGAGAAAACAAAACTGCGAAGCTGGTTTTGATGAAAGGACATTGTTTCAACCTTTGTCTCAACAAAGCTGTTACGAACAAATTATTGTTGGAGCGTTTTGTATTTTGTTAATATTTTCTCATACAGGAAAGGTATGTATGTAAAATATTAGCGAACAGTCGGGAACAATGGTGGCAAGCAATTGCCTCCAGGATTTCATTCATTAATATTTTTTTTGTAAAAACGCACTTTGTTATTGTAAGAAGTAAGAAAACCATTTAAGAAAGTCGTTTACGATGTAGGTATTTACTAAAAGACTCGCTATCTGTTAGTTTTCTCAGGTTCTCTAAGGTGTTTCGGTTATGAATGTGGGTAATGTATATATAAGTATAGTGCACTTGCAGCTTTGCAGTATACCAATACAAATGTGGGTTCCGTTATACCACCAGTATATGTATCACATATCTTATAACAAACTTTATCCCTTGAACTAAACGTATCTGATGTCTTGCTAGAAGGTATTACCTGGGCATTCATCATAATGTTACAAGTTATAATATTCTCGCAATGACTTTGCAAAGTCGTTAGTATGGCACATGATTTTTTGTATCTGCTATCAGAAAAATCCAAACTGCTTTTACCGCAAAAAAAAACAATAAGGTACATGACTAATTTTTATAGCCTTTTTACGTCGTTATTGTCTTTAATATTCATCTGTGAAAATATTATACTTCACCATAAAAAAGTTAGAACTTTAAATATGTAAAACGCACGCGTAAACGCCCGGTCGTTGCAAATAAAGAGCTAAGCACGCACCGTATGTTAAATACAAAACAATAGGGTAGATGACTGATTTTTATAGTCTTTTTACATCGTTATTGTCTTCAATATTCATATGTAAAACTATTATATAACAGCATAAAAAAGTTAAAGTGTAAATACGCAAAACGCGCTCGTGAACACTCGGTTGTTTCCTTTAAAAAGTTAAGCACGTCACCGCATGGTAAATACAGCTATCTTTGTTGTAGAAGTTTAGTACAAAGATTGCAAACATAATGTTAAACGTGCGCTAAGCGTTAAACTTGTATATGTGCAGCCGTTTGTGTTTGGTTTGGTTTCAGTATATCGTTTTGTGTGTTATTAAATGTAATGTAATATGAGTACCTATTTAAATTAACAAATATTAGTGGAATGGCGTATCGCTGGCATTGAGTTCATTGATCGCTGGTGAATAATTACCTAATAGTATTGAAGCAACCCGCAGCACAAGCACGGGATGAAACACCTGACCTGACCTGACCTAACCAATTTTTAAATGAAGAAGCAAAAACCACAACTGAAGTGACTGTAGACTGCAGAGTCAGATGCTGTTTTGTGTTTGAACATTTTTTTGTTTTCGTTCCAGTTTTCATTCCGATAAAAACGTAATTTTTTTCGGGTTAGTGCCGATTCGAAGTTTTAGTCTTATTTGTCAAAATTTATAATAAATTATTTGAATAACTATCTTACTTTTGCAAAAGTGCATTAGTCAGCAAAATATCTCTGATTTTATGAACTTTCTTAAGAAATGTGTTGGAGTTTACACTGACAACAAATAAGCGACATGATAGGAAGCTCATTACACTGAGTACTCATAGACAGGCAGAGGTTTTACAAATAGAAGCTGTGTTTAATTATATAATTTCAAAGCATTACGGTTTATTTTGACTAAAAATTTGGAAGAATAAGAACATAATTTGATACGGTGTTAAAAATATACACAGAAACAGTACATTTTTGTTAAATTAGTCATGTATCTCTAAAAATGAAAATTCTTAATAATAATTGAAAAGCTTAACCAATAATAAGCCTTTTTATCTGTTCTTTTAACACAAGGAGATTTAGATGGCTAATCTCGTTTGTAATATTGAAGTCACATTTGCGAAATAGTTTATTAGAGTAATATACCGCTGTTTTGGCACAGGAATGCTATGTGGAGCAACACTCGAAGTAACAGGAAAACCTGACACCGAAGGCGATGAGCCTGAGACAATAAAACAACTTGACAAAGTAATCAACCGCAACTGAGTATAGGGGTGCAGTTGTCGGGGGCGAAGATTAGCCAGATACATCACGACGAACAGAATCTCCGTGGACAGCACAGAACGGTTCTGCTAACGTTGCAAATGCACCCTCCCGTACTTTTATATACGTAGCTTTGTAGACACAACGTGTTGGCGAGCGCCGAAGCAATTTAGTTAGATGTAGGTGCGGAAAACACTCAAACTTCTAGTCCGACGTTTTCCGCGTATCCACCACTACAGTCTCAGTTGCTCTTGCTATGACTATTTTATCAAGTTGGCCATGTGTTATGTCTCTGCATGAGATTATCAGTATTATTACCTGACCAACAACTAAAGGATATGCAGGCAGCAAGCTTATATTTATTGTAGATAAGATATAATTAATGAGTTAACAGGTATATACAGGGTGTCCCGCATTATGTGGGCAATCTCTCGGAATCTGAAAACTGGTGTAAAAATAACACCATTTTACGGTACAACTTTCTGAAATAATGCCCGCCTACTGAGATATTCACTCTTAAACATGAGGGAAGAGAAACAGTTTTTCAAAAATATCTTAGACCGGTTGATATAATTTCATAAAATTTTATTATTATTATTATTTGAAGTGGAAGCCATTAAAATGATGCATACATTTTTTAAATTAATATTTGGGGGGGGAAGGGGCCGACTCCCCACATTTTATCCCTTAACTTTAAAACGGTTAAGTATTATTGTCAAAAATATGTGCCATTTTAATCTTTTGGACTTGTAAACAAAAAAAGGTACTCTTTGTTCATGCGGCTAAAATTGACCCTTTCCGAGAAAATTGCAGTTGAATTAATGGATTAACACTTTCACTGCTTAACTAAATCAACTTTTTTATCAAATAGGCCTTGATAAATGATAAAACTGTGTTAGATGTCACTATTATATTGATATTTTGACAAAAATTTGTAAAAATTCTGAAATAGTAGGTATTGGTATATTCATATAAATGTAAGTCGGTATACTCATTTATATGAATATTCAATTATTATTATTTCGGAATATTTGCAACAAATAATGTAAAGTATTGTCACAATGTCAATGTAACAGTGACATCAAACACAGTTTTATTATTTATCATGGCGAATTTGATTTAAAAAAAATGATTTAATTAAGCAGTGAAAATGTGAATCGTAATATTTAACTGCCATTTTCGCGGTAAGGTTCAATTTTAGGCGAATGAACAAAAAGAACCTTTTTTGTTTACAAGGCCCAAAGATTAAAAAAAATATAGTTTTGGTAAAACATACTTAACCGTTTTAAATTTAAACAAAGCCAGGCCTTGAGCTTATCTATAACAACCATTCTTATAGTTATACACCAGGATCTCAATTTTCATCTTAACAAAATCCAGATTTTGCAAGCATTTGCTACATTTTGCTGAAACGATGCTGCAACATAAACTTGGCGTTCACATTTATGGATGTCTGATGAAGCACATTTTTCTTTATCACTATACCAATAGCCGTTACTAGGCTTTAAAAAATCAACAAAAACTTCACCAACAGCCGTTACACAGCCCCAAGGTAACAGTATGGTGGGCAATATCCTCAATGAGAATCACAGGTCCCTTTTTGAGAATCACAATGAAAATGCTATAATAGTCAATGATACACGCTATACTGACATGATTAACCACTTCCTTACACAACAACTGAACATGTTTCCACAGAATAATAGCTGGTTCCAGCAAGATGGAGCTACTTTACACATCGCAAAACCATCAATGGATACCGTGCGAAGATTATTTCCAGGTCTTGTTATCTTCAGACACGGAGACATTGAGTGCCCTCTAGATCGTCAGATCTTACGGCATGCGACTACTTTTTATGCTGCTTTCTAAAAAGTAAGGTGTTCATTGAAAAACCTCGAGAGCTGAAAATGAAAATTTGGGAAGAAATTGCTAATATTCCGATGGATATGTTGCGTCGTGTTATGCAGAATTTCAATGTTCTGCTTCAAGCGTGTATGGATACAAAAGGAGGCCATTCAGCAGGCATAAATTTTAAGAAATAAAAATGGCACACAATTGTCTTGTTATTGCTATACCTTGTAATCGAATACACTTAATTTCGGAAGTACATCGTTTTCAAAACTCCAAGCTCCCATGGTCCACCTGCTACAAGCAATATAGATAGGTTTACCTGGAAAAAGATGCTGGAGCTTTGAAAATTGGTGAATATTCAGTTTAGCGACCTTAACAACGTATATATTTGCAAATTAAAAGGGGGGGGAGGCTACCTTCGGCTGCGCCACGCATTAAGGCCCAAAGTCCAGTTTTGTTAACATTCCGAAATGTTTTAGAAAAAAACACTTACAAAATAGAAGTTTACGTTCTTTACGTGTTTCAAAATCCATCAGTTTCAGCTTGTGAGAATGATAAAAAAAACGCATTTTTTCAGTGTCACAAATTCTGGACGCTGGTGACTGCGACAGACAAATAGATTTCTGTAAATGGTTTAAGAATTTTCATTGAAAGTTGTTTTAAGTAATCAAATACGATTCACAAACTGTGATATGTTCAACAACATAACGAACATCTCTGGATGCATCCTCATAATGTTGAAGGCACCAATTGAAATTCGGGTTTAATATATGATGTGGAATCATAGGGTCAACAGTTCTTGGTCCGCATATATGTTAATGAGCCTAGAAACACTGGGTTCTTTGAAAAACAAACAAAAAAGCGTATGGAAATTAGCAAAATGGTTACTTGGCGCATAATAATCATTTACTACAAGTAATTATCTTTTTCCTCCGTAGTGATTGTTATAAAGATAATCTGTCTGCAGGTATACGCATATGTATTTAGTAGTATTTTTTTTTAATGATAAACATAAACAAAATCTAAAAAACGCAAAATACAAACACATAGTTTTTTATTCTAAACTATTTATAAACTAAAAGGTGCATTTACGTAGCGTTTTCACGTAAAATTAGTACATGTAGGTAACTGCAAGGTTCCTTAGAATGGCATTTTTTGTACTGGCATACCATCGACCGCATTATTCATCAGATAACTTTTTAGGTACAGCATGGTTATAGAATGAGTAGTAGATTGTTTTATAAGTAAAGCGGTGACTTTCTGGCGAGGTGAAAACAGATTGATTAAGTTTTTCACGAGCTAGAGGATCACTCACTGCACGCTGAACACACCATTTTTGTATTATTAATAGAAAATAGAAAAAACGTTGAAAGAAACATAATTTTTCTCATAATTATTTAATCGTCCATGCATTCTACTTTTTCTTGTTTCGATATATCGCTTAGTTCATATCACCACTTTACGCGGATTGCCCTTCTAATGTAACAAACTATACCTATAAACAGCTAGCTAATAAGAAAAGTCAAGTATTACTTTTACTGCTTTGTAACGATTAAAATGATTGTTTTCTATTAAGTACACAAAATTAATATTTGACGTTAAAATAATTATCAAATTCGAATTTATAGCTTTCGTGGATATGTTGTTCGGTTTGTGCAGTTACAGGTTATTCTACGTTGTGCCTACACAGTCTTTGTGTTTTTTGAAAAGTGAAATACTGCGTTGCATCAGACCCGGCGCACGTCCCGTAATTAGCCTAATTTGGTAAGTGGGCGTACGACATCGGAGATATCCAGGTTCCTGCCTGCGTTTGACGCGACTTGTATATCCCCTGAAAACTAAAAGGATCCACCTCTGTGTGCTTTCCTACCTTGGTCGGGTGCTTACCCCTCGCTACAGGGAGATAACGAACAGGGGTTGATTTACCATGCGGTTGCCCTCTGTTATACAATAGTACGACAGGCAGGATTAGTCAATTGCTTTGGCCCTACGTGCCGTGTGTTTTAATTGCAATCCGGTAATGAAGTTATTCAGTGTCTGTTTTTCGATGCTGGAAAAAGATGTGCGATTATACTAAACTTGCGGGCTGACATTACAAAATTGTAAATCAATGTAACGTTACATATAAATTTGTTTATAATACATACTAATAAACAAGGATACAAGGAAATCGTATCCCAAAAGAAGGCGTACACGCACCGATATCTAAGCGCTTATCGCACCAACCTTTCACGGAAGTAGTTCATTATTTAATCATCACTATGCCTTTAAACTTAAACCGACTCAAAGCATTCACGAACGCATGATGCGGGGATGTGGAAATGTGCAGGGTGGTTTGCGGAAGAATATTATAGATGTGCAGTTAAATCTTGGAAGTGAAAAAAACCCAATCGAATTGCATGAAATCAATCACCTTGAGTGTTAATAATAATAATAATATTTATTGACCCAACAGACCATAGTGGTCCACAAGGATAATTAATTAACATCTGTTATATATTATGCATGATAACAATAAATTAAATTAAGATTAATGTAAAGAAAAAGAACTATTATTATTAACTCAAAAGTACAGCAAAATAAATATTACAATCTATTTGCTAATACAACGGAACAACTCTTAACAAAAGACGCAATACTGCATTCAATAAATATATCAATATCATTACATATTTCATTGTATCGCATGCTCATATTATTTATCGGCGAATGAAAGTGCTGGTTAGTACGGGATAGGTATAATTGAAGCGTTTTGGAATTACGTGCGCTTACTCTGGGTACACGAAATCTTAATTGCTCTAATAGTTGGGAACAGCATACACGTCCATGTACTAATTTAAATAAAAATGTAACACAGAATAGTTGCCTTCTAGATTGAAGCAATTCAAGTCCAAATTCCGCAAGCAATTCACACTGCGGGTAGTCTCTCGCTGGATAAATTTTGTGTTTCATAATATGTAAATATTTGCAAAATCTACGTTGCACACGTTCAATTGCTCTGATATGAACAACATAATACGGATCCCATACAATTGCACAATATTCCAATTTACTTCTCACATAACTATAGTACAGTTTTTTTTTAAGCACGTAATATTTGCAAATTCTTTTGTATTTCTAATGATAAATCCTAACATTTCTACTGCTTGCTTACATATCTCATTGACGTGAGGAACAAATGACAGTGCGCCGTCAATCACTACCCCGAGGTCCTTTATTTGGTACACCCTTTGAACGGATGTGTTATCAATCGTGTAATTATATAAATTATTATTTACCTTCCTAGAGAAAGTAATCACAACGCACTTGTCACAATTAATCTTTAATTTATTAACGAGGCACCACTCAACAAAATGATCCAGGTCGTTCTGCAGGACGAGACAGTCAGTAAAAGTAACAATGGTTTTAGACAGTTTCAAATCAACAGCGTAGACAAATACTTGACTTTTAAATAAGCTAAGCGCATCATTAATAAAAATTGTAAACAAAATTGGTCCAAGATTTGAACCTTGGTTACACCACTAAAAGATCTATATAATTTTGATTCACAACCCATATACTCAACGTACGGACTTCTCTCCCCCAAAAGAGACCGAAACAATGAAATCAACCCATTACACAATCCATAGTCTTTCAACTTAAACAGCAGTATTCTATGATTAACAACATCAAACGCTTTACTTAAGTCTGTATACACAGTATCCACTTGTTTATTATTATTCAGATTATTTGATAAGTACTGAACAAAGGAGCATAAGTTATATTATGTTTGCGGAGTAATGCACATACTAATGAATACCTTTAACTTTCCAAGTACAGTCATCAGAGTTTGCTCGGGCTAATAAGATGAAGCCGTACACTGCAAACAAATGATCATCATCAGGCTGCAGTATGTAACGTACAGATAGATTGTAGAAACTGCAATACGGATAGATTGTAGAAATAAGATCATTTCCATCTGTTAAAGAGATGTCCCTTATTCTATTTTGGACGACTAGTAGCTGCTAGTAGAACGATACCACTGAAAATGTGAATCTTTGAGAACGTTAGTCGCGATAGAATTTCGTCATAAAAGTGGACTGAAACGAGCGATGCTAAACCAGTTATGCATAAAACACATTTCTTCCAGTACAGGCACGACGCTTAAAACCGGAAAAATTAAAAGAAAATTAATTGTCAAAAATCCAAATAAAAAGAAAATCATTTTGCATATCATATCACCTAAAATTTGAACGCGCCGTTAAATTGATAGTACGAGTACCAGCAGCATGGTGGCTACTTATCACAGTTTTGAATGACTTATGCAACATCCAGTTATTTAGAGATCAGTGGTCTAACAGCTCGATAACTCGTTCTCGGTAATGATTCATGAACGATTTGAATGATCCTAATCTTGCGATTAATTGAACGGTAAAATGTCCTAACTCTAAAGACTAATGTCAGCATTAAGTAATGTGACAGGGCGTTAAAGGTGTCGAACTGACGTGTTCTAAAATGCCTAACTAACTTAATAAATAGCGAAAACCGATCACTATTTTTCCTATTATATTAATCTGCTAGACGCGACATTGAGTAGTAGTTCAGACAACATACTTTTGATACAGTTATTCCACCTACAATTCAGCCAAGGCTCCGTGCATCCGAGCAAGTGCGACACTCGCACATATTAGTAAATAGCAATGTCATGGACACCATATACCTGTACTCTGATGTCATACACCACCAAATGATCATCTCTATATTACGTTATTTCATATGTCTAAGTTAGGGTGATGTACTATCATTGCCAATTATATTTGTGATATGTACCTTATGCAGAAATACTGTAGAATAACTACCTACTCTAACGAGAAGTTTACTACAAGAATCCATATTGCGACCGTTGTTTTTTTGCTGTCTATGCATTCACCTCATCAAAGGCAGTAAAAGTGTGCGATTTTCATATAGGTAAATGCTGACGATACATAAAATTATAATTTGGGGAGGGTAAAGTAAATAGACATTGCATACAGGTAAGCTTCATGTGAATTGTGGTTTGCAGAAGATATCTAATATTGCAAATGAGCATGGTTCAACAATAAAACGGATTAAAACCTCTATGGTTATTTTAGGTTATGTATATATTGACCTAAGTAACTTCGACATTATAATGGAGGATGTCAATTGTATCTTAAAAAAATTACAGTCGGCAGAGACTAAGGTTTGCAGACGATGTAACTTATTTGCTTAAGAAAAGGAAGTTTATAGTGAACTGACCTTATCGTTCAGTAATCGACATAAATATATGTTTTTGTGTCCTTGATTTTTATCATATTTTAATTATCGCTAGTATATCAAGAAACCCTGCTTATCTGGTGCGGATACTAGGGACGACCTTGATCGATGTTCTGAGTTTGCACTGACACGTGTTAGAATTGTGCTGAGTCTAGGGGATTACTTTTACAGCCCTGGATATCGAACAATCGGTTGCTTGCTATTCAGTCTTGAATTTCTGCTACACTTCCCGTCCCTTTTTGGTACGACGTTTACAGTTATTTTCCGCCGCAGAGGAATGGATCCCTTCAATGTTTTCCTATTCTCCTACTACACGTGATTGCCTTGCTCGAAGCATGGTGACTTAAAATTCTATATATATAATATATACACCTACAGAGCGATTCACCTTCTTGTAATAGAGTCTTAAAATTCGATTAAAACAGTTATTTTATGGTCCGTAAATGTTTCCCTTTAGAGCTATAGAAAAGTAGAAAGTACATAGCGATTATATTTAGCACTTTTCCAATCAGTGGACATATATTATATAAATGAGGTTGTTGCACCACTTTAGATAGGCTCTAGTATAGTATAAATATACAAAATTTGCAGAAGTTTTACAAAGTTAATAACTGAAGACAATAAATTGTGTAACGTACACTTTAAAAGACTTTGGTATGACCTATTTATTCGGCAAAAATTTTCATAGAAAATATTTTGCATGCAACACAGATAAATTATGTACTTGCATGTATTTAATATCGATATTAAAAAGAAACTTTTAAAGCTAAAATACAAATAAGGTAATTAATATTTAAACAATAACCTTATCAAATCTGTTTGCTTTTATAGGGACAGATCTTTAAAGTTATATTTCATATTGAACGTTTGTAAAAATGTATTATGTCGGACTGGTGCATGTGTTTGAAAGTCCACACTGGGCAGCATTAATGGAAACTTGAAAATCTTCTAATTAGCTGCATGTGATAATGCTTAAACAAAAATTTAAAAGTTTAAAAAGTAGCGAATCACTTATTTAGAGTTTATTATTATCATCTATAAAGTAACGGGCGCTCATAAAAAACATTGATGCAGGCTACACTTTCTCTTTCTAACGCGAACGTAGCGCCTGTCGTGCAAATAAGTTCGTATCTGCAGTTGGTTGAGGTGTAGACAGCACAGCATAGACATGCATTTTAATCGTATAATTTTGTTTGAAACTCGAATTGAATGTACTGTAAATTAATAAATGGATAACTACTCGGCACAGTTGTCCCTCGCTGCTATTTCCTTAGGATTAAAGGAATGGAAAAGGAGGGAAAACCTTTACTGGCGCGCGGGAGACCGCTGCTTTTTGGAAAACTACACACACTTTAATTCTAGTCACCAGGTTTAATGAATAACTGAACTGCTACTGGCACAGGTCATTCTCACTTGCCTCTTATCATTTCAAGGCAAGTGAGCCACTTTTGCTATAAAGAATGAAACTAAATAATACGGCTTCATCAAATTTGATGCATATTTGACTTATTTGTCGTTTATTACACTGAGAAAAAGACGCGCTATTACTGTTACATGTGACTAATACGGTCATAGTTGAATCTGTGAAAACGTTTATATATCATGGAATACCCTATAGATAATCACAACATCAATGTAAATTGCAAACGAAGCTCGTTTCACAATCCACACAATTACAGTGACAGTCATGACAGTTCAGTTTGTTATACCAACACTACGACGTACGTTTATGACGACAATAACCATCTCCGGCATAAAGTACGCGCAAGGAATGTAATGTAATCGTCCACAATTTGAACGCAGCGAACCGCATGGGTGGACCGAGTTAATAAATTTATTCGCCGCCCTTGCCTGAAATTGCGACCATGAATAATGGCGGGCATGCCAATTATTTAAATGTCTCGCGACAGTTTTCGTCCCCACCACGTCTGCCTTCTTTCCTGGCGCGCACTTTACTTGACCCGTTTTTTATGAACACCCGTTATCTACCTTTAACACACCATTTATATGCAGCCGTATTCAATAGAAGCGCAAACACTGACAAAAGTAAATAGTTGGAAGCAATAACCTTTTCCACACCGGTGTTTAATATGTAAAACCGGAGCATTCAACAGTAAATACGTAAATGTAAACAAAACGGAAAATAAAGAAATATGTTTATTGTGACACAAATAATGAGCATGAACCGTCTATAAGTAACCACTGACAAGAAAACGTAGGATCGAAAATTGTTTTAAATTTTATTATGAGTTTTTATTCAATTGCATCCCCCCGGTAGGCGTGTAGTAAGATTAATTAGTTCATCTGTGCTAGAATTAATCCCCCAGTCAAAATTTCTGGGCACGCCACTGTATTTGATCGCTTATTCGCATTTACATTGAACGTCCCCTATGTTGAAAATAAAATTCTTTATTATAATTGAATTCTCTACAGTACAATAGTAGATATTTCTTTTGAATTTGGTTTAAAGCAACTTACAAGTAACCGGTTACAATACCGGTCCATTTTACGAAAATCGGTATTTGCGATATTGAAGTTTTACGAACACCAAAATTTTTGATATTTTCGAAAATTATCTAGAGAAAATTTTATGGTGCAACCTTTTAGAAGTTAGGTAGTTTATGGAGACCAAAATTCACTCAATGTGCAATGTTGCTGGCACGTAGCGTGACACGGCAGCAAATTTTCTGAAAATACAAAATCCTTTTATAGTTATGTTTGTCATGTTGTGACTTGTAGCTTATTTTAAATAACTAAACTCTGATAACGACTGCCGACTGACTATATCACATTATGACAATTTGGGTGGAAAGACATAAAAAGATAGTGATGCTGATTATTTCAGACTTAATTTAAGAAACAGTATCTTATGGTTATTATAAGCGAGTAACGATAGATGCGGGCGTTAGAGGTTTTATATACAAAATACAACGTTTTATAATTCGACCATGTAAGCTTTCGTATCCGATGTTATTAGTATGTTTTTTACTTTTATAAAACATTCTATATATTACAAGTACATAAATCAATTGACATCAAATTTTGTTTTTTTCCTACTTGTTAATATTATACTATCAGAACATTGCTGGTATTCGTATCACATATAGTAAATGATGGTTCGAATTTGCCAGTGGTAACAAACAATATTTCAGAACGAAAACCCCCAACAGAAGTTGTCTACATGATGATCATACATATAAATTGCTTTTATATATGTGGACCACAATAGAACGATAAAACTAAATCGTGCCTAAACGATAAGATACGATGGAATTTTTTAGGGAATACTCCTCTTCTCGGTCACAAAGGCTGCGGTCGTTGGGGAGTGGAAACAAAAGCGAGGGTGACGTTATCTGGTGCTAATTCTGGACCTCGATAACACTACACCCGCGAGGATTACACGCTTGTTTGACGTAACACCCTACATTTTCGATGGTATCGCAACTAAAGCGAGGAAGCCCACTGTTTGTATATAAATAAGCCTCTTCTGTTTACGTCCATTATTTGTATTTATGCTAATGCTCAAAAAGTGTTAGCTTCTGTATCTTTTGCAAAATAAAATTCTAATTCCATATTACCAGCATTTAGTTAGGCAACAAAACTTAGTTTATTGAGATCTTAATCCTACTGATTTTTATAATCCCACCCGGTATCTACAGCAATAAGATTTGACTGAGCGTTGTGTATCGAATTACGTTATGAACAAAAATGGCGCGTACTTTACCGTTTATATCAGAATAATTTTCAAGACTGTTTGCTTTCTTGTGCTGATACTTTATCAATGTTAATTGTTTAGACCTGTAATAGTACCTACTTGTTGGTCAGGGAGCAGTTGTTATTTGTTATTTTCTACTTCTACATTGAAACAATCGAATCAAATATTTAAGAATCGCAAAAATCAAAATTTTGGTATGTCGCATATAATTGCTTGACATGAGTTCTCGCGAAAGCACTGTATAAATAGATGTATAGAATTTGTAACTGCAAAAACTCTAATGAACCTATCTATATCGTCTCAAAGTGTATTGTCGATAACAAATAAAATTAAGGACAAAGTCGAATATTACTGTTCTTAATTTATTAAAATATAGAACATTTGCAATCACCCAGTGACCATCATCAGTGCCAAAAAATTAAAGGGCGAATTAAAAACAATAAATATACATATAAATAAAGAGTGCAATTTATCTGTTGTGGGTAAAGCATCAAACTTTACGTAAAGATATTTTACAAATCAAAAATATAAAAAAAAGAGATGTAGGTGAAAAACTTTCCCTGATCAGGTTGGGTAAAGGTGACAGAGGCAAATAATATAGAAATGACAGGCGTCAAATTAAATGCAAAAAAGCATCTTGCAGGCCAACCTTGGTGGTCAGTGGGTAGCGTGACTGCGTTTGGACCCCAAGGTTGCGAGTTCGATCCCACCAGAGTTTGGATGTGTGTAATTGTTAAAAAAATTCTAATGCATAATTGAGTTTACCATAATATAAAAAAGCATATCCTATAAAAAACTGTACAAAGTAATACATATATTTGTGCCTTTTATATTTATTTTACGATGTGTTGTGTGTTCATTTAATTTCGAAACTGTTATAGGACTAACCCTGAAAACACCGTTTCCGTTTCTGTTTTCAAAAACTGTGACAATACCCAATTAGCACATGAATTTAAAGTATGAAAGTCTTTCTGGGGGAAGAGACTAGCACATTTTCCCAGTATCACCGCGATGTATTTAATTTTATTTTAAGTGTAGAAGATACATTTTTATAGAAAGCCAAAGGAAGGAAGTACATGTTGATCATCGTTAGACCAAGACCTATTTAACGAGCCATCATCGAGCCCGATACGTCGAGTCGTTCTCGAACTATGACTATGAGTGTGTTAGGCAGACAGCCAAAATGCGAACAATAGCGCCTTGTCTTCATAAGTGCAGTGAAAATGCGCTAAAAATTATCCTAGAGCCGGCCTAGGTGGTCTAACTGTGTAGCGTGTTCTAAGAGGTCACCGAGATAATAACTTAGCTTATACATAGACATGTATGCCTTTACTGACTGAATAATAATGAATGAAATAATAATTAAAATACGTATGCATACATCAGCACATTTTCAGATATGTCAAGAGTTGTTTCTGTTTCGTGAAAATTTGTTTGACTGGCAAATAAATTAGCAAAATGGTTTAAAAATAATGAGCCAGATGGCGTACGGAGCGATTGAAACCAGAAAAAAGGGTTCGGGGATGCACTGCTATGCTTCAGCGATATAATAAGGATACAAATGCTTTGTTAGATAATATAATAATGACATCATGAAGGATGGATATGTCATTATCAACTGGAGTGCAAGCAATCAGGTAAAGAATGGCGTCATTAAGTTCTTCAAAACAGCTCCTTTCTGTAGGCAAAGTTATGCTGATCATATTGTGAACACAGCAGGGTTGGCATGATTAAAACAAAATGTTTAAAACACAATGTTTTAAACTTGTTTAAAACAACGCTTCTCTTTAAAACCTTGTTTTAAACAAATGTTTAAAATCATTTGTTTTAAACAGTGTTTTTTTACTAATGTTTTAAACACAGTTTTATACGACTATTGTATGTGATTCATTAATTATTACTATTAGGCTCGTTTACCCTCCACAAATAGATAAACAGGATTATTAGTAATTACATATCTACATAATGTCACCTTACATTTGCATAAAAATGTATTGAATTCAAAACCAGGCCCAGTTTTTTATCGATACAACAGTTATAGAAATTAATAATAAGCTTAACATTTTTCTGTAGCTATAAATTACAAACATTTTAAAACAACAAATAAAAAATCTTAACCTTATCATAACATAAAAATTTGTATTTCTGGTCCAATACAACAAAACAATAAGTAAGACGTTCATTCAACACTTACTAGATAATTATATATTTAGCACAATAGAACAAATAGTTATCAGAACTTGGGAATATAAAAAACAATAAACAAGAAATAAAATGTTTTTACTAGTGCAAGCATATCTTTTTTGCACTTCTTGCATCGAGCTCGCATTGTACTACTTTGCATCTTAATTGTCGAAGTAATTCCACCCTGCATTATTTCTTTTACTGGTCATTGTAATTGTTGAACTTTAAACTTTAAACATACAAGGTCGGTTCCTATTCTCTTTGTTAAAGTTGATATTAGCTAAAATCCACCCAGTAACCAKTATGTGATTGGTCTGGATTTTAAGAACAGAGTTGATTTTCGCTTAAAATGGAAAAGCAAAACCGGCGTAAACGCCGTACACATCGAATACAAATGACAAATGTCAACAGGCAATCGTAGTCACCTAGGGATTTTTAGACAACTGCTACACTTTGAGTCATTTACTAGTATTTATTTTCACTAATACAGATAGTAATTTTCATGGAGTGCATGTTTAAAACAGTGTTTAAAACGTTTTAAACATGTTTTTAACTAAGTAAGAAAAAAACATGTTTAAAACAATTTAAAAATGATTAAATTAAACTCAGATATAGCGTTACCTAAGGTTTTTAACTGGAAGCACCGCTAAAGTCTGCCGAAGAAGATTCTAAAACTATTTGTAATAACAAATCTGTTCTTTGTCGAAAAGATGTTTTGCTTTAACACGACAACGCTATCTCTCATACTGCAAATGCAATTACGTAAACGATCAGAAAAGTGATGGTACTTTTACCATGTTCCATCATATTTAGCCCAGTGATTTTCACGGTGTAGGAGGATTAAGGTGGACCACGTTATAGCCTAAAAGAAAAACAAGCTGCGTGCAAAAACTAGATCAAAGTTTTTAAATATGAAGAATAATTTGAACACCTGACAACGTTGCATAATTGCTGGTTCTAATAATTCCCTAATTTTGCAAGATTTCGTGAAATACGACATAAGAATCTTAAAATTATTGTAGAAATCAAGCAAAAGTCAGTAAACTAGGTAATGTGTACAGATTTTGAGGCTAGCCTGCGGTAAAAACTTGTCGAATCTGAAGTTTAATCATACAGTAGTCAGCCGTGAATAACAGTGTAAAGTAAAAAGGACTAGTTCGGCAAAGTGTTATTTTACGTTTTCTAAACAGTGTGGAAAATGAAGTCGTTACAGTCAAGTCGTACATAAATACCTTAATAATATAAATCTGTCGAACAGAAATTGTTTCACAAATCCAATCAGGATTTATTTTAAACAGTTGCGAAAAGCAGTTGCAAACTAACTTATTTTGCTGCAGTTGTTCGTTTTCACCTCTAAAATATTTATTTTCGGTTGAAGGAAACAATCAACTCTAACTGTAAGGGGAGTCATTCACGGCATAATTTCATTCAAATGCTATTTTGCTAAAAAAGCGCTCCCCTTGCTAAAACAACACACTGGTGTTTTTGTGTGGCATTTGCCGGCAGCTTTTCTACGCTGCAGTCGTCGTCGTCGCCCCCAGCTATTCTGGGGTAAGGCCCTCGTCTTCTCGGTGTCGAGCCCCCCCGGGAGTTGGCCCTCGCCCTGGGCACTCGATCAGCTCAGATAACAGCACTCGTGTACGGTCTTTGTTCCCGACAACCCAGTTTTCTCCCTACCCGACTTTCGCTAATTGCTGGCAGCTCCAGAGTATAAGTAATTGAAGCAGTGTATTTTTATCCCCGTAGTAGATGACGGTTACAGACGGGAAGCAATTACCGTGAGCGAAATTAAATCATAAAGTTTAGATTGTTTCCTATCACAAAGCTGTAAGCGGTGAGCAACGGCTTTGTTCGCATTGTATCCTTCGAGTATTCGTGTTCGAAATGTGCTTGGCTTTTGTGGGAAATTGCTACGGAGGCGTTTAAATGCACCATTCGTAATAATACATTCTTTATAACAAGTATAGGAGATACTTGACTGCGAACTCACTCGTATAAGGTCAATCGACAAAATATTAATTTCAGCCAAGTTAAATATGAAGATTACAAAGGGAACGGAGTGAAAATCACCAAGAGATGGGATTTCTGATTTTCTAGATCATTTCGAGGATTATTAAGTTTGGTTGCTTCCGTTATGTGATTGTAATTTAGATCTTAAATTCATTTGAAATGAAATCAGACTTAAGGTTGCATATGGCCGACTACTGTTTCTGCTTTAGCAGTGGAGTAGGGAAATACTTATGAGACAATAAATTATTGTATAAAATATATTTACTGTAACTTAAAATAATGAAGAATGTCTATTACAATATTAATTTGCTTAACCGCAAAAACCACGACCTAACGCATATAAACGCGGATTTTTTTTAAATTATACGCGATCACAATAAACGAATTTCAGATTCATGTTCAGGAAGTTATTTTCTATTGGTGTATAAAATTTCTTCAATAAAATCTCTATATAAGCAGTACTTAAATAATTACCTCTTACCACGCCTATGCTTACCACACGATTTGTTACTTTATATTTCATTACCCTGAAATTTCATTCCAACATAATATGTTTTTTATTTTTCTAAGTGTTTGACAAATTTAGTATTTATTGATGTCAGGAAATGACCACAAGATGTACAGGTAACCATATTTTTATCTATAGTATCGGAGCTTTCAAAATGGCGGTCTCCTGTATTCCGGGTATCGGACATCTCTCTTGCGCGATATAGTAATATGAATATGTGATCTCAGCCCGAATTAGAATCTTTTTTATTTTGGTACGCGGCTTTTAAGCAAAACCCGGGCGCGCGACCTCTTAATCTGATCATTTTTGAGCGACACGGATCGTGATAAGCCGTATACGAGCTGGTCTAATAGTTTCTGTTTTGAATAGAGGTTTTGACTTTCGAATTTCTGTAAACGAACTAATCACATGAAAATTTCACAGTACTCTAGGGTAAATTTTTATGAACTCCCGTTATTAGAAATGAGACGAAAGCCTTTTTAATGCATAAATTATGATGTGATGGTTTTTGTAAGTCTGGAGGCAATTACGTCGGATGCGTACTTGCAGGGATCGTTAGCTTGTCAATATTCGTTCTGAATTTTATAACACCTATGTAATTATTTTGATCTCGTTATAATTAAAATTTTAGCGCTGATTTGACTGAAGGCTCTGAGGTCGTGGGTGTTGATGGCTTAAGAGAAATCTACTCCCGTACATTGTATACAGTTCATGCATCTTTTAGATTCCGATCGCTGGAGGAACAGGATGTTCGCAATATAATTCATAAAATTAAAATTATTTCTGTGGGTGCGGATGGAATAACTGCAGATATGGTTAAATTGTGCTGCCCGACTAACATCTCTTGCGTTACACATACTATCAACCTATCAACGTTAGTCTTTCACTGGAGGAATTTTGCAATGTTCGAAAACCAGCTTTAGTGCGACCTACTTCAAACACAGCTCATCCTAGAAGCTTGGGAGATCTCAGGCTTATTAGTATTTTGCCAGTTCTTTCTAAAATATTGGACACGGTGATTGAGCGGTAGATCCGTGAATAGTTGAACAGGTTTGACATTTTGTCCCTTTTTCATTCCGGATTTCGTCCATTTCGTGGTTGTGGCACTGCACTATTAAATATCACAGAATATATATATTTCCTTCTGTTCTGGTCTTGCTTGACCTGCCTAAGAAGAGATGTAGCTCAAGGCTCTATTTTAGGGCCTTACTGTAAGTACCTTTTATATACAGACGATACGCAAATTTATTATTCGTTTTTATCTTCTGCTGTTAGCGATTTGGTACGCACTGCTTTATTTTTTTAATAAAGGCATTTTTTCTGGTAATGCTCAAGGCATCGATAATTCTATGTTTCGATTCTTCTCAAAGAAGCTCCAAGCAATATTCATACTTAAAACTCTCGTTCGATACTAGGAATCCTACTGGTAATAGCAAAAATGTAACGCTTGATTGAATGGTTATGTGCTCCCATAGGCGGGGGTTCTATATATTGCCCGTTAAATATTTTTTAATTTTATTTGTTTGAAGGAGTATTTATGCAAACAGAATACTTGCTAGTGGCAGTTTACCTATAAGTTTTTCTAATAAATATGATAAAATGTAAAATTATTTTGATGAGCTATCTTTGACATTATCGTTTGTTGATAGTGTTGTCTAAATGCCCTCCTCGACTTTATCTGGATTCGTGAATTCTATAGGCCCATTTTTCACTACCCTTAAACACGTATCATGTAGTATATCTTCAATGGTTCGCTAAATATTATGTTTAAGGTCTTGGATTATTCCAAAAGAAAATAGTTCAGAGGTGTAAGATAACAAGAGGTGCGTGGTCAGTTTAAATCGCAGTATTTCTCGAAACAAACGCATCTAGGGAACATTTCTTGCAATAAGGAAATTATCTCACAAGATGTATGGCAAGTGACACTATCTTGCTTGAAAAATATTATTTATGTCTATATTTATCAATTTGGGCCAGGTATATTCCGTTATCATGATCCTAAGCAGCAATAATACGATTTCCATTCACATCTTAAAAAGGTAAGGTCCGATTAAATCTGATCCCACAGACTACACAAAACTAACTTTATGGAGATAAATAGGCAACTCATGAATCGTTTAAAGTTTTCTTCGGCCCATATCCTACAATTCTTATTTAAGAACCGTTGAGGCAGAAATGTGCTTAAACCGAAAATATATTTTCCCCGAAATGCGTGTCGCCTTCCAGCTGCTTTAAAGAGCAATTGGTGGCATTCAGATGTATATGTTGATAAAATCCCTATGTAGTCATCTGGGAAAGGTTTACCTCTAGAGAACTATGTGGAAGTAAGATTGTTCCTTACCCTCTGACTTATATCAACGATTTTCTCCTGAGATTGGCCAATCCTACGAAGCACAAATGTTATACATCATCTCCAACTGAGCTACTTGGTTGAAACTCACCAACGAGACGAAAAATAGTCCGCTCCGTTGGTTGACTATGTTTACCATTAATTTCTCGCAATGCACGAAATGTCTGATAATGAACCAAACATTCATTGTGATGGTAAATATTTCTGTTCCCTGAAATATGTACTTCTGCATTATTAATTGCCCGTTATTACAAAACATGTTTTGTTTAAGTTGACTTTGATGTACCAAGCAGTGCGCCGCTATTGTCTACATTTAAAAATTGTTACGCTTTTGTTGGATAATCGTATATGTTCTAACAGTCACAACAATTTTTCTTATAGTATTTACTTGTAGGTTCTGGCTCCTTATTTTTATAAATTAAAGACACTTTCTCTAATAATATGACGTTTCGACCTAACACAAAAGGACTCCACAAAATAAACACCAACAACTAGTCACAACAATTTACGACGTTTTATTGCCAAATTCCGTGTCTACTTATTTATAGTTTGCACCAATAGGTTTTGAAAGCGCTCAGAATCATTTCGAACAGAACGAGATTTGCCTGAAAACGTGATAATCATACTGTCGATTTAAACTGAAAGAATGTGGCCTAGCCGAAAGAGGGAAGCTGAATAAATCCTGGGATATAAAGCAGTCTAACTGCAGACATCGGTGCGTTTCTTTTATTTGCTCACGCCTCACGTCTACCAGGCGGAGTAAATCCCCGGGGATCCCAGCTAAAAAGTTCCCAACGTTAACTTTGCGCATTACACACAAAGAAAGAGGAACGGCAAATGAGGAAAATTGCACGGAAGAGGGAGAGGAGATTTAATAAAAATATCAAGAAGCATTACGTTTCTGACTGCTTTTGCCCTTTTTCGTAAATACAAAAACTTTCACCGATGATTTCTGTAATGGAGTCCTTGCGCAGAAAAGTAAATAACCTGGAATAGATTCTCTTAAATACCTTAAGCAACAGACGGTTCCTTTTTTCCAGTTGGAAGTATATTTATGCTAATATAGTGCGTGATGTAGTAGTGCGAGAAAAACTTAAATGGCGCCGAGGTAAATGCCAAAGTCCTTACATTTTATATCTATGGACGCTATATGGAGCAGGTTGTCGTTGATGATCTATAAACACTGGCAAATCAGAAACCGCCTAAGCCCATCAGCCTTTTAAGTGCAAACTGTTTGATCCTTCATTTTGGTTTACTTTTTTCGTAGTGTTTTTTTCTTTTGCGGAGCCATCTGTTTTTTTCCTTGTGGAACTTCATATGACTGCCCACAATATGCTACTGCTGGATCTATAACTTTTTTTTTGTATAAGCTTGGGTCTATCGTTATCCATATATGATTCAACAAGTGATTCAATTAGGAGTAAGTGTTAGCCAATACAAAAACCCAAATCTGACAGATCAATAAAAACAGCGAGGACCTGAGATTGCATCTAATCTTTGTCCGTAATTGGATGTTTTTGACGGAATAATAACTTAATTGTTGATAATGTAACATGGTGTCTCTGGTATGACAAGTAAAAATGTTGAAGCAAACGTAAAGGTACACCACGAAAAACAAAGGTGAACCTTATGACGACAAGTCGATACCCGTTCTGGTCGTGCGGGCATTGTGCACTACGAATTTATTGAACAACGACGTCTGTAAAGAAAGTGTTCAAAGGGCGGAGGTGCTTCCATTCAGTTGAAATTACCAGATACCAAAATATTAAACGAAGAATTCGTACAAGATTTGTGAATCACTTCTGATTAATAACGCTAGATAATCCTCCCCAATATCTCGACCTTACAACATGTGACTTTTTCTATTTACAAAAATAAAAGCAGTGGCCCAAAGAGATGATTTGGCAATATGCACCAGAGAACTATGCAGCTCTTCAGGCGACGAATAAAGATTGCTTTTTACGTTTATTATTATTTACGAATATTTCAAGAACATCAGGTCAGTTGTGACTGATTCAAATATTTATTATATGTAATAACAAATCTCATACCTAAAAGGAGCGTATAGTGTCAGTTTAATATCCACTTCTGACATGGAAGTCGAATAGACATAAATTGAATTGAACTTACATCTGACCAAAGATTTAAACAAATGGATGCATAGTATCATATTTCTCCAGAACCAGTGAATTTAGATTATATCTACCTATACCACACCTAAAATTATTTATTATGTAAGGGTATGAAATGCTTCTTTTCAAAGCAAACTTACTTTTACGTTTTGACGTCGAAAATTATATAAACCACTTCATAACTATAACGTTTAACATTCAATAGTTATATACATTTTCTTATGGTATACCTAATATTGTCGGAAATTTCCTTTAGACGCTGCCGAGTAAATCTTTAGGTGTATTTCCCTAGATAAGGTCCATAAAGGCGATAGATACCATAAATTAGTTAATTAATCGTTCTGCAAAATGATGTAGTGAAACAATACTTAATGTAAATAATAAGATATCTAATCTATTCCGAATTATAACTTGCTCAGATTACACTAAAAGTTTATAATTAATATTCTTACAACACTTCTTCTGTAAACCTGTATTTAGATTCTTACCTGTGGCAGTTTTTCCTTTGCTTTTTAACCATGTAAATAAGATCATAACTTAAAACGATTTAGATGCTATTCTCGTTTTGAACACATATTACGCGGTTGACATGTTATTTATTTTTTTTTATAACCTAATACTTGGAAAATGGCAACGATGTTGTGAGTGCTTAGAAAATATGTGACAATATGTTCAATACGAGAATAGCATTTAAATCGTTTTAAGTTCAAGAATAGTGCATTATTAAATCAAATCTCCCATAAGACACAAATGAAAAAATAATACACCTGTAAGCTGCCGCCACCTAACGGGCTGATTTGGAACTTCTATTTAAAGAGCAGCATTTTTGTACATACGTTATAGATGATAAGGATCGTTATCGTTAGTAAAGTTATCCGTAATATCAGTATATTGCAAAATATAGAATGAAATTTATTTTTAATTAAAATGATCTTTCACAATTATGTTTTAGAGTAATTTACCGGAATCTATCCATTATTTGTGTCTATTGTAGTACTTGCATTCAAATAATTCTCTATTGCGATTTTCGGTACCTAAAAACGAGAAAAAGAAGAGTATTTGAAAATTAGTAAAATTAATTCGATTTAGATACATGCTCAGGAATGCAGATACAAAGAAATATAGACATTTTTGATAGATATTTTTACTTTGAATCCAGTGCCGCACTCAGAATTTTTTAGGGGTTACATGTTTGAGATATAACACAAACTTGCATTTATTTCAACGCAAACTAGTTGGCTGGCTGTGGTTGAAGAGACCTATTTCTTCTGATGAAGAAAATATCTACATACATTGTTCGGTTTATTTTCAAAATTCATTTTCTTAAACAATTTAATCACATTTTATGTTTAAACCCAAGAGGCCATGGAACAAGAATACACAAAATATAATTTATATTATTAAGCAAAAATTCTAATGCATTAAAGAAATATATGCCTATTTGAGTACATACTTAAGACTCGTAAAGGCGCTCATGCAGTTCTTCTGAATGAATTTATGAAATTCGTTGTTTATTTGGAGATAAGTACCTATGCATTGTTTAGCCTCACATTATCTACATTAATTTTCACAAAAAAACTTAAAATATCATTAAATTACTACAAAATTGGAATAATGCCAAAATTAGTAAAATTAACTGACATGTATATTTTCTTAAGCAGAAAAAATAGCTCTTTTCAACCATATATCGCAAAGCAAGAGTACGCCACTGGAATTAAAGTAAAATAAAAACATTTCTGCATAGTTTTTTTTGCATCTACACATTCAAGGGAGATATTGAAAACTGATTAAACCTTACATTATTCAAAAGTTGGCTATAACTTTAACACAAAAGACAATATATAAAAGTGGCGATAGTACAGTTTAATTCGTAACAAGAAAAGTAACACAGTAACGTGCAAACCGCAACTCTCTAGTATTAAAAGTAGCTGAGACACACCTTGTACATTATCCAATGTCCTAATAAAGTGCTCCACTTATAAGATCAAATAATGTTCACCCGAATACGAAAAATGTATGGATATTAGTGAAAAACTTTCGCCAACGAGCCTTCTAGCATTGCTATTGAGTATTGAAAGGATACAACTTTACGGCATTTTCTTTTGAACTTCAGTACACAAACTTTCCGTTGGAAGGTTATTCAGTCAGCCCAACACTTGATAGAATTGAACGTGTCAATGGGGTTGTTGGGGTGAAGGGATTATTCGACTACGTGTACAGACGGACGTTGAAAATCTTTTCCATTTTAAGTATAAAAACTCACGAGGGGTTGTGGAGAGTTTCTATCACGTTTTTCATTAAGGATAAAATGAGATTGCTTGTGCCGTGGGCTTCATCCCTCCGCATGTTTAGAAGTAACTTTTTCTTATGTCTTAAAACCATTAAAGCTTTGTTAAGGTATCAGCGAAATGACGTTCTTTCGATAAGGATAGTGAGATATATATGTAGATAGGTAAGAAGAACATACACAAACTATCGATAACTTTGAATAACATTAATTTATAATAAGTGTTCATATTACGCGTAATTTTTCCAAGAATGGTTTACTAATCTAATCAGTCTTTTCTAATATTAGAAGCATAGCGCCTTGTTCCCAATCAGTTTGTCAAAACTTCATGTTTCTCCATAATCTGGTCGGKGCCCATTTAAGACTGCACTCTTTTAGGTTAAGCGTTATATGGACCAGAAACATCAGCGTTACGTCGATCTGTTATTTTAATGGCTTGGAGCACTTAGCTAGTAATTCAGAGATCTCCCTTTAACACGCACTCTGACGATATAAATAGCAACGCAGCAAGCTCCCTATTTTGATTTCTGAATTGTTTTTATTTTAATGAAGCTTAGGACATAAAATGATCATGGAACTCGGTTTATGTTATGCGGAATTAAGTATGCCAATGTTGAATATAAATATGGATATAAAATTGGCATACAGAGACATTAGTAATCTAATTTCTTAACCACATTAGCAGAGTTTTTTCATGCGATTAATACAATTCGAGGAACCTTGTAGGCTTCCTATGCTCTTTCTAAGTGAGTAATGTAATGTTTTTTTAAATAACTTCTTTTTTGTTTTTATACACAGAACGATAACGGTAATGCGTAAAAATAGAATACATCCTTGTTAATTCGTAACGAACACAAATTTATCGTACAACAAAATTCGATTGCTTCTTGCTTTGGTGAAGCTTTTTTCAAAACACATCAAGCAGAATTTTAGACTGAAAATACAAGAAGGTATAGAGTTATCATATTTCCCCAATCGCCGTCGTATAAGGAAAAGTATATCATTTAATATAAGATGTAATTCATAAACACGATTTCAAAAAATAAGGCTTCATAAGCATTAGATTGCATTTGAGAAAATTGTTTTAGACATGGCTAACTTTTTTTAATAATTGCTTGTTTAGGAAATGTGTTTTATATTTTCACTAGTATGCAACAAACTTACCTTTACCTATTTCCTATTACAAAAAGTACATAGTCTTTCGTCCAACGAATATTAATCATTCAAAAATTTTCATAAAATACATTAATAATAAATGTACCATTGCCCCAGTTGCCTGCCAATATTGCTAAATTTCTAAATCTGCCTGATATTTACATTTATATTGGATATTATTTCCGACGACTTTTGGCTAGTTTGTTTGCAGACTCGCGCTAATCTTGCTACAATTAAGAGTCAGTAGCCCGGTACTGTCTCAAACCGTTATTTAAAATAATTGGTACAAAACAAGCAGAGCACCGCGGCCAAATTTTGTTCAAAACTAAGGCGGGTAACATTGCTCCCTACCCTGGTACAAGATTTACAGAAATAATTAACTACAATTTAGTTGTTGGAAATGTTGCCTTTATGCAAAGTAACAATATTAGGAATTTCTAAAAACGCCCAGTATATGACAAATTATTTTTTTTTCAGAACAATGTATGAGAAATTACACCATGATGACGGTATAAATCTATTACGTTAATAAGAGGTGCCATTTTAATCTATTTTATGAATTTAGTACGATTCCGTAAGGTTGCATTTAAGTACGATTGCATCTATGAAATTTTAGAGTAACATTGGGCACCTGCATGTTGTTCCAAGACTAGGTACATACCATTTTTATTTAATTATCATCTGCTCTGATTAGTTCATTCGGATCCTATGGCTAATTTTGTCCTTGTTGGGACTGTTCAGGTAAGAATACCAAATTAACTGATCAAAACACTGCAGCCATAACTGCTAGGTGCGGTACTTGTGTAATTGAGAGCACGGAGAGTTCTCCGGTACCATCGCTATAAACCTGTATAGTGTGCACGGTTTCGCCTAGATGGCATTCAGAGTTTTCGCGTTACTTACACTAATACCGCACGCAGCGTTTAAGGTGGCAGTTTGACTTGGTAACTTCATTCAATATTCCTCCCTGATGAGTCCCAACAAGGACGAAATTGATTAGAGCAGATGACATTTTATTCAACTTGCTCACAGAGACTTCTTCAATGCCATCGCTAGGAATCTATCCTAGGTTAGTGACTACTACAGCCGTGGCCCGCCTACTTCCGCCTAGATAGCGATGAGAGCTCTTGTTCTCCCTTGCATTTATTATTTAAATAAATATCACACTATTACAGTCCCTATCGCCGCTGCAAGGATGGGTTTTCCTTTCATGGATACGCAAGCTTTTCCTGTGCAAAAAGGTTGATTACAAAACAGTTAACGTTAAATATTATCAATTCATGTTTGCAGTTTAAAGCACAAACAGTATCAAAATGAAACAAACGTACGACGAACTACCGTTTTCAGCTTCTTTTTCTAATGTTTTCCTAAAAAACTATAAAAACTCAGAGTATTTTTGCGGCATTAATAGACTCAATTTCGTAACAAATCTCGTGGTACATTTAAAATCGACTATAAATTTTGAATTAACTGAAATGGACAGATCTATTCTACTGTATTCAATAATCTTCCAATCTGCTAACAGAGCTGCGCCGCTTGAGCTACGCAGATATTATAGTGTTACCTCAATAATTATAACATCATAAGCAATTATTAGTAACTGTGGTATAAAAATACTCATTATCCTTTTTAGTTTCGGAGTTATCATCCGTTTTCGCAAGTATCCCAAACGTCATTATATTTAGAAACACTTAAATATTTGGAGAATTGAGATAAATTGATTGTTTTGCAATCATATTATAGGTAATGATAATGTTGATAGTTTTCAACTTATGGAAGAGGTGCGATTGATATTTTACCTTGTATATATTAAGGAGACAGAATTCTGTTACCTTATAACGTAAACTTATCAAAAAGAACTAAATAACATTTACCGCTCACCGTATAATTTATATGCAAATGAACATATAATGTGCTGGACCATGGTCACGTGTAACCATTATCCTCGTGAATAAATGTTTTGGCGATTGCATTAGGTATCAAATTTAAGCGTCCAACAGTTATTACTCCGAACAGCGGCAGGACTGAGGGGTTGAGTGTAAGGTGAGTCTTATTACCGTGTCCTGTAATCTATCGATTATCCCTGCGAGTGGGTCAGACCCCACGGTCTCTAGGGAGTCGGTGTTTCTGTTTATAGAACACCGGCTTCGTACACGCCAAAAGAACACAAACCCAAGTACTCTTCAGATGCGCTGCATCCAGGAGTGTTGACCGTGCAGATGGATTGATTTCGTGGGGTTAATTAAATTAATGTAATTTGAATAGACGCAGTTACCTATGTAAAGGGGTCGAAGTGAAGCGCTGTCGGTGGTTAAAAGGCAGACGTTTGATTAATATTACACTTTCTAGGTGCATATTGAATGTTGCTAATTAGAATTTATTATGAAACTTTAACTTTCTATATGGAAATTTACGTTTTGATCTTTTTCTAGTTCGAAAATATCTTTTACATACATATTTAAAGCATTGCAAGTTAACAACCAACCAACAAAAACTAGTTGTAGAATTTCCATTACAAAAACTATAAACTTACATCATATTTTCATACTTCAAAAGTGTTTGGCATTTTGTATTTTTTGAGACTAAACGTTCATTCATTATTAAACACTGACACATTGTCAAAACAACAGATTAATCAAATGTTTATCGACATCGAACATGGCATATTATATTTTGCGGAATATTTATTGAACTCTGCATAAAAGTTGTTAATTACTCTATAACTTGAAAGCAAATGAAAATCTGACTATAGAACATATGAGTGCAATAAAATGCATGTCTATGCTGTGCTGTCTGCACCGCAACCAACTGCAGATAGATCTATTTCGCTATCATTATAGCTCATCAGTGCAAATAAGCGAAAATAGCGAAATAGATCTATCTGCAGTTGGTTGCGGTGCAGACAGCACAGCATAGACATGCATTTTAATGTATGTTGGCTCTTGTCCGTTCGCAAAAAGTGCCGTGGGGGGCTGCTGCCAAATTGAAGTATGCAGTTGCATGCCAATTTGTCAGGCTACAGGTCACTTCCTTTAGGAAGTAGTACCCGTTAAGGCAGCTAGTTGGCTTCGTCATCATGTCAGTGTAATGCTGACAAATGGCATTTTCATCTAAATTCTTACTTATATGCGTACAATTATATCAAAAATTACTTTCGGACTAAAAAACAAATTTTCAAAACGTAAACGAATGTAGTTGAATTCTGAGTTCTGATCTCATCATTAATTTTGATTGTGATGATTGTGAAAATATTAAACATTAAGTATATTAACGTTGTAGTTAATTACATTAGTTATTAGAGGTGCTGCTGTAAGTAAGCTAAATAATTTGACGTACAAATGTTTTAGACTATTACCAACAACTGTTTAAAGTAGCTCCATGATTATAGAGCGCCCTCTTCGAACTAAATCATCAATAAATTTTAAATTAAATCTAGTATAAAAGAAAGTAGGTGGAGACGTCTGGGGCACTTAAATACTGCAGGGACTTGATTAAACCGCATGATGACCCAAGCCCTACAATAATCGAAGCGCATTACTCAATAGGTAACAAAAAAGGGAACATCTCCCGAACGCTCTAATCCTCCTTTTCCCCTAGAAAAATTAAATTCTACCACTCGGCCCTTTCACATAAAAACCCTCCTTTCCGTGTAGTCTTTCGGCGTTACACGGCTAGGGCTGAGGCCGGCTAACAAAGCCAATCTCGCTGATCCCTACACCGTGGCAAAGGGCTTCGGCCTGCCGCACGCCCAATTGACTCCACGTCTCAACAAAGAACCGACAACGCTTCTGTCTCCGTGTCTGCTCAGCCGGAAGTTATGAGGAACTCATTGAAATATCCGAACGGAACTTAGCTGAGGCACTTTATCATTCTATTCCGCTGTCGGTCTTCCGGTTTCGAGAACCTTGCGCGTTCTTGGACCGCAGCACTTAATTAAGGGTGAAAAAGTGTTTTACAGGTTAGCTTATCCCTTTGTCTCTAGCAGCCGGATAACTATAGTGCTGTTTATGCAGGTGTTACATGCCAAGGCAATGTTTTGCAGCACATTCGGTAATTATATTTTTCTTTCGTACGTACGAGTGAATCAAGAATTAAACATTGATGGGTTTGAGCTTACAGCTCATGTAAAAAAGACCTATTTGGGTCTGTGGTAAGTGAAAATGATTTGTTATTATTATCCGATGTTAAAAACAGGTATTTTATACACTTTATAGTACGTACCTATAAACAGGGTGTCTCATAAATCGATGGCCATGGTGTAAAAAACAAAATTAATGATACGTAGGTACAATAAACGGCATTTGTCCGGAAAGTAATGCAACTGAGTTTGTAAATTTTTTTATTCACATGCTTTTGCCAGCAGGGTATGCATTCTGAAGGCAACAAGGAAGGCCTCGTTTAAAGTAGGTACGGATTTAGAGAGGGAGGGGCAAAGGCGACTCAACAATAGTAGGCAAGCCTAACAATATTTATGACTACCAATTTTAAGCTTTAGCGTTTGTTTCACTCATTTACGTTGAAAGAAAGACATTAACATACCTTAAAATGCATTCTTCACCATCTTTATTTCAAAAAATTTTCAAGGGGAACCCCTAGAAACACGCCTAATATTATTTTTGACTACCAATTGTAATATCTTGTAGTATTTTGCCTTGAAAACAAAGACACCAACGAACCACAAAATGCATTTTTAACCATCTTTGTTTCATCCCTATAACCCTGGACAACGACTCTAGCATTATTTAAGTGCTAGTTTCACATTCTTTTTTTATATTGGAAAAGAAGAAACTAATAAACCTCAAAATCAGAGTGATCTGAAGTAATGCAATTTCAAGTAATGCACTACTGTTATTCAATTACTTCTTTTAGTAATGATTAATTGTAATGCATGACTTTTTTTAATTTTATCACAATTACTTTGTCAGCAGGTCCATCGTTTGTTAAATTTATGGAATTTACTTATCTGAAGCCACCTGTGATTTTTATTGGGGTACATCTTATAAAGATAAAGATCCCAAAGCTTAACAGAGTAGGGGTTACATGTTACATAGGTATTTACGGTTTGGGGTAACCACCAACTCTCCATTTAAAAGTAAACAAGGGCTTCTTTTTTGCACAATACGCAATTTCCTGTGCGAATTGGGGCGGGATGAAGGGACGGACAGCCATCACGCGATCAGACAATTGTCGCAATTGCATTAATTAGGTTAAAGTGATAAAAATAAAACTAATAAAACCCAGTTAAATTGATATTCCGTGTTTAAAGGCTTAAATCCTTTAAATGGTTCCAAAACAGGTTCTTTTCAGGACGGTCCCGATCATCGGGAACAAAAAAAGTCTGCCGGAGCTAGGTCAAGACTATAGGGGGAGGAAGGGGCGGTTTGTCCGGCAACGTTGTTAAGTTGTGCGCAAGGGGTTATGGGTCGGAACGTTGTATTGCAACTGCCAGGTAGCAGCGATCTCCTTTAGAGTGCAGATGAACTTGTTTTTTAATCTCTCGATCATTTTGACATTATAGGTAGTATTGAAGATTCTCCTTAGGGTACAAATATCTTGCGGACCACACCCTTGGAGTAAAAAGACAGTGAGCATGGTTTTTGTTTTTAATCTTTGCCTACTTAGGACGAAGGGACTCTGGAGAGTGCCACTCAGAACTTTGGCCTTTTTGTGGATTGCACTAAAAGACCCACGTTTCATCGTACGTAATATCTAAAAAAATCAGCTTTATTTCGCACCCCATAATCCAAAAGCTCGCCTGTGATCTTCACTCGATTGTTCTTGTGCTCATCGATTAATGATTCTAGGACCAACTTTGCACGCATTTTCCCCACTTGCAAATGAAATTATAAGTCAGGATATCGTGCACAATGGTTTTCGAAACACAAAGGGTCGGTTGCACAAACGTGGATCAAAGTTAATCCAAGTTTAATCCGCGGTCGTTGCCTAGCAACGTCATGAATCCGGTGTTCTGATTGGTGATGCTATATCAACGACCGCGGATTAAACTCAGATCAAATTTGATCCCTATTTGTGCAACCGGGCCTAAGAGTTTCTGCTATCATTTTAACACTCACTCGACAATCAGTATTTAAAGTATTGCTATTTTAACCACCAGGAAACTTAAGAATAGGAAAGCGCAGAGTGCCCGTAAGCTTCCAGAACCACTTAGTGGGTTCGGAAAGGCTTTTCTTCAGTCTAACACAGATCTTAATTAAGTAACGATAGCTTTCTCCATTGCACGTCATGACACAGGCACTATCTATTCTATTCTATGTTCTGCTGTGCGACCCCGCAGATGGGCCGGGCACTGGTGTTAGATTTTTCTATTCATTGTGCCCACACCGTAGCTTAGAAGAGGCCTGCCTTCTCTTTCCAAGGTAACCTATAAAGATCTTTAGTCTCAATAAATTGCGAGCCAAATTCTCCAAACCTTTTGTCTCTCAGCAGTCCGCAGTTGGTAAGGAGGTGAATCGGAGTTTCCTCCTTTTCTGAGCAGACCCTAGACATGCTACTCTGTGCTATACCCATAATATATAGGTGTTTATTGAGCCGGCAGTGTCCCGTAAGGACACCCACCACTAACCGCAATTGGGAACGACTCAGGCTTAAGAGCCATTTGCTTTCCTGAGCAGGTATAGGTCCAGTGATGAAGGCCATAAAATGCCTTAGTTCCGGTACTTCTTATCAATACAAGCAAAACTGACGACCAAGCTACTTTGTGATCTCAGCTCTCAGTCCGCTTTCTGGGATAGCAATAGAAGGTTGCAGTCCGAGAACTTTATTAATGTGTTACAATAGTCCAGTAGTAGGCCGGAGAGCACCCTAACACATCAGGTAAAGGCCCGAAGTGCCGCCTGGCTATCGCAGCAAATGTAGATATGCAAACCCCCTACTGAGGTTCTCATGAGCTTTACTGCATAAATTTCTGCTTGGAATATACGCTAGGGAGGTACTCTACCATTGGCAAACTTAGTTATACCCTCGAAGAAGTACCACATACTCCCGCGCCTGTGCCTGTGTCTGTTTTAGACCCATCCGTGTACCAGATGAGTCCTTGTGGTACAAACATGTCCTTGTCGGGGATATTGATTCTGTACGGTGTATCACAACATATAGTAAAAATAAAATTATAGCATTTTTTGTTACATTAAGTGCCTATCTATTACCATGACGTCAGAAGTAAAAAGCCTGCTCTCTCGCTTGATTTCAGTTCGTAGTTCAATATGGCAACATCTCGTATTTTCACATACTTTTCCACTCGTTATGTTACGTCGTAATTGCGTTATACACTAGATTTTTTCGAGCGTGTGCACAAGTAGTAGTCCGGTAGTAGTAACTGATTGTTGCTGGTTTCTTGAAGTTACAAGCCTCGCTTTAAAAAAACCGCTGTAAATTGAACAAATACTTCCACATCAAATTGTCAAAATGACATTTATTTTTGTATTTCTTATATTATATGATCAATAATGAGATTTTAGACATTTTTTGACTCTACACATTTTTTAGAGCAACAAACTGTTCTCGTAATATTATCAAAAATAAATTGTGTGCACAGAGACAACAAAAAAAATGTTCTTTGTTTCTTTTTTTCCAGAACTACTTGAGCTATTATGGAGAGCCAAAATGCATATACCTAAACAACAACAATAATCTTCACAGGTAGCTTTTTTGCCTTTTTTAATATATTTTTGCATATTATTTTAAGAGCATTACTTGAAAAAAATATATAATACTTATAGCTAATTTCATTACAATTTGAAAGATATAAAAATGACTACAGTGCACTTGGTGCGTCATAGTAAAAATGGCCTTCAAACCAACCACTCTTGTTAGACCTATCGCCTACCATAATATAGAGCTCTATCCTACGGTAACTACTAACCATGGCGATCACTCAGTTCTGTATTCATGGGAATATAGAGGAATATTATGCTTGGAGTATATCAACATCTGCTTAATACACGTGTCACTTCGATTTTCCCGAAAAAATAAAAACCTGTTTTCAATCTACACATCGCTCATGGGTACAGTCGTGGACATTGAAAATGAAACGCTCTAGGAGGGTCGTGTACTTGAGATAATTTATTTTCTATACTATATATGTATTAGCTGAACAAATATTGCCTTGTAATAGTACCTTCCTGTGGTGAAGACAGCTGCCTAGTTTTATAAGTTTTGTCGCGAACCCAGACAAGTTTTGCTTCGAACCCTAACAATCGTCCCTCCAAGTCCAGGATGGTACAATTGCAGACACGTATCAAATAAAGCCATGTTGTAAACAAGGAAGCACTCTAACTCTAATTAGGTACATACTTGACCACCAATATTTTCCCTGAAGCCTAGCATTTATAAAATGATCTACACCTCAGTGCCCTTGCGTAGATTGTTTGCTGAAACTTTATTTTAGCACATTTACCCAGTAAAAATATTTATTTTATATGCAACTATATAAATGCAGAATAACTGTCGCAGAATAAGAAACATTTTTACGTACTGTATATGAAATATGTCAATGCGGTAAGTTTTAATACTCTAATAATACTTGTAGTTTACGAGTTCTCTAATACACAACAAACTAAATGGTAATTTAGAATATTAAAATTACAGCTCTAAAATATTTATCGGCACCATTTATGTAACATTGCTTGCTAAAAATTTATATTAAGTATATTCGTTGCTACAAGGGTCATTTAAAAAACAAATTATTTTCTACTATAAAGGCAATATTAGTAAACTACATGTGAAACGTCTAATTAATGAACTGAAAAATTTTGTAATTTTTCTATTTCAGTACTAGTTTGCAACTGTTTAGTAAGTGTGCTCAGCATGCTAAAGAAATCTACAATTCTTACAGTTCCAGTGTGTGTTTAAGTTATTATTAGATTATTACACACAACTTTAATTCGCTTTGGGTTACAAATAATCAATGCGCCATAAAACCTGTAGTTATCCAGATCACTGATGCCCATTTTTTATATTGTTACTGTTTTTTGCTACTTCATTTTCGGACTTTACATCTTAATCTCCAAGACTATAATTACAAGTTTCAAATTTCTTCGATTAGCATCACATATTGCGAGGTCTCACTTTTATTTACTATACACATACTCGGCCTGTTTGTTAAAAGCTATTTTCAAATATCACTACTGTAATTTGTTGAATTTTGTAGTTAATAGCTTTATATACTTTAGATACTTTTAAAATTTGAATTTGCTACATTACGTTCACACAGGAGTAGCTTGGCTGAGAAACAAAATGAGGCCTTTTGAGACGAAATCTTAACATCAATAAATTAGATGGTTAAACCCATACGTACGTCTTGAACGGTTTAAGTAATTAGAACTATATAATATGCAGTTATTAATGGTTCAAGTAAAATATAAATATGTGTACACCAATTAATAACAGGTACTAAGAAAACTAAAGAGAAATGCTATTTTGAAAAAATGTTTATTGTTCATTTTTTTTATTTTTTGGGTACAAATGCAAATTTTGCTTGTACTCCTAGCATTTGGCGATGAGATGGACTGACAGTAGTTTTCATTCCATCAATCCATATCATTAATAAATAACACGCTACCGCCACGGTTCGACCAGCTCTTCAATGCAGTTGGTAGCGAAGGCCCATTGGAAGCAAGGAATATTTTTTCACTCAACATTTGCCTTTGTATCAAAAACAAACAAATTAACATTGTAATTTTAGGCAACGACCTCTATACTATAGAAAGCACTTGTTATTATGTTATGTTATGTTTGATATTGGTTTTTGTGTATCAAAGGGGTTCAACCTGATAGCTACGAGGGCAGTATGTTACAGAGCTTCAGAATATATGAAGCTACAATTAACACACCTTAATATCTAATAAAACCAATAACTACTTAATTTAAATAAAAAATATGCACACAAAAGCTTCCTGACTCTTGATACAAAAAGCTCTTTCAATATTATGGCTAAATGTTTTTTAAGCAACTGCGATCATAAGCGAAAAAAGATTTCAACACAATTTAGGCGAAGACGTTAAACTCAATTTTAAATGGAAAGTTAGTATTATTGCGTTGGGGTACTAATTGTATGTAGGTACACCATTTAATATACATCAGTAGGCAATAAACTATCAAAAAAGACACGCACTGCTTTACTGAAATGTAGCAAAATTTAGGAATTATAGGAAAGTCACTAAATCAGTCGATACAAAGTTATTTTATTTTACACACAGGGTCTACGAAATGCCATCTACAAAAATGATTGCATTGCTTATTAGCTATGCATTAAATTTCAGTATTCAGTCATGCTATCTGCGGAGGATTTGCCTGGTTGGATTTTTGTAATACCAAAAGCAATTCTGCCTAGCAGAGTAATTCCTGTGGGGAGACTTATACCGGAGACAGGCGGGAGGTGGCTAATATCAAACACCCCTGCGGTTCTCAAAATAAATATAGCTTTGCGAAATATATCTATTGTTCCAGGGCTTTATGCGATGACAGAACCTGGAACATTAATATTCATAACAGTTCCGCGCCTTTCGGCGTGTTGTGTATGTATAGGGTGACGCCGGCATAAAAATCCCGAATAGGCCAGGAGATACTGCAAGGGGAGAATATTGCGCCACGTAAAGTTTATTATTGCATCCTAAACTTTATGTGAGACTCGTCCAGATGCCATTACAGAAACAACACGCTTAAGTTTTGGTGCTGAAGATTTTATCTGATCTGCGCGAATATCCCTTTGCAATATTTTTTTATCCATTTTATGTATGAGTGAGAAGATAATGGATATAGTCTGCAATTTATTCATTTGCAGGTTTTGGCGACTATAACTTAGGACATCCTAGAACTTTATAATCTACTATTAACACTAAAATGAAGGTATGTCAATAGCTAGTTTAATATCAGTCCACGTCTCTGCCGGTTTAGCAATTGGCCAACTCAATACGTTAGGGTTTTATACAATTATATGTAAGAGAAAAACACCTTTCACTGTTAAATTGAAACCTTTAACACCAAAAACAACTTATTTATCGCACCTATTTCTTTGTTGTTGCATACACACCGCACACCAGTTAGTCATGTCCCGCTACTCTTAGCTAAATTCACATTCATCCATCCTCGTTCGTACCAAATCACTCAGTTTGTTAGTACACTGAAAAATAAAAACCAATTCTCTTACATATGCAGGGTGATCAGTTAAGGCTGGACAGCGGCTGTATCTTGGAAACTAAGCATGTTAGAATCTTGCGGTAAAATTTTTTTGAACAAATGTGGCACCCAGATTACATTTAAAATATTTTGCAGTACGTAACTTTTAATATGACATATCGAAGAATAGTTTCTTTCTCCAAAAAGTTGCAAAACTATGTTGTTTTAAAATAAACTCATTGCAATGTATGTCTATTTCTTAATAAATTTTATATGGACATTTTTTTCTAGTTTCTAGTGGCAACGATGATAGGAGGGATAGAAGTTTCAAATCTTCAATATGGCATAACTCCAGTATGGTTCAGCCGAATTTAACGAGTAATGGCTAGTTTTAAAGTGAATTTTAAGGTTTTTACATATAATCATAAATAACTTATAATTTATTGCAACTGTTTAACAATAGGGGCGTTAATTACAAAATTTTTGTATTTGTTCAAATATCTTTAAAAAATCAAACGCAACCCTATAGACTTTTTTGTTGGTTATTATAGCTCGTTAATCAAGAAAGATAAGTTTGAAAACCGGAGGTCGATATCTTTTCCGTTTCTTGGTTATAGCAAAAAAACTTCAAATCCGTCGTTTGGTTCAGTTATTTTTTTTAATTGAAATAAAATTAGGTTATATTAAACAAAGGTCACGTGTTTGCGCATAAATTACGACTTTTCTCTGGTGTTTCCAATATAATAAATATAATACCAAATTCTTACTGACACTAGCTGACAGTTAGGTACTGAATTTATAAAGATAGTTAACAGAGWATGGCGACCATGATTTTTTCTTGTTTTTAATTAACAAGTAGAAAAATGAGACATACATGATAATGACACAAATTGAAGAAGACAAAAATCCAGCGACTATAAAGCAATATTTATTATACGAGGTAAGATCAAAAACAACAAAAAACACATATCATCTGCAAAAATTTCGCTTAAAGCTATATCTAGAAAATAAAGAAAATATGAGTCTAGGGAGTTTTAGGTGGCAAAATGTCCACCGTTGCTGGCAAATCACCGTCTAACCTAACCTAATAAGTTGTAATTTATGAGTAAAAGTTTTTTTTAATATAACCTAATTTTATTCCAATGAAAAAAATAGATGAACCCAAAGACAGATTCGCAGTTTTTTACTATAACCAAGAAACGAAGAAAGATATCAACTTCCAATTTTCAAATTCAACTTGCTTTATTGAGTTATAACATCTAGTAAAAAAGTCTATAGGGTTGTATTTTTTTAAAGATATTTGAACAAATATAAAGATTTTGTAACTAACGCCCCCTATTGTCAAAAAGTTGCAATAAATTATAAGTTATTTATGATTAGATTGAAACACATAAAACTAGCCATCACTCGTTAAATTCGGTTGAACCATACTTGAGTTATGCCAATTTGAAGATTTGAAACTTCTGTCCCTTCTACCGTCGTTGCCATAGCAACTAGAAAAAAATGTTCAAACAAAATTTATTAAGAAATAAACATAGATTGCAATGAGTTTATTTTAGATTGTATTGTATTGCAACTTTTTGGAGAAAGAAACTATTCTTAGATATGTCATATTAAATGCGCCACCTAGCGGCAAAGCTGCATACTTTCAAAATATTTTAAATGAAATCTGGGTGGCCACATTTGTTGAAAACAATTTTACCGCAAGTTTCTAGTACAATTAGTTTCCAAGATACCGCCGCTGTCCAGCCTTAACTTATCACCCTGTATATTACATAATATTAAGGTTAAACGCAATGCTCACGACTTCCTGGACCATAGACAGACTGTGCATCCTCTATCAACAAACCCGACAACGAGAATTTCACTGTTTTCAGTTTGATGTGTAGAATATACACAGAAAAAAGCGTGAGAAATTAAGCTATAGATGTTTTCCTCTAGAGATTACTTCAATGGCAATTCTAACAACATAAACCTACGTTATGAGATTACCTCTAGTAACAAAATAAACTTCATAATCCGCTAATGCCCTGTAATGACGTTAGCCTCGGTGGTCGTGCCGAGCCCCTTCTCTCTCAATTACCCTCGCCGGATGGGCTGTCTAGCATCACCCGCTTTATAAGAAATGTAGCAATAAGGGATTTCTGACACGTGACATTTGTAATACTTTTATAAATTGACTTTTGTAATATTTCGGGAGCTGTTAGTGGATGTTGAGGCCTAAATTACTATTAATTTCAAAAACGAATTCTCGTTTTGCTTATAAATGTAAAAAAGGAATACGCTTATCATACCTCGAGAGTCCAGAAGGTAAACAATTATTCAAAAGAACATTGTTATAATGGCAAGTCATCTGTATGAAAACAACTTTATTACACACCAAACTTATTGATTCTTGATCTTTCAATCTGAGTAGTCATTTTAACAAACACTTTCTTTACTTTTCCTTAACTTCTAGTTTGTTAATCTTGATATTCCTACTACCTACCATATTTTTTATTAACTTGCTCTTCTTTCTTTTTCATTTAACCCTACTTTTATTTCTTTAACCTAAGTTTAGAATATTAATTTAATTTATTATAAAAGGTGTACCTTATTTATTTTCATCAATTTAAACTCATTGCAAAAAAATACTTTCTATCCAGGGCCTTCTTCGCCACTGTTATAAATATAAACGTTGATAAAATATACCATCTCGCTGTTTCAGAGCTCCACTTCCCCAGATATGCTTTCACTGTCGGATCCACGTCTATCCAGTCAGATTTTTATTCGTTCTCCAATTTCTCGATTGTCAATTCTAAATTTTGCATCTTCCGCTTTTGTGCTGTTCCTTGCGCAATAGATTGTAATCATATGCAAATGCTTGAACTGTCACCAAGTTGACGGCTACCTCCCTGATGGCACAGTGAAGTTTTGTTCGCAACGTATTCGCGAATGGCATCAATTCTGCATACTTGCAAAATTTTCCAGGTCGGTGTTGAATTTCAAAGTAGTACTGCTACAAATTCTCCAGTCATCGAACAATTTGACTAAACCAATGACCAATACCACTGCTTCCTTCCTTCCTGCGTGCTCGTCCGTCAAACGGTGGAGTGGAATCAAATCTTCTGCAATATGGGCGTAGTTCTAGGAAACTTCTGATTTGGTGCTTATTAGCAGGCATGTCCAATTTTTCGCAGCTTCAGTTTTCGCAGGATTAGTCTGGAGGACTTCTACAGAGACTATACGCCTTACATGATCATAAATTTGCCAAGGCAAACCAGAAAGAGCCCCGACGGCTTCGTTTATTCTTGGAAGTAGATAAATCTTTCTTTATAGCATTGTTCAGTTTCCGGTAATCATCATAAAAGCGACTAAAACAACTTCTAGTTCTGCGTCTGGTGTTCTTCTTGGCGCTTGTTTCATGGACTTAGCGTTTCCCACATCCAATTCATGCGTAATCAAAGGAGTCTGAGTTCAATATACAAATCTTCAGGTGCCGAAGATAATTCATTATCATTTCCCATTACATATCTTCGGAACATTATCAGTTATAATACTTGCGCTGTTTTCACTATTTACTAGAGAACTACTCCTTCTGACCTTGACCTAATACTTCTCTAGATTGAGAATTCTTACTGGTATCACGGAACCTTCGACGACAACTCTTGCTACTAAGCTGCCATCCGGTGCAATGGCTTTTTATTGCTCTAAAGATGGGCTGTACATCCTTTGGAGCAGGTACTATGACTTCGGTCCGAGGAGAAACCAGTACCTTGTCACATTGGCACGACTCCTTATTTAATAGCGCTACGTCCTCATTTGCTATTCTTAGTTCACCTTCCTGCAGGTCAATATACCACCGCTATCCTTAAAAAACCTAGACCGGGAATGCAGTTTGGAAGAATGATTGTCACTTTTGAGTTACTATGTACTACAAGCATTGTTCACATCCATTGACAAAGGATCTTTTAACATCACTGCCTTCGTGTCAGTAACGATGGGGCTTTATTTTTGCCCAGACAGCCGCCGTTTTTTAAAGTTGACTAGTTCCAGTTTTCCTGTACGCGGTTACGTACAAGGCTTGTGCCCCCAGTTGTTTAGAGGGACGGAAAGTTCCACACTATTTGAATGTGTCCCTCCTCGCCACAGTTCCAAATGTCACCTGTCTTTTAGATGTTGCAGCGCTATCTCTTTTCCGACTGACTCGTGACTAAACTACCATTTAAGACAGATCTTATTTGCCTGCGCCATCACAAAGTCCTGTTGATTTTGGCGCATTACTATATATCGTCATTATGAAATGGTCAAAAACAGACTGTGTTCGACTGAAGACGGCTACGTCCACGATGAACTCGGCTCTGAAGATGTCACCACAGCAGTGGCCGAAACATCAGCGAAGAGAAAATCGACCACGGCCAACCAACCAGGAAGTGTCTACCATACGGACTCCGGCGGTGCAAGCCTTAATCTCTATATCGAGGCATCAGTAAATTCTGTTTTGCTTCGTGTGCTTTGTTTTCTATATTCCATATTTAATCTCGCATGTGCTCAATCAGTAATGACGTGCGGGTTGTACATTGTTGATGCTTACAGGTTGTTTATGGTACAAGCTGTACTTTGTTAAAGGACAATCAAATAATTCACTCAAAATATAATACTTAGGCGGCGTATACGCAAATATCTGTAATGCTTTGTTGTATTGCTCGGCTGGTTTCCATTCATTTTACTTAATAAATGGAAACTATTGATGTTTGTCAATGACTGACATTGAGAAACGGGAGGATCTATAGTTGTGGTTAGCAATGGGTTAACCTGAACCTAAGACGCGCACTTTGCGCAGACCCGTCGCGGTACGTAACATCAGAGCCAGTTTTAGAGACGTGGCTGTTAGTGTCGATGCTCCCGCTACCATACTGTCACGGATGAGCACCGCGAATGACGCGGATTAATAACGCCACTTATAAATTTTAAAAGGTATATTGCGACCTTTACAGAAAAAATATCAGTCCAGCCCCGCACAGAAATACATATCGCCCTTCGGCGAGCTGCAATGGAATGAATGAATCGGCCTAAGCCCAAGCTGCAAAACAGATGGGTGCCGTAAAGCAATAAACCGCATCCGAGCAGCGGCTCTGCAAAGGAGATTTGCATTTGGTGGTATTGTTATAGTTAGAACAAGAAAATATGCCTGAACAAAGCCGCCGCCCTTGAAACGTTGCGTTTCAATACTTTACAAATATTAGAACAGATTCAAGTACAAAACATATGGAGTTACAGCATACATAAGAGCGGTTGACTGGACTTCAGAAACAAATAAAAGTTGTACAAACAATAAGTATTAAGAATGTAATGTAATACCATATAACAGTTGGTTATATAGAATATAATGAATGATGATACTAAGGCTACTACACTACAAAAAGTTAAAAATATTTAAGAAACTTATTTTATAAACAACATATAATACTATATCAGTCAGTTATAGGTAGAAGACATATACGTGTCACGGCCCGTTTAGTTTCTCCACCTTTAGTTTTAACACCCACTACGCGCACTGCACCATCAGTCCCTGGATACACTGCAGTTATCCTTCCCATGGGCCAATGCTGTGGTGGAGATCCATCCTCTTTTAGTAGGACTAGGGCGCCCACTATGCTGGACAAGTCCTTCCTGAAACGCCACTTTGTTCGCTGTTGAAGATGGTGCAAATATTCCTTGGACCACCGCGACCAGATATCTTGCAACATTTTGCATAAATGCTGGTACCTGGATAAGCGATTAGATGCTAAGTTGTCGACCTTAGCCTGCGGTACAGCAACCATCGGTTGTCCAATTAAAAAATGTCCTGGTGTCAAGGGCTCCAAATCATTAGGAGAATTTGAGAGCGGTGTCAGAGGGCGAGAATTTAATACCGCCTCCACTTGTGTTAGCAACGTATAAAATTCTTCGAAAGTGAAGTTAAAATTAGTCGCAACGCGCAATAGGTGATACTTTACAGCCTTCACACCAGCCTCCCAAATACCACCCATATGGGGCGATCGTGCTGGGATAAAGTTCCAGTGAATAGAATTTTCCAAGACATAGTTTTGAAATTTGTCATTTTTAATTAAATTCAATATTGATTTCAAATCGTTATTAGCACCTCGGAAGTTAGTAGCATTGTCTGAAAATAATTTAGAACACAAGCCGCGTCTGGACACAAATCGTTTTAAAGCATTTAAAAATGAATCTGTTGTCAATTCATGGGCAAGCTCCAGGTGAACAGCTTTAGTCGCCAAGCAAACGAAAATGCAGACATATCCCTTAACAATTTTTCGGTTTCTCGTTTTTCCATCTTTAATTTTGAATGGGCCAGCATAATCAACGCCACAATTAAGAAATGGCTTGCTGGGAACAACCCTGCTCTCTGGCAAATTTGCCATTTGTTGAGAAATAGAAGTCGGACGTGCCTTAAAACATGTTACACACCCTTTAAATACGCCCTTTACCGTTCGMAGTCCATTAAGTGGCCAGTAGGCTTGCCTAATAATATACAATGTGCTTTGAGGACCAGGATGCAGGTTTCGAACGTGTTCGTATTGAATTATTAATTTTGTTATGTAATGATTTGCTGGCAAGATTATTTGATGTTTGGCTGAATATTTCAATGAAGCATTTGACAACCTACCTCCCACGCGCAAAATTCCTTCAGAATCCAAAAATGGTGCTAAAGAGGAAAGTCTACTGGAAGGTTTTATTTGCTTAACTTGCTGAAGGCATGATATTTCTTCCTGAAACACTTGCATTTGTGTTGTCTTTATAATTAGTGTGGTAGCATTCATAATTTCCTCGGTGGAAATAAAACCATAACTTCGTGAACCTTGAGAGAGTCGCGTGTTGTGAGCAAAGCGTAAACAAAGGGCAATTATTCGTTGGAGTTTAGAAAAGCTTGAAAATTTCTCAAAAATATCAGCACCGAGTATGCAATTCAGAACAGTGTTTTTGCGCCGAATTTCTGGAGCAACCGAGGCACCTTTGGCAAACCTTGATATATTAGAATTTTGTGGCCAGTCGGAAGTATGCAGTTTTAAAAAAGTAGGTCCTTGCCACCATAAACTAGATGAGGATAAGTCCTTTGCAGAAGTGCCTCGCGAAATTATGTCAGCTGGGTTTTCAGCAGAACGTACATGATGCCAATTGTTTATTTCGCTATTTTGCTGTATTTCAGACACTCTATTAGATACGAACGTCTGCCACGTTTGAGGTTCTGCGGCGAGCCAAGACAGCACTATTGTAGAATCAGTCCAATAAAAACATTTATTTATATTAACCGTTAATATATGTTTTACCCGTTGCATAAGTTTTGTAAGAAGCAGGGCGCCAGAAAGCTCAAGCCTTGGAAGAGTTAATGATTTTATGGGTGCTACTCGCGATTTAGCGCATAAAAGAATTGTCTTGATGCCCGCTGCTGATCGTGATCTAATATATATTGCCGCCCCATATGCTCGCTCGCTAGCATCACAGAATCCATGCAGCTGAATCTCATCAGAGCAATCCAGCAATGCATGCCTTGGAATTTTGATATGACTTATATAATTAATATCGTCCAAAAAGTTAGACCACAATATACTTAAACTTTGCGGAATAGGATCATCCCAGCCGACGCGTAACTGCCACAATTTTTGAATTAAAAGTTTTGCTTGCACTGTGACCGGTCCCAGTAATGTCAAAGGGTCAAAGATTTGGGAAACGTACGACAAAATGTTTCTTTTGGACATAATCATTTTTGATTTGAATGCTGTGCTGTATTGAAAATAATCCTTCTTTGGATTCCACGATACGCCCAGTGTTTTTTGACTATCTGAGTCGGTAATAACATAATTTGTCATGTTTTCATGCTCACGAAGGTCCTGTAAAACCCGGTTATCGTTGGAACAGAATTTACGAAGATCAAATCCTCCATCGCTTAAAATCTGTGTAATATTTTTTCTGAGAGTTATTAATGAATTTAGGTCGGAACATCCTGTGATTAAATCGTCCACATAAAAGTCATTAGAAATTATAGCAGATTCCTGAGGATGAATATTAGCGTTCTCCGTTGCTAACTGTTTTAGACAACGCGTGGCCAAGAAAGATGCAGGAGCCGTACCATATGTTAAAGTATTTAATCTATAGTGCTTTAATTCAGAGTGAGGATTCTCTCTCCACACGATGCGTTGTAAATCGCGCTGCTCAGGTACTACCTTTACCTGTCTATACATTTTGGCGATATCACCAGTTAAAACAAAAGTATGCTGTCTAAATCTGAGCAGAATTGAAAACAGATCACTCTGTATAGTGGGACCTACCTTTAATACGTCGTTTAATGATAAACCGGATGACGTTTTGGCAGACGCGTCAAACACGACGCGGAGTTTTGTTGTTAAGCTATCAGTTTTCTCTACGCCGTGATGCGGCAAATAGTAAACAATGTTTGTTGAATCAATTTCTTCAGGTTTTAAAACTGTCATGTGTCCCAACGAAATATACTCATCAATGAATGAAACATAATTTTTCTTAAAAGTTTCATTTTTGCTAAATTTCTTCTCTAAGCTATAGAACCGATTTGTAGCATTTGTTAAGGAGTTTCCGAGCTTTGCATAATTTTCTCGAAGCGGTAAAGTTACCTCAAATCTGCCAGTACTATCGCGTGTAAAATTATTAGAAAATTCAGTTTCGCATTCTTGTTGTTCCCTAGAGAGACCCTTATGAGTATAGTTTTCTTCAACTAACCAAAATCGTTCTAGTTGCGATTGAAGATCGGCATTTTTTACGAAAAGAGACGTATTATTATTGGGATATTTGGCATTCGGTACAAATAATGGTCCGGCAACAATCCAACCTAGTTGTGTTTCCTTCAATACTGGTAATCCCGGCCCTAGCTTAAACATCCCCGAACAAAGCAAGTCATAAAAGATCTCTGCGCCTAACAACAGATCTATTGGAGACGGTTCATAAAAAGTATCATCTGCTAGCTGTAAACCCTTTGGGATTTCCAAGTGACTAACATCTATTCTTTGCTGCGGCATAAGGCCGGCAATTTCCTCAATAACTAAACAATTTAGCTGGGCCTGAAACTGACCGTTAAACGAAAACAAATTTACCGTACACTGGGATGAAATATTTGTTAAGGACTGGTTAATACCTGAAATGGGGCAATTTATTTTTGCTGTATGAAGACCTAAACCTTCCACAAATCGCCTTGTTATTATATTAGATTGTGAACCGCTATCTAAAATACATCTGCATTTAATTAAGTGATTTTCGCTATCTGATAAATAAACGATTGCGGTTGATAAAAATGTGAAAGTATTGTCTTGAGAATAAGCACAATGCTGTTTTACAGATAAATTCGAAGTTGATGTACTTGGAACATGCATATTGCTGTTTTCAGTTCTGAAATCATTAATTTCCGGAGCGACCGCATTATTATTAAGAGCTATAGGAGCATTCGAGGGGGTCGCCGTGGATATAGCGTTCATGTGTAGACAAGTATTATGTTTTTATGACATATTCTGCATTTACTAGCTTTACAAAAGAAATTCGTGTGTCCTGTTCGGAAACAGTTAGTACAAAGACTTAATGATTTAATTTTAATAATTCGTTGATCAACTGGCAAATCGAGTAGTTGTTTGCAGGTAGAAGTAGAATGATTGGATTTGCATATAGCGCACGATACCGTAGTATTAGTCGAAAGGTACGAATGGTACTTTGGACGAGAATTAATTTGCTGAACTGGCCTTTTATTATCCTTGTTATCTTTCGGTTTTGATTCAAAACTTTCCAAGAAATTACACCTATCTGTTAAGAACTGTATAAACTCCTTTATATTTGGAGAACGATTGCCTTTAATTAAACCTTCCCATTCCTTCCTGGTAGATATATCCAGTTTTGAACATAATAAATAAAATAAAAGCGTGTCMCAATATTCTACAGTTTCGTCTAACGTTTTTAAAGATCTGTAATGTTTTAGAAATGTATCTAAGTATGTGCGTAAAGACGAGTGAGATTCGCGTTGTACTGTGGGTAATTCTACAATGCCCTTTATGTGTGARGTGATTATAGCGCGTTTATTTTCATACCTGTCTTTCAGTAATTGCCATGCAGTATCATAATTTTCTTCAGAAACAGTAAGAGAACTAACAAGCTGTGCTGCCTCGTTCTTAAGACAACCTGTCAAATAATAGTATTTTTGAATTTTATTTAAAGAGCTGTTTCTGTTAATCAGAGCATCAAAGTTATCATGGAATTGCCTCCACGCATCATAGGAACCCGAAAATTCTGGTAATTTAATTTCTGGGAGTTTAGTATTACTGCTAAAATTAGGTTCTTGATTGGTGAAACCGCTGACCTGGAGAGGTGCCTTTAATAAAGATTTTGCTTCACCGACAGAAGTAAAGTATTTTTTCTCAAAATCCTCACTAACTAAATTATGATCTTGTAGGTTTTCATCATCAACTAGTTCTAAAGTTTCCTGAACAGCATAAAACGCTTTATAATCTGTTTTGATTTCGTCCAGACGCTCTTGTAATTCATCAAGATTAAAATCGGTATCATTTTTACAAGCATCCACATATTTTACAAATCGCGTTAATTTTGAACGGATCGTGCCTCTGCGGGCAGTTAGTTGTTTTATATCAAGCATGTTTTATAAATTATGTAATAAGTAAATAAATTTAAAAGTTTATGAAGTATAAGTAGGCTTTGACGTGCTAGGGCTGTAAGTATCACATACGCGGACCTTAGTATTGTATATAGAATTGTTTAATATATATATGAGAACAAGTGGAAACGGCTAAAACTGCCACTAACCTGTACATCCGTCCTCTCGTATAGAAATTATTTCTGGTCTATATGTTTCCGCCGCCCATTTGGAGCCTTCTTTCGCAGCGCCAGTTATATGTGGTGATTCCAATGCGATGATTGTTGGTTGGTGATAATGGAGCTGTGCTGAAATCCAGTATGGTTTCGAAACCTGTGCCGCATAACTTTAGACGAAATTGTAATTTTCCGTCATGGAATTAGTATCCAAGGGTTAAAAATCCGGCTCGAAGGACCAATGTTAGTGTCGATGCTCCCGCTACCATACTGTCACGGATGAGCACCGCGAMTGACGCGGATTAATAACGCCACTTATAAATTTTAAAAGGTATATTGCGACCTTTACAGAAAAAATATCAGTCCAGCCCCGCACAGAAATACATATCGCCCTTCGGCGAGCTGCAATGGAATGAATGAATCGGCCTAAGCCCAAGCTGCAAAACAGATGGGTGCCGTAAAGCAATAAACCGCATCCGAGTGGTCGGCTCTGCAAAGGAGATTTGCATTTGGTGGTATTGTTATAGTTAGAACAAGAAAATATGCCTGAACAGTGGCTTTAATTCAAATTTATGATTCACGTTTTGTTTGATTTATCAGTATTGCAAACGTCTGTAATGTGTGTAAATATGTCATTTTTAAAGCTTTTAAACGTGAATTTGTGTAAGTTAGCCGGCTAACAGGAAAATTGTAGACCGACAAAAATAAACCGATTAATCTAAACCAGCTAACCGGTTAACTTAAACTGGTTAATAGACGATGTGGACAAATTTCTCAAATTTGCTCGTTTTAAACCGGTTTTTGTTGTAACCGCCTAACCGGACACAGCGAGCATATTGAGAGCATTAATTCAAACTTACCCAGGTTTAATTCTGGAATCACCTCTTTCAGGGAAAGGCAAGCGGGAATGGGCAGTTCATGTACTGTATAGTCTATGGGTGTAGTATTTGATATAATATTGTAGGTTATGAGCAAGTTATTAATCTTCTAAAAGGTCAAACAACTATTCCAATTGTAGACATCCCTTTATTTGTGGTGCACGTGAGGCACATGTACTAGTTACCTGCAGCTCTTCCCGTAAACCTGTATTAGCATCAACATCACGCAGGACCCTAGAGATTTCTCCCTCATTCGACAGCCACAGCGAGCGTTCAGCCGACCACGTTCGTTAAAATTGGATTACATTAATCGATGACGCGGAATGGAATATGTTATACAAATCTATACATGTATGTATACACATCATTTCGCTTCACCTTACTCGCCTTACGAAAACATCTACACCTCTATCCATATACGGCAGAAATGTAACCCTTAAGTCATTACTCTTTTGACGGTAATGTAGCCCAAGTGCTGCTTTTACTGGGCTATGGTTGTTGAAGTTTTTACCTATATATGCCATTCAACTTCTACACAATATTGTAAAAAGATGCGATCAACATGGACTGTATAACTGAATATCTATTGAATCTTGTACACAAATGATTAAGCAACTGGAAGTTAACGTATAGCTTGGTTAAGTTGACAAAATGTATTCGTGATTTTGTAATTTGTGAAATGTAAGTTAATTCCAAGTCAGTCAGAAAAAAGGTTTTTTATTATAGTTTATTAACCAAGGGCACACGTATGCAAGGTCGAAGATGCATTTGACGCACAAAATCAATATTCCCCTGTAAATGATATTATCACCATATCACCTTTAGAGCTTTGAAAAAGGCGAGTAGTTTGTGCAGAATGGCTGGGATTACAGATTATAGTAAACTTTGAGATATATATGCCACTTTGACCTGGCATTGGAATAGGGCTTGGTGGTGCAGTGACAGCACATTTGACTGACAATCAAAAGGGCCCGGGTTCGATTCCCGGTCGAAGCTGGCAATATTTATTTTCTCAGAAATTATATTGACCTGCAAACCCAATTAAGTACTTCTCATAATCATTATTAATTAAGACATTTAACAACTTTGGTCATTATAAATGCAATCATTCCCTGGCTCGAAAGTATGATTGATTTTCGTTTTGTATAAGTGAATTTTTTTCAAAATTCTCTGAATACCCATTTGGAGTGACCACGTCCTTAGTGAGGTAGTTGATCCTGCGCAGAGTCCAACATCAAAAGAATAGCAGTACCTTCTTCATCGTACGGTTTCTTCTTTTCTTTAAATTTTTAAACTCTTGTCTGTTTTTGGGCCTCCATACGAGAAACTTGAATACTCAAATTTTCTCATTGGACTTTTCAATAACAGAACGATAACTTTGCTTATCCGTACCATAACATTGAACCAAATAAATTCTCTGCTCCAAAGTCAACATTTTATAGACGTTAACGACAGTAAACTGCCATTGAAATTGTCAAAATAAAATGAGCCCTCCTATTTAATGAAACCTTAAAGTTAATATTTTTAATCAAAATCAAGATAAAAATGAACTAGAATAATGAAGTTTTAATTAGAGATCCGCTGGTTTAATAAACCACATGTTATTCCTTTTGCAGGTTTGGCCTAAAATCGATTTTTTTCCTCTTGTAAACTCAATCTATCATATTCGTTCTCAGTGGTAAATCAAATAGACCAAATGATGCGATCCCCACCCAGAAATCGGGCATTCTCAAACGAAAGTAAAACTAATTTTATAATACTATATAAAAAAATTGTATTTGTTAATTTGTGAAAAAAATGTAGATCAGTACTTATTCACTATATGATGTGCTGGATAAATCGGTGTTACATACATTAATCATAAATTTATCTTGTATATCGTATAGAATACAAAAATAGTACACGTAACGTAATTCTATGAGTGCGTATTTGCATTAGAACACGTATTACGTACTATAATACTTTACCTACGACCACTATTGTAAATACTTAAAAGCACACTGTCTGCGAGCAATGTAAAAAAATCGTATTTTTCTAGCAACCGCTTAGAAACGGTCCGATTTTTTTACCGTACGTAATAGGTATCTTACATTGATCGCAGACGGTGTGTTTTAAAGTATTTACAGTAGTGATCAGTGGCGACCGATGGCATTTTTATCTGGGGGGCGGGCGCGCTGATTGAATAATATAAAAAAATAGTCCTATTTTAAATACTTTTTCTTTTATTTCTTAGAAATGTCCATTTATCATCGCCGCCAAACAATAAACAAACAAAACAAAAACATCATCAAACTTTCTGGTAAATCCTTTTCGATTTTTGGTAACCGGGTTGTTCTTAATTCAAAAAATTTGTTTGAGGGTCCCTGATTTCATATGGTCCATAAGGCGAAAAATATCTTTATATCCAACAGTTCCACAGAACAAAGATAGGCGATATCTGTTTTACCACTACGTTTACTAGTATACATCGTAATCTTTCTTTTGTGTGCTAAATGACTGAAAACGTATACAACAGGACCGTGTTTTGCGCAGTTTACAACATCTTGGACAGGGTAAAATATTTTTACAATATTAGCTATCTGTTTAAAGCCCAGCGTCTCACCATTACCATGTCCCCACCACACTCCTGAGCATAGTTTAAGTGTGATTTTCTGTTTGCTGCTTACTGGAATTATAATCATCTAGAAACGGCATCTAGGAATATGAGTGATTTCAAAAAGCTGTTAAAGCTAAAATATCTGACACTACTGAATATGTTAAATTTATGAGATAACGTCACCGAATTTACAATTATGACAATCAATGTTTAGTTCAACTGATGTTGTATCAAGATTGCATTTTAAAGTTTATCTTATCTGAAAAGGTATTCATCCTGCGTTGTTCCAGTTGCATAAGGTTTCGATATTGGAGAGGGTGGATGAAAGAAAACTATTTATTGGATAACAACTTTAATGCAACTGATAATGATAGCTGATATGGATTCATATTTTCTTATACAACGAAAGTTACAGATTGCATTTAGGCTAAACTACCTTCTGTAGTATGTCCTCGAAAGTCGTTTCAGATTATAGTTTGCGGTGCTACATATCTCATGTAATTTCTAAACCTACTAGCACCTTACCATGTACAAGAATGAAATGATATTAACACAGTAACGTATAGACGTTTATACATCTATAATATCTTTTACATGCTCTACTTAGATTACAATTTGATAAGTCATTTAAACTCTCATACACACAACTTCTAAGCATTCTAACGAGGTAAACCTTTTAAACATTTTACAAAACAGTAGTCTTTAAATATAACACCATATATTACACATTACAAAGTAACAATACAAGGCAGGCTAATAGTATGAGGAGAAGAAAGCATGTACCCGATGGACATACATAGGAGTGTCACGGATTGAGCTGAAATGGATGATGAATAAGATATTCAAACTAAGAGTTTCAGTATTTTAACACTCAGCAATAACTGACTGCTTAGTTTTGCATAAAGCATCCATCTAGTTAAGGATGATACTCATGTCCTAAACTTTTGGAAAACTGTTCTGCAACATACTTTACAAATCGCCTTAAATAGAAAGCTACCTTTTTTTGCAAACTAATTACATCGGCGATGGTGTTTAGTATTGCTTTAAATTGAGAAACTAGAATTTTAGTTTACAAAACGTGTACCTAAACCGTTGGGCGTGCAAAACATGTGGTGAAATTTATCAGGCAATACAATTATTGGATTTTACATTTAGTTCCCAATTTGTTAGAAGCAGCCTTTTTATATTCCATTAGATACACATATTTCCTGACAGATACCTATGAACATGACCACACTTACTCGCTTATTTATTTGACTTCAAATTTTTGAAAGATGTTACATGGAAGTATTTCAAATAATCTCATTTTAGTAAGTTCAGTTTATATCACCATTTGAGTAATATATTCCATTAGACTTTTCGGGGGTTGGAAGGGAGAGGGTCAGTAATAAAGGGTAGTTATCTACACAGCTGAGCAATTATTCTGGTATCTGAACGTATGTATACTAACTGCAAAATTAAGGTGATATCACATTTGCCAACATCTACACCTTTTTATATATTTCAAATTGACACTATTTCGAGTCGATAGAGAGCTACTAATAAAATCCAATTGTATATACATAATCATTGTTTGGACCAGAGTTTTGTGTTCAGGCGTGCTATATTATGTAGATTGGTTATATTTACTAGCGATACCTATATACTAATATTTTATAATTTCCTTGTATTAAATACTAAGTGGCCGAAACCGACCTATCACGTTGTAAAGCGAATCATGTGATTCTGATATGTATGTGATCTCAGTTGATATAGTTTAGTAAAACGTCTAAAATAATATAACATTGGATCCTTAATCGTCACTAAGTATACAACTGTAATATTAAGAAACCGTTTGGCAATGCTTAAAAGTTAATTATATTGCTGTGTACTAGCGAAAGGTTACTTAAATATTAAGTCTTCGGTTGAATAACTATGAATTTTGAAGGAATACCGGTACTTTTAATATTTCAATATTTTTGGGCAAATGCTTGAGTTTTGACAAATTTCTTTGGGTATAAAATTTGGAATTGCTATATAATATAGAGATTCGTGAATTGATCTCCTAGTAATTAAGTAATCACACATATAATCAGAGCTGTATTAATCTGTACTATTCAAAGTAAGAACAGTTCATCAGTCCAGTATTTAATTAAAAATTACTCTAGAAGGCTAGCGCATTTAATATCTTATATTCTATTCAGTTATAAGAAAATTTTGTTTGCTGGAATGATTATTTGTTATATTATTGAAAATTTATGACAATCGAGAAAAATATTTTTGCAGTTTCATTGATAATTGGCTTCTTCTGTAATTTACTTGGTTAGTAATATTAGTGACGATTAGAGATCAGCGAAATTTCGACAAAATGAACTCTTATTATTATTTACCACTTCTAAGTATAGCTATCGTATTTTTATAACACTACAAATGTAGGCTTGCGACCAAACCCTAGGATATGGTACATAAGTACTTAATGGATGCACCTATATCATTTTGCTTAAAATAGTAGAACTTAAATTTTGCATATAAACATAAGGACGGATCGTAGCCTCTTGATAAATACTAAATGCTTTCAGAAAGAAAAAAGGGAAAACTCTTATAGTTATCGCTTGGAATATCAGGTTCTTCCAAACAAGCGTTACTTTTGAATTTTACATGTCAATTTCAGTTTTAAATGAATGCAAGTCATTTGGTTGCAAACGTACATTATGTTTTACGTACAAAGGGGTTATAGTAACGCTTACCAATACTCTGGTGCAACTTCCACAAATGTAAGAAGTTGTTCTCCAGATATGTACAGTGCTGCAGGAACAACTGGTGTGATATGTACACGTTTCAATTAAACAACTATTTGTAGATAAAACACAAAACACTATCATACAAATACATGCAGATTAGTTAAAGCCTTGCCTAAATGGGTTAACATTTTTTGTTGCACTAACTTCCGCAGTTTGACGAAAGGGGTTCACGGGTTCTGCTCTGGGTGGTGGAGGCCTAGCCGGCTGTTGCTGCTGGTTGTCTACGTAGGAGTATTGCTCTTGTTGGTACCCTTGACTGTACCCGTCGTAACCACCTTGCGAATAACCATTTACTGCATCTATATTTGTCTCTTGTTTATTAATTCCATACTCTAAATGGTTCTGTATTTCACCAGTAATAGGTTTTTGATCTTGCATGGTATATGTCTGGTATTCTTTATTGGGAGGATCTGCCATTAGAATGTTGGCTTCGTTTTCAAACGGTTTGAAGTCATAGATATGCTTAAGATAAGCGAGAACTGGAGCGTACATGAGATTGGCAAAAGCGATTCCAATGTTTAATGCCGTAAACCCGATTGCTTCTACCACTCCACCCGCTATAATAGGCCCAATGGCGTACGCCACTGAATAGGAAATGTCTGCAATTGCATAAATACTTCCGTAAATAGATACATATCTTACGTCCACCAGGTATCCTAGGGTAGGCAAAAGGGCTGTGTCTATTAATGCGATGCCGAAACATATTCCGCATATTGGTATCATCAAGACTTTGTAGGAACTTGACAACGGTATTATGAAACAACAGAGTCCTTCTAGTGCTAAACCGCATGCTGCCATCAACCACTGGTGGTGAGGATAAGTTTTTGCCATTTTCACTGTAATTATTACTCCAAATACGTGAGGAAAGAAAGCAGGTAACCATATCATTCCGATTTTCCAATTGTCTGTTGTTAAATTGTCCTCCATCCATAGAGATATGGTTGGCTCTAGAAAAGCTAAGGCTACGTTTGACATCATAAGGGCTCCGGAGCAAACTGCTATGTAAGGATCCATGAATAGTCTCCAAATTGGAACCGAAGGTGGCTTGGCGATTTGGCATTCCTTTATTTGTGCTTTGATGGGCTTCATGACGAGCAATAGCATGAATCCGTCTAGCAGTGACACGAAAGCGAGTATTAGAAATGGCATTTCCTTCCCTGCGAATTGGTACAAAGCCCCTCCGAACGGAGGCGCTACCAGGCATCCGAAGCTGATGAAGGCGAGTGCGATGCCAAGAGCTTTGGACCGCTCGTTTTCTTCCGTAAAGCGATCTGCGATCATGGCGAGTCCGGAAGTATCCGCGAAAGCGGAACCCACTCCTTGCAAGCTTCTGGCGAAGAAGAGGAGGCCGTAACTGCGACCGCACGCGAACACCGCCGTTGAGAGGAACATGATCGTCAGTCCTATCATCATTGGAATATCGTATCCTATTCGGTCGATGAGTGCTCCAGAGAATGGGTTGATCATTAATTGCACGATGGCCTTGGATGCGAAGAGGATGCCGGTAGCTGAATCCTGGCCGTGGTGAGTGTGTTTCACCGGGGTACCTGGTGGAAGGGTCACGTTTCCCGGACCGGGTGGTATTACTTCATCGGTATAGGCTCCGATGTACCTAAGGTAGTCAGGAATTATGGGGACGATGACCATATAAAGCATGTTGTCCAAAAGTAGAGCTATGGATACGATGACTAGGATGAGTTTTCGCTGAGTACGTGGTTCTTGCAACTTCGTCCAGACCACCTCCTTCAGCTCGGCGAAGTCCATGTTGATGATTGGTATGGTAGTAGTCATGGTTGCCAACACAGCTCAAACGGATTTCGCGGAGACGTATTTAGCCTTTGGAAATGGGGAAGCGCAGTGCCATCCGGTTAACCTGGACACAAAAGATTCTCGTTTAGTTTTTGCATTTTCGGTAAAAATTTTGGGTGCGGAGGCACTGCGCTGTCCCCCCGCAACCCGTCACACCAATTTGGATAACGGAGGACTTAGCGCTTTACACATATACGCTTTTGTCACTTATAAGTGTTGAACATTTGATATGTTATCTTCAATAGGCACAAGGCAACACATAACTTGAACGCAATTGGAGGTTTTTCAGATTAAAAAGACTCAAGATTTACTTATTTGAGAAAAATCTAGTAGGTACAACAATGTCGAACATCCATATTGGCTAAGAATTGAAAATGATTTGCAGTGGCCAGAGAATTTGCAGCGAAGCGGAGTTAATGCAAAAGACTTCATTTAGCCAGCAACTGCACGAAGCACAATTTGTTTTCTTTAAATGAATTTAAAATATTATTGCATAAAGGAATTTAAAAACTGAATAGTTCCTACCCCCAATGGAACTTTCGCATCGTTCTTGCTTTATCGATTTCAGCCATCTTGTCCAAAGCGGCCATTTTCTTGTGTAAGAATTTGAGAATTGTTCCGAGTAATATTGATTGGCGCTCTTCATACATGTAATAGGTAAGTATTCGCAAGAATAATTAATATTTGTAACATTTTACGGTTGGGACCACCAAATTGCGTTACCCACAAATAAATCGATATATCGACTCACCTGTGTCAGGTAGCGCACTGCCTATCCGGTTGGCAAAAAATCCGCGTATGTTGGTGGCGACGCGAGATTCACCCAGCAGGCTGAGGCTGCCTCCCGGGCCGTGCTGCCCGTGGGTATCCACGGTGCCGCTATCCAGGTGCACGGTGTGATCACTCCCGTGTCAGCGTGCGACCGCTCCTGTAACGCAGCCCGCGCTGCCGGCGGGATGCGCGGGTTGCGGACTGTCCAGGGGCGGGGAAGCATGCGTGCCGCCACCGCGCAGCGGATTGGTGGCGGCGAAAACGTCACTGCCCCTGGGGACGAATCGCAGATGCCAGCGGTGTGGTTTAATTTATTCCGCTCGCATTAGCACGGGTCTAAATATGGAAAAAATGTGACCCTAGGTTTAAAAGGTTAAAGGAAATCGATAACAGGTGGAAAGGTTATAGCTTAGCACCAATCCAGATCCATTTCTTTGTAAAKGGGAAAGCTGCGTATGAAAAAAAAACGTGAATGAAAAATTAAATTAATATTTTGATTGTTAGTTGTCACAATAGACTTAGGTATGTAATATGTACGTACTCTCAACCTTTTTATTAAAGTTAGTGGTTATTTATATATAAGATGCGAAGGGCTTTTTTGTATCATAGTCAAGAGGATATCAATTAGTAATGGTTGTAACTGTAGAATTCGCTATTTGTAGAGCACCGTTTAAGTCGGTAAAGGCAGTCTATGGTGCAGTGATTGAAGCAATGCTGGTTTTTTTGGAAATACCCAATATAAGCAATAAGCACTGAATATTAAATTTGTACAAATTGATAAAATTGGTTTATAACCTGGACGTTGCGGCCCCGTTGACTTGGACCTCATCTTTTTGTGTCCTTGATTAATCTAACATCTGGGTTAAGTTTTAAATGTAACATACATAAAATAACTTTTATACAAAGTAGGTAGGTGTATTTAAATTGGCGCACAAAATATTTTCTGAATAGAATTGTGTATTGTATGTCGTCTTATGTCTTATTTATACGTTTTGTCTGGATGTTATAGATGATCGGCCTCTTCTAATATTTGGCTTCGAGTGACTGCTCCAACGTGTGCCTGACCGTACCTAATTACTTTCTGTTAACGCAGTTCAACGAAACATTGCACGCATAGCAACCCAAATCTAAACTTGCTTTTTTGACGTGTACTTACAACAAAACCCAACAAGATGAACAATCWACTACTATAGCTATCCTAAAGTGCGTTGTTGTGTTTTCCGAAAAGCTGTTTTCTTAGAAATTTTGAATGTAATAAGTTTTCTATTACATTATGGAATGCTTGTTGCAAACGGTATTTTAACTGTAGAAGATATAGGTAGTYATCAAAGTTATATAATGGATCCTTTTTGTTGCCTATATTTGGTCGAATATGTTGCATATTTTACAAAAAAAACTAGTTTGAATAGTGTATAACGTGTTATAATCAAAGTACCAAAATGGCACTCAAGTACTCCATGTATGCAGTATTTTGCTGTTTGCAATATTTGAGGATTTTTCGAGGGCAGCCATCATCTCGTAATAGTAAGCAGAGGAATTCAATCGTTTTATTTTTAATAATTTGAATATTTGAATAGTGATGGTAAAAATTCTGTTCCTTAATCTGTAACCATTTCGTTTGCAATTACAAAGTTTTTTTTACAAATGAGCTTCAATGAATTTGTTGAACTCACATTAAAAAGTGATAATATAGCGGTTGTTACCTACCATCGTTTATATTGATCCTACCAGACCTAAATAAAATTTTTGAAACGCGGAAGTTGTAATAGTTATTGCTAAAGGTTCAATATTCCGCCTAAAATATATATTTTTGTGTTCACATTCTTTGGCGAATTTTTTTACATCTTGCAAACCTGCCGAAAAGCTGTACTTACTGCTTTATATTATTGTATGTAACGTTAAATTTGGGAAACAATTTTTACACAAAAAAATTCCACAAACACGTAAATTCTGAAAACAACATTAAAATTGTTTATAAAAGTTGCTACATATTTCATAATAGATACTATTGTTGTTCTTAGCTTAGCTCTGAATAAAAATTCCATTTTACTTAACATAAATAGTTGTATTTAGAATAGAATGTATTTAAAGGATACACGCTTTTCTATAGAATAAAAAGTAAAGCGGCCTACCATAGGTCAGTACCAGAAATAGCTAGTATTAAAGCTACATTGCAGCGAGTACTATGTCTACAGTACGCACTTCTGAATTTGGTAACTCCATAAACACGCATCAGCAATCGTTTTATTAGGAGTTTTATGTGGGATATAGTTATTACAAATAGCTTTTTCTGAGGCACATTTCTGGACACAAAGATACCTAGAAGACTTGTTAATGTTTTTTAAATAAACCTTATCAAACTGCATTAGTTCGGTTGTTTTAATAAATTTTTATATCTGATAATTTACGAGAAAGGAATACTGTAATATATTGTATGAGATAGGTATTTATGTATTTATTAGGATCTTACTGGGTTCTTCCGTGGCCCCTTAGCATATGATTGTAGTAAGAAGACAAAATATTTATTAATATTATTATTTATTAATATTATTTTACAGCATGCTATAAATAGTACACATCTAAATAATTCTTTTAACACAGAAATTAAAATGGCTATTCAAAAAACATTATTAAAAGAGCATCTCAGAAAAAGAATTGTGCCCTATATTTAAAGTTAGTAACACAAAAAGACAGTTGCAGTAGTTTTTCGAACTTAGCCTTCAAAATGATATTCTACAATAATATGCCGAGAGGAAAAAAGGATTACGCCGGCAACACGCATAATAAATGACCACTGTCATTGAACATTTACTTATCTCTATTCAAGGAACCGACAACTATGGTTGTCTAAAAGTGAACAAAAATCTTTATGTGATGTAAACACAAAAATAAAAACGGCGGACCTTAAGCAGTGTTGCAATTAAATGGGAAATTAATTATGCTTTATTAGTTCCGTATATTGTTTATTGTGATGCTTTCTAATGGGCATATCTTCAAACACGTGACTTTGAATTTTGAAAGGCAGATAATTAAACCGGCAAATTTAGGTTATTCTGTGTGCAATGCGAATTAAAGTGCGAAATACACAATGTAAGTATAGTAAATCTAGGAAGGCAAGGTCGGGTGAAGGGCATCTGAGTAATAAAATGCCACATCAGTATGTTCACATTGCAAATATTTGTATAAGTTAATGTCACGGAAGTATTGAATTAGTAAATCAAAACTACAGTAGAGACAATTCCAGAGTTACAAATAGTTCTAAAGCAGACGATATAGAGTATTCTTAATTTATGGAGTTTAGGTTAATAACACTGCTAACAAAAAGCGTCTAATTAGTTACAATCTTTTCGATTCTGACTAGAAACAGCACCCAATCACTGAATCAAAATTATTTATATATTAAAATGGTTTACATAAATGTTACTATGAGCCCTTTTGAAAGCTTTTGGATAATGAAAGAGCTTCTAAGAACTTAATTCTGAACGAAATGCCTAGTATTCTGTTTCCTTGAAATTATGTAATTTATTGCAATGCCACTACTACTTGAAATATTAACTATATTTTGTGTGATATGTAAAATATACTCATTGAAGAACAAATATATATACTTTCTACCCACGTTTTATAGGTTCTTAATTGCCAGGACAAAATATCTAAGATACGTTTTTATTTGATGATCGGTGGGATTAAATTCAGCTTAAAATTTTTCAGTTAGAATATGAAAGATTTATAGTTACAATGATAAAAAGTGCTTCTAAAATGCGCAAAATAAGACCTTGTCTTAAAAATTGGCAGAAATGTTTTTTCTTTACATCCAAAAGGCTCTATTAATGACACAATAGTAGGAAAAATTCGAAGTGTTTAAAAAATGGCAAATCCAATGGAGCACTACATTAAGGAGGGCGTTCTTTTATTCGTTTCTTGCACCATAAACGCGCAAGACACATTGATAATCATTAAAGAATAAAGCTTCTGCATGGAAATTTGTTACTCCAGCAAGTATATGAATGGAGCAACTTATAAAAAACGGGCTTAATTACGTAGATAATTCTCTCACTTGTTTGACAAAATCGTGTTGTGAAACCTGAGTCAATTTTTGCAACTGAAGCCGCAGTGAAAAAACTTATCTTTTTATCCTTGGTGAAATCGCTGCAGTTTTGAAAATAAGTGATGGTTCTCTGTGCACCATATTATGCACGATGTTCTGAATTTTTAACTAGTGTTACCAAGGTGGGTGCCAAGCTGCATGTGAAGATGTTTTGCGTCAATATGAAGCAGAATGAGACCCCTATTTTTGCTAAGGGTGGTGACTGGAGATGAGTTGTGTGGGTGCACTATCATCGACCTGAAATTAAGAGAACAAGCAAGTAAGGGCGCGACCATTCTTCACCGAAATTCAAAAACGGACTTATTTTTGGGACGCAACAAGGGCAATTATTTGAAAACTAGATGCCTTCTGGGATCATTGTTACAGTGCCATATATTCAGAAATCCTGAGGAATCATCTCAAGCCAGTTATCAGAACTAAAAGGCGAGGATTTATAAGTATAATGGTATTCTCAGTGGCGGCTGGTGGCATTTTTATCTAGGGGGGGCGCTGATTGAATAATACAAAAAGTATTCACTATTTAAATACTTTTCATCACCACCAAACAATAAACAAACAAAACAAAAAAACGCATTTGTCTCTTCCCATCCGCGCAACCATGAAGTCTTCATAAACATTTGCATCAAACTTTCTGGTAAATCCTTTTCGATTTTTGGTAACTGGGTTGTACTTGATTTAAATTTAATAAGGGCACGGGGCGTTTCGTTTTCCTTAATGTTTACTTTGTCCGCCAAACTCAGAAAACTGAAGTTTACTTTAATTAAATCACACACCCTCATTTTTTGTCTTGAACACAATTTTCCACAAAAAAAATACCTGTACGTACGCTTAATAACCGCTCACGTTCGGGTGCATTATTTGTAGGAATGCGCGCTCGTATCTCGGGCTGAACGAACTAAGCCCGAAATTCCACTTAGAATCGCGTGTCGACGCGTGCCATTTCCATCGCACTGGCCACAGAACATTGCATTGGCATCGAAACGCTTTGGGCTTACAGGAAATCAGCCCGCCCGGCAGAGGGCAGGCAAGTGAATCAGATGGCTTGCAGGTTCCCGCAGKGCAGGCGCTGAACGCAAATCTACATAAGATTGTAAATTAAATACCTATGGGTAATAACTAATAATGGATATATTAGATCATTAGATGTAAATGTAAATAAATGTTTTAATTTAAATGAATTTGATGTAGGTACATAGTCATTTGCGTAGGGAGGGCGGCGCCCCGCAGCCCTCCCTCACTAGCCGCCACTGGGTATTCTTTTGCAAGACGACCATGTACTGCGCCTGCAGCTGCGACGACCATCCAAGATCTGAAGTTTATTGGGTGTCTACTATATTTTCCTCATTCCCCTGACATCGTCCCAAGCGATTATAATGCCTTTGGTGAACTAAAAATTGCAAAAGTAATAATGAAGTGTCATGAGTCGTACTGCAAAAGCCAAAGGAATTTTTTTCTTCAGATATTGAAGCACTTCCACAACGGTGGAGAAGTGCATAAAACGTAATGGAGACTACATTGAAAACTGACATACTTATTGTTAACATCACTTTAATTTAAGTTTTCATTTGGCTGTCTTGTACCATAATAAAACAATATTTGATTATGCTATGAGCATAGTATGATGCGCGCACCATTCAAACACATTTCCGACTCATACGGAAAAATGACATCCGAAAATTGCTAAATCCACAATATCAATTGTCCGTGGCAATTATTCCAGCTGTTATATCGTGCTTTGATGAGGTTTTCTTCATAGTTGCATGCCGACTTTCGTCTTTTTCAATTTGTGTCATTACAACGTATCCGTAATTTTTACTCTTAATGAAAAACAAGAAAAACTCTTCGCCGCCATATTCTGTTAATATGACTTCACAATTTTTTAAGAGTTAGTTTGACAGCTTGTTGCGGTACAAATTATGCCTACATACCCATCGCTGCTCACAAAAACCCCAAAATTTAGAGTAACTTTTAAATAAATCAAGTACAAAGTTCGCTATAAAGAGATGGATGCTAGAAAATGATACCCTGCGATGAGGCTAGAGTGTGATGTAGAAAACCAAACTAGCCTCATCGCAGGGTATTGTTTTTTAGCCGTCCTCTCTTTAGAACGAACTTGATTTATTTAAAAGTTACTCTAAATTTTGGGGTTTTGTGTGCAGCGATGGGTATGTAGGCATAATTTGTACCGTAATAAGCTGTTCTCTAAATAACTGGATGTCGCATAAGTCATTCAAAACTGTGATAAGTAGCCGCCATGCCGGCGGTACTCGAACTATCCATTTAACGGCGCGTTCAAATTTTAGGTTAGATCTTTAACTATATAATATGGTTATGAGTAAACGTAACATACAGTTTGTACTGTACATGTTTCTTACTTAAACACTACAACGATCATCTTTTGGAAATCTTCAGACAGATGATGACTTCACGATTTTAACCGTCAATCATTAACGTTATATTTACCGCAGAAGCGAACCTTTGTCAAAATTTTAGTACAAGGATCAACGGCTAGGCGCTAAAGTGGAGTAAATCTATCACAAATAACTTACATGCATTTTGGTATATAAGCGACATCCAGTTATTTAGAGATCAGTGGTGTGAACTTAGTGACGTTTCAGATGAGATGTCATTTGACTACTAACTACTTATAAGGCCTGTGATTTATCTGATACCAGAGATTATGCTAAATGTACTGTTATACACTAATATTTGTACCAACTTCCCGGCACTTAAATTAAAACATTTCAGTATATTACTTTTAAAAAAATATGTACTTGAAATACCTTATAATTTATTATTTATTTTGAGATGCTTGTGCAGCTTTAGAGAGACTGTTATTAATGGTGCTGTTAAAGTTAGTAAATGACAGTATTACTACTTTGTTGGGCACCTATTAGTAGGAAAGCTTGTTTTAGAATACAAAAACGGTCTGTCAGCTTGCGTTACTAGTTGTCTGTACTGGATATTGTCAGATAGTTCTGTCATATCACCACAATAAGTTTGCTCATCACCGAAGGGCAAGTGTTTATTGACACCTAAGCGTACCTATAATGATGAGTGTTATTCCAAAAAATGTCAGTAATCGAACTATGTACAAATGCGTTTCAGTTAACCGACTGACTTTTCTGGGTTTACGGTTGTGGCGGCTGTTTTTGTGTTATTATTAATGCAAATAAATGAAAATGTCGTGTATAGTGCAAATTATTAATATCTGGGCATTTCAAGCTACCTTGCTGCCACATGGAATCTGTTTATATTTGTACGATTCTGCAAGGGCAGACCTGGGGTTCACGTATACGGTCGATACAGCACCGACCCGTCTATTTCATGAATGTTTTATTGTCTATCTTCCGCTGGCAGTTTTGTTCCATGACATCTATAATTTTCTACTGTTTTGAATTTGTTAGTTTTAACATTGTTTTAAACTACCTACAATTATTTATAGAAAATTGAAATAGCATCAGTTTTTAACATTCAAATGCAAATGAAAACACTTAACGCTGGAAATGTTTGTGTCTCATATAAATAACAGAGTTACAGTTTTCGCAGATTAGAGCGATACGAAATTAACGACAAACAGAACTGTAGAGCACCGGCGATGTACGTATGGCATTTTATAAATAATCTGCTGCCGAGGACGCCTGACTTTTAATAAAGAATTCAATATTAAAAGTTGCACATTTAGATAATATATGAAATCCCGAAAATTTCCATAAAATATAAAATAATATAAAATTAAATCTTTTCTCAGAATAAAGCTGTGTTTTCTATACTGGTTGCCTATTTGAGTGACATGCATACTATTTCTTGGAGAATAAACCTTCTTGTGTTTCTTCTGTTTAACGTAGTTTTATGTACAATTCGTGCACTCAGTATAATGCCCTTCCCATTTACTTCAAAGATTTAAATCTAATTAACTTCAAGAAAAGACTGAAGGAATATCTGATGTCCTAACCTTTGTATTAGGAATGTTATCTTCTTATTATTATTATTCAGACTGCCTTGGACTAAGTTTATCTTAATTAATTTATGGTTTCTTTTAATTATATATGGGTTTATAAAAATTATTTCCTTTTTTGTAATTTAGATTTTGGGTAACGAAATTTATTTTGTGAGCGTAATCATGGATTCGTCATGTAAATATGTGATTGGAAACCGCAGGTTAGGTTGAAAAGCAGCTTATAGCTGAACCTCCCCTGTACAAAAGCGTGTAATTATAATTTATTTCTAAATTAAATAAAATATATTTATTATTATTATTATTATTATTATTATTATTTATTTTATTATATCTTATTTTTTGCAGTGTAAACTTTACCATGCGAAGAACTTTATCATTCACACGCAAAAAAATATTTTGCTACTTCAGCGCACATCCATTTATCGTCGAGATATATTTAATTGTATTTTAAGTATGTATGATAAATTTCTTATAGGAACCAAAAAAAAACAAGTTGATCATCGTTAACGACGAACGATCCTTTGAGCCGTTCTAGAGTGTGGCAGATATCAGACGGACAAGGTGCGAACAAAATGCGCGAAAAAGGAAAAACTGAATTGAAATGTGAAGAGTAACTTTGGAAAATACTGTGTCCTATGAGCACAGTTGCAGAATTAACACATTCCCTCTGTTTATAGTTTTTTTATGTTTTGTATAAAGAGAGAGCTATATACCTATTTTACTTGGCATCGATCATTCAGAAACGTTAAATACGGCACATCCTAACAAGACTTATGTTTCGCTTATAGATACTGCCAGGTTGGTTGCGCTTTCGCTTAAAAGAGTAAAATGGAGTTTCCAACTTTTGTATACCTAACCTATAATAATTTTTAGGCAATCTGTGCATCCAGCATCAAGTTAAGAACTACAACAATTAGCATATTACTGCAGGAATATTTGCACACTTTGTTGACCTATTCTTATTACGACTATTTTGCTGTGATTTCGGTCTTTTTTACTGTTAAAAGCTCCAGTTCTAAGTGTTACTTATAGAGTACAGGGAGGTTTATTTTTCGAAAACAGTTATCTATGGTGATTTAAAATAGTGTTTTAGCTAAGATGCTAAATTTTGCAACTGCAAACTTGTCTTGGATATAGCTATTTAACCTTGTCTTGCAGTGCATCAATAAGGCTAAGAACCTATAGAAATATCTAGATAATTTTTTTGTTTGGTACCATCTTAATACGCGTAATAGTTTTGGCTTTTTATTTAGTTATTTAAAGAAAACATTTGACTGTAAATCATAAACTACAAAGAATACTAATTATTTGTTAGTTGCTAGTTGCTTCTTTCTATTAGTTAACGTACCTCGACTATTTATTGCAACAAATATCTGAGGTAATCTCAGTTTTGGTAACGTTCGTTCTCTTAAAAATTATATAAGTGATATTTTTTATTTTGCAGCTGAATTTCTGCTCTCTTGGTTTTGCGTTAATTTTACTCTACGGAGCACCAACGCTAAAATTGTCATTTATTCATAGTGATGTTACGATGAGATGAAGCTAGATCTTGCGGAATTGGCATTTCTATGCTAGACAGGGAGATGGCTCTGGAAACATTCGAGCATTATCAATCGGTCCAATGTTCTCGAAGGTGATTCGAGGCTATTTGGGAGTGTTTATCGGTCGGAATAAAAGGGATAGAGTAATTTGGAAGGCGAGGCGATAAAGCACGCGAACAAAAGCGAACAAGTTATTCTAAATTGTTGTAAGTATTAGTGAGTGATGTGTAGTGTTCTTAATAGTTGTAAATTGAAATAGTGGTGTTGGAATAGCAGCGTTTTGAACTAGTGTTTGGATTTAGTGTATTTGGTTGCCAGTATCCAAATAACGAAAATTTAAGCTAGAAATCCTCATTTTTCGAAGCCTTACACACAATAAATGGTAAAAAGTTTTAAAATAGGGCATCAGAGGTTATGACATTACTAACAGCCAGATGGGGCCAAAGTTAAGGGAATCAACTGGGATTTTAAGATACATGCCAGTGACTAGAAGTCAATCTATAAACATGGATACGCAGATAGAACATCTAATGCCACTAATACTGGAAATGAAAATAAGCCATGCTATAATGCTATAATCAGAAGTCCATGTAGAGAATTCAAACGCAATCAACAGCGCAAAGATACTACTGTCAATGTCATGAGAGCTGATAACGATATTGGTTCTATACTTAGGTGGAAAAAGACAAAAGACCACGATCTGGATATAGGATGAGGTGTACGAAAAGTACGAAAAGAGCGATGTGGGCGCAGTGGAGAACGGCCTACTGAAGAGAACGTAAGAAAGCTCGCATGGAAAGCATATTGCCGTACTTAGCAGCACCCAAGGAGTATATAAAACGCAGGTCTTAGAAAAACGTACGCTAGCGTGGATTGTAGAGAAGATGTAGAGAAATGATGTTGCCAGTTAATGTGCAACCTGCTTCCATCAACACTGCTAAGGGGAAGGACAAAGCAGTACAACGTGAAAGATCTATTAGTAAAGGGTATCAGTGATCATCTGAAAGTTCGCTATGAAGAAACGGCCATTCACAGACAGCTTAAGGAAGTAGATTTGGTGTGGCTCTGTAAACCACAAAGGAAAAAGACTTGTAGTCGCCGTCGTGGGAAGGACCTTAAAGAGTAATAGAAAGAATTAACCATGTAGTTTACAGAATCCAGCGCGGCTTAAGATCAAACATGAGGGTGATACAACTAAATCGTTTAGGCGAATATTACGGAGATCCCGATGAATGGAACAATCTAATTTAATTTAGTGTGTCATTTTCGCTGCGTTCATTGTGATCTAATGTGAATACGAAAGCCGTGAACTGTAGATTAAGTACCGAAGAATTTCCATTAATATCAACTGTGGTACTAAAATATGTTCAGTAAATCGGCCTGTATTTCATATAACTAATCTACAATTAGTAGATTTTCCATTCCCAACCAGTGATGGGCGTTTACGTGTAAATTATAATTTTCTACGTTGCACGAGTAGAAAATGTAGATAAAGCACTTTGGCGTAGATTTTACGTAGAAAATATAAGACGGGTATATTATGACTAAAGTGTACTAAATACACCCTAAAACTAAATGGAACAGAAATTATTTTTGTATAACTTCCCTGTTTTGTTAGCTTCTCCATGTGTTGAATTTCTTTTATTTAAATTTAATAATTTTTATCTACAACTATTATTATATGGATGTATTATATACGTATCTGTAGAAATACAACACAATACCTATTACACTAGAGAGAATATTACACAGTATTTGTTTATTATACCAGATTCAAGTGTAATATGGTCCATAATACACGAATTGAATACTATATGCTATATCTACAACTGTATTTAATTTAAAATTCTAATTTTACTACTAATTTCATCAATAWATAACATTTAGAGCGGATTTCTAAAAATCCTCTTTATTTTCAATGGGCCACTACAGTTGTACATAAAAAATATWATTGCACATTTAATTTGTATATAATAGACCATATTCGTATTACACTCAACTATTAAGACAATTCCCATGTATTGTAATTTGGTCTACTTCATACACTTATTATATAATATACTATTTTAATATCTATATTACAAATATGCTTAACATATTTTAGTAAATCGTCATGGAATCCAAATGGTTTTCTTACGTCTTTGAGGCAAAAAAGACAAAGCATACCTGTATGTCTCGAAGTCTTTTCCTTCTATAACTATATCAGTATATTCCTAAGAAGCTTATTTTTTACATGCTATCAAATTGTGAAGCGCATATTTCAGATAGATACTATAACTAATTATCACTTGCTACTTGCTTCTTTACATCAATGAACCTAGATCACAAATGAGAACCCTGCGTATGTCCGCCTAATACAGCACAATAAAATTGACCTGCGATTAAAAAGACTGCTATAAAAGAATAAGGGTAACGTATGAAATTGCCTGTTTATTTCCATTTATAGAAAAGAAAGACAATAAAAATAATCACAATTCAGAATGAACAAAGTGCTTTTGACAACACGTTTATCCTGTTTAGTCTAGTCTTGTGGCCTTAATTAACGTATGCCTTAACAAGTTATTGTTGTTTGAACATTTGTCTAATTAACCTAATTATAACAGGGTAGTATTTTGTTTAGTTAACAAATAAAAATAATAATAATAAGGTACAAAAAACATAATACTAATACATTTGAGGCGTTTTGAGCAATACTGATAATATAAAAATTATTAAATCACTAAATATTTCTACATTTATTTTTATCTAAAGAATGCTATTTTCTACAGTAGGCTTTCAAAGTAGAATATTATATAGTTTACGCGTAGCATAATCTACGTGGCGTATTCTACGCGCCCATCATAGTTCCCAACGAACCACTGTTATGGCAGAAAGATTTTAGGTGAATTAGTAATCGCAGTTAAATAGATCTACGTTTTCTTTAAATTCCCGCCATATGCCTTTTAACCTGACGATTCGACAATTTAATCATAGACAGTACAAATATTTTTGAGTATATCAATGTGAGAATGCAATTTTGTTAGATATTAATTTGGCTAGGTGTATTGTTATAGTAATGCAATTCTCTTACCGTTATTACAACCCTGCAATAAAATTTATCTTTCATCTCGAACAGCAGGCTGCCCCCCATAAGTTGCCGCAGATAATTATTATTAATAATTATCATAAATTTAGGTCCGATTTTCGGAAGATGGCACTGGAAATTCTCAAAATTACAAAGAGAGTTTGATTTATGAAGGGTCGCGTGCCGTTCAAACTGTGCCTGTAAATGAAAGGTAAATAGTATTGCAGGGCTGTAAAAACGCTAGGAGAATTGCACTACTACAATTGCTTACGACCTGCTAGGAAGCTTTAGATCCTGTGGTTCTTATTGCTCTTTTCTAACGTCTTTAATTCTCTAAATCTATAAAAATATACCCACCTCGTTCTCGTATATTTAATTGTACCATTTAATTCCCAAGCGCAGCCTCTGATTGTGTTTTAAAGCTATAATTACTGCTTCTTTGTCTGAAAAAAGTGGTTATTTGCTGTTGTTTATATTACTTTCCAAACATCGTTATCAGCATTGGTCTAAGTTGTAATAGGTCTATAGTTGTTTGGACGCTCCTTCTTCTCTGTCTGAAATATTGATGTTATTGTATATTAATGTAATTGATGCCAGTAATATTGGATTTAGAATCTTTCTTAATATGTATGTGTGATGTTAGGATCATAACCGTTTTGTTGAGTGCGTCTATTGACTGATTTTGTGTATTTCACTTAATATTGCTGGCGACACAAAAATGGTATATTCGGCGTTTCTTTTTATGATTAGATTGAGGTTTCAATCATTTAATATGCCACTGTCATTGTTGTGTGATGTTAATGTGTTCACCTATGAGTGCGTTTCAAAAAGGTGGTGTCAAATTTAAGATGGTTGTCAATGTTTCCTATTCATGTAGAAAATTATTACATACAAACTTTTAGTCTAAGATAAGCCAAAAAATAAAAAATAATAGATGCGTTAATAACAATGATCCACAATAATCTTGTTACATAACTTTGTTCGTTGAATCATGGAATCCGCACCCGTTGTAACATGTGCTGACTACGTGTGTAGTAATAAGAGTTTTATAGAAAAAATTCAACGTGGTTAAATTGGGATTTATACTCGTTTAGGTAAATGATCCTGAACCTCGCTCACGAATGTGCAGTTGTACCCATGGAATACAGAATAGAGTGGAAGCGGCAATACCATCACCTCCATCGTCAACCCTAGCTGTCTATCCATTCGCATAGCTCTTATGACGGGTTTAAAGCAAATCGCATATTTGTTTCTGTTTAAGAAACTCAACTCATCTTAATAAAAATACTGCTTACAACAGACAAAAATAAGTTGCAGTTGTGTTGTTATTTTATATAATTTAAACCAGAGAAACAGTTGTAGTTTCGTTCTACAGTCCAGTTAAAAAATGCTTCTCGGGGAGTTAGCAGTTTACGGGGGTATCCGGTGCCACACTTCAAGCACGTCTGCCGCTTTTACTCTATTCTGTATTCTGTAGTTGTAACGTATCTCCGTAGAAACCATTGTATTCTCCAGAAGTTCAGGAAGTATACTCGTCCAACCGCAATAGTGAATTTTGACTTTGGGTTGTAAACAACAATGAGGACTGGGACCAGACGGTGACTAGTCAGCAGCAAATTAAGGATTCCTCGTTTTGTCTTCCTCTTCGAAACAGATGTTGCTTCAAACAGATTTCGGGACAGGCAGGTAGAAATACAAATGCATGTGCAAATTTGCACTTTATTGCGGACTAATCTTCGTCCCACCCCGCATTGTTGGCAAGTTTTACAACAAAAGTCAAGATTCACTATTTTGGTTGGACGACTATATACCTTGAAAAAAATTCAAGTATACGTTGCAACTTAGTTGAGGAGGAAGTGGGAACGGACCAATTAAAAGGTCGCCAATAATACCGGTTCACATTATTAATAGCAAATTGTACCCGTGGCTGACAGGTCAGTCTAAGGTTATAGGGGTGTAACAGCTGCTCTTGAAGTGCCCGCCACAATGAATGTATGGACAGCACTCATTTGATGCGCTATTGCACGCGTGCTGGTGGCAGGTTGTTTTTTAATTTAAAGCAAAAGCTCTTTCACAAAGGCCACTATCCGCACAGTTCATCGATGTTCGTTTCCACTATCTGCTGTAAACTTGCCATTTTTGTGTGCACACTCTTCAAACCTAAATGTAACCGCTTCAAAAGTTAAGAAACAACAAATAAAACGCACATGAAACATTAAATTAGGTCCGGTAAAGACGCAAAACGACTCTTTCGAACAGGGGCTTATAAGAAAACTTTTTCTGCAATAATGTTTCCTATTATTCTCTCACGTGGCAGCACTTTTTTAAAACACCCGTTATATCCAATTATTTTTATGTATTTTGTAGTCGGCTGTTTTACTTTCTTTTACTATGGCGGTCACTTACGTGTAATTCAGTTTTGATTATTAGTATTGGATTTACATCTTCGTTAGAAATGATACACTCTATTAGTAATTCATTGTGTCCATCTACTCTTGTGTGGTATGTTATTTTTTACATAGAAAATGTAGAAATATAAGGTCCTAAAACAAACCAAATAGTGTGAAAACATTCTTTTACACCAACGCGTTCGATTGAGTACTGAGACAAACTTCTCGGTTTATACAGGGAAAATAAGTTGCGAAGTATTGTTATTCAAACTGTTTCTAGTGCATTTGATTATGTATACAGGTAGCAGGTAGCAAAGCTAATATCGGTTTCGTCTCTGTCTCGCATACGAAACCGAGATCGATACTATAGTACCCACGACCGACACTACTCGGATATGAGTCTCGGGTGTTTATGCAATACTAAAAAAAAAGTGGGATCAGATTCATTACACTAGTGACTTTAATTAATAGAACAATTATTGTGTTTGTACTCATTGTTTTAGTTCAAATCGTTTGCAAAGTGCAATCTAATCATTTATCTTTCTTTTACAACTTATACATAACTTTACAAGTAAATTAAATTAAATAGCAATATAGCATTTCACTAAAAGGTATGTGTATATTAACAAAGTCAAATAAATTTTTGTACTTTAGCTGATTGTTACAAAGAAATCTATATGCCAAAAGTTTCTGTAATGTATCAATGAATAGCTTTAATAAAGATAATAATCGTAAATTTAATCGAAATAAAAAAGGTTATGTCAACAAAGCATTTTATTGGCTTTAGAATAATCAGGATAATGTATTTCATGTTGTACAACTAGATGTAGGTAGATACATACAAAAAACTTTGCTACAGTCACTCCCAAACACTTTATAAAACTTGGGTCCCTTTTGTTCGCGTGCTATATGTTAGGCTTATAATATTTTGGAGGGTCCGAGCTTCGTCGTGACTGGCCTAGATTCATCGAGCACCTTCGATCGATCGATAAAATCGCGAAATCTTGTCGTCTATCATTTTGGTTGCCTAATCCGCAGGCATGGGTTTCCCCACATCATAACAATATTTCGTTTGGTTCATTAATGAAAGATACAAATATACATTAAAAGTGAATAATATTATTAACACAATTAAGATGTTATGAAACCAACTTCTATACTATTGTATAGTATATACTTTTATCATCCCGTATTTCTAATCTTTGATTAAATATGTACCTACTATGGAGATATCCAACTTCATTATTTTCAGTTTAATACGAGTCTGGTAAAGGGAGCCGAGCATGTTTGTTTTGTATAAATAATTTATTTCGTATTACACGTTAATTTGAATTCCTTTGATACTTTTGTGTTCAATCTCGAGGAGCAAAGGTTGTTTCCGTTTTAATCGAGGGGGATTGCGTCTGAATGAAATACTTGTAGGGGTGGGCTCTCTCCCATTGTTTGTTGTAGTGCAGTCAACCGGTGTGTCACAGACAGGTCAAGGGGAAACTCGAATTAAAAAAAGGTCACGCTGGTACATTGTTAAGTTGCGAGGTGCATATTGTGTGTGGGGTGTCTTGGTAAACACGAGCAGTTCCTCGTGCACGTATTAAAAATCGGGATTGAATCAAATTTAACACATGTTCTTAGCAGTACTTATTTTGATGACACCCCTTACCTTTAAACCTACTCGTAAAATAGCTTTTTTACGGGTCAATTTATTTTAATTTTTAAATAAAATGCAGACAAATGCTGACTGATAGAAATAAGAATAGCTACCCCGAATATTGTTTTATTTGAATAACTTTTAGTGTAGGTATATACATATGTTTACTAGGATGAAGTATGTATACTACTAAAATATAAATATGTAGACGCGAATCTAACGGTAAGAACATGGGTAGAGCCTCCAGGATGATGCATGAATTTAATTAATTAGACTTATTTAGGTGATCCATTTCTTCCTGAGGTATCTCATTTCACACTACTTATACGGAATTATGAAATACGCTAGTCTGTGTGATATAATTAAAAAAACAATGGGGTAGATTTTAAAATATTCTACCCATATTAATGTCCCAGACACTCGTTCGATGAATGAAAGATCAGGAGTTGGTGTGGTGACCAAGGCAACAAATTGACCTTTCGTTTAAAGTAATTTAAAATGGCTACCTACAACCAGAAAATCTAAATAATGGAAAATAAAGCACGTCTTCGAGAAATAAAGGATAGACGGATATATATCACAAATGATCTCGCTAAGAAGGAACGAGGTATACAAAAAATTGTCAGAGAAGAGGCCAGTAAGAAAAAGGGAAAGGGAAATAGAGTAAGGATTGGCTGCCAGACAATAATAGTAAATGGTATAGAATTGAGATGGAATAACTCGAAATCATTTTGGGAAGAATGGAAAACCAAGACAAATATGCATTTAAACCCCAAAAAACAAGAATCAGGTTTAAGAAATAAGGCTAAATTACAAAAACACTGGAAACTGGCAACATGGAATATACGAGGATTCAATGGAAAAGGGCAAGTATTGAAGGGAGAATGTAAAAAGACACAAATAGACATACTTGGCATTACAGAACTGAGGAAAAAAAAGACAAGGAGCAGTTAACATCGATAATGAATATATATACAGTGGAGTCACTGCGGCACTCTGAGCTAAAGCAGGAGTAGGATGCGTTCTAAATACGAAATGGGCGAAAAAAGTATCAACATGGACGTTTATTAATAATGAATAGTAGTTTTTTGGGAGATATTAAATAATAATAATAAAACACTTGTTTTTATCCTACTTCCAATTTTTATTTTTGGCAAAGCCAAATGCCAGCATTTCAACCGCCAAGCGGCCTTCTTCGGTGGCTTAGCAAGTATAACTAAAATTAAAACACTAAAAGACATTTTGACATGTGGTTAACATTGATATAGAGTTGGTGTGGGAAAAGAATAGTCTCAAAAGTACAAATAAATTTCCAATATTGTAGTATAGATATTTTTGCAATAATAGACAATAACTTTAACATTGATAATTTTACACAGAAATTAAATTCATTATATCAATCAATAAATTTCACTTTTGAACTAGAATTGTCATTTCTAGATTTAACAATATCAAGACAGGAAGATAGAATCACGTTTAATATTTACAGAAAACTGACACAGCTAATTACAACAAAAACAGTTCTTGTAAGCCATTCAAGTACAAAATGTCCATCTTTAATAGTTTGATACATAGTTATTAAATGTTCCATTATCTAGAGAAAATTACAGAAATGAACTATCATATATTTATAATTTAGCCAACTCAAACGGATACAAAAAAGAAATGATCACTAACTTATTAAACAAACATAAATATAAATTAAATTTGCAATCTCACACCATATTCCATAGAAAATTTACATACCTACCTTCAATAGAACATAAATTTTAAATTTATTTTCTAAATTTAATATTAATCTTGCTTTTGGGAACAACTACATTAAGAAACTTATTAGGCAACACTCCTGATAAAGAAGAMCCGGAATTTATGAAATTAAATGCTGTAACTGGCCAAAAAAGTACATTGGCCAAACAAAACGTAATCCAAATATTAAATTCAAAGAACATATGTGCCACGTAAACAATAGAAATGGAGAAAAATTTGCACTAGCACTACATAATATTGAAACAGGTCATAAATATAGCCAACGTGAAGAACATAAAAACGTCAACACGCGCCAACTTGAATCCCTTATAGGCCATTTACATGAAACGCAATTCTAACCGTCTGTTAAATACAGATCTCACACCCTTAAATAACCCACTTGTAGCAATAGTAAAGTCAAAAATGTAATTTAAACAAATTCTTTTCCCACACCACGCAACTCTATCAATGTTTACCATATGTCAAAATGTCTTTTAGTGTTTTAATTTTAGTTATACTTGTTAAGCCACCGAAGAAGGCCGCTTGGCGGTTGAAATGCTGGCATTTGGCTTTGCCAAAAATAAAAATTGGAGGTAGGATAAAAACAAGTGTTTTATTTTTATTATCAACATGGAGATGCGTGTCCGAAAGAATACAAGCGGTTTAGAAGAACGAAGACAGTAGAATATTGACATTAATTATAGTTTACGGATCTAATGAGGATGAAAATGCCAAGGCAAAATACCAATTTTAGGAGGAATTGAACATAAGAGCAGRAAGCAGTAAGGGGACGGTAATAGTTTTAGGATACTTCAATGGAAGCAAAAATGACGAAACTACATTAAATGTAATAGGCAAACAGGAAGAAAACGTAAGAAATGATAATGGATGTAGACTAATAGAATATTGCATAAAAAAACGAGATGATCATAGCCAATACCTTCTATGCACAAAGGGAAATACACAAGATAACAAGAGAAGTTGCAAGTCGCTCAGAAAAATCGATCATAGATTATATTATAATGGGAAAAAATAACCGAAATATGATTAAAAATGTGAGAGTGAGGATGGGGCCGTAAATTTATGATTACATGCTGGAAGCGAAAGTCCAAGATCATATGGTTGAGCAAAAATCAATAACTATGAAAGAAATTAAGCCGTCACATGAAACTATACGCACTTACAAACTGCAGAAAAAAGAACACACAAGTAAATATAAAGACTATGTAGAAGACCAAATAGAACAATTATCGCAGAACTGTATAGTCAGAAAAATTGCTGAAGACACTTGGGCAGTATTTAAAAGGATCGAAAGATATGTTGTACAATTAGAGTAAAACCATATGCAAAACAGACATCATGGTGGAACGAAAAAATTAAGGAAGAAGCTGGAAAGAAAAAAGGTCTGTGGAAAATATATTTGAGTAACAAAACACCAGAAAAGTATAACACATACAAAAAACAGAAAAATTGTAAAAAAATTAGAGAATCTGAGGAATGGGCATGGGAGGAGTTCGGGAGGAAGATGGAAGATAAAAAAAGGAAACCAGAAGTTTTATAAAGCCATAAAAAGCCTTAGACATGAAAGACCATCTGCAGTAAATAGTGTTAGAACAAATGATGGAAATGTTGTGTCAGACCCAAAAAAGATAATGGAAAGATGAAGAGAGTACTTCTGTGACCTTCTAAATCCCACCAAGGAAAACAAAGAAATAGTAACTGCGGAAACTACTGGAAAAATAGAAAAAGCAAATATAAGGTCAAATATAAATAGTAAAGATATAACAATGGAAGAACTAGAAAGGGCTATAAAGTGTAGGAAAACCGGGAAGGCACCAGGACATTACGGAATAACACCAGAAATAATTAAATGCCTGGTAAGAAAAAGGAAATCTCTAATGTTAGAAGTTTGTAGGAAAGAGTGGGCATAAAGTAAAATACCAGAAGACTGGGAAATAGGGGTGATATTACCCATCTACAAAAAAGGTGACAGAACACAGTGCAGCAATTATAGAGGTATTGCAAATTTAAGTGTGGCAGAGAAGATCTTTGAAAGAATATTAGAAGCCAGGTTAGGGAAAATTGTAGAATAACGCCTAATAGCGTTTTTGCTGGTATCTCCTTCTTGCTTGGCACTAGCAAATGTTGGATATTCCACATTCAGAATAGAATAGCGTATGATACAGCGAGTGTTAGCAATTATAATTACAATTAGTATTGCGATTGTTTTAACGCATTCTCTGCTAAGTCAGGATTTTATTGTTGTAAATTTGCTTATTGTTGATATCGCACAAAACCACTGATCGACGTTTCTCGGTTTTTGAAACGTTTATCACACGCTCTACTTCAAAACCACACAGATTTTTTTTTTTGTTTGGGGGAAATCTTTTCTCCATATGCGAGTGCCAATCATTTGTGAACAGGCAGGCAGCTGTTATCTTGAACGAGAATTTCCACGGTGAAACGGCATTAATCCAGGGGCGTAACACGCATAAGGTTACCGGGTACATCGGCGGCTTATAGGGATCACCGCCACTAACAACAGGCGCTGCAGGGCGATATTTCCGGATAAAAAGGACCACCACATACAGGCCAGAAACTTTATTTATATATAGTTTATTTATCTATTAAATTTAAACGTTCAAGCTTTATTGTAAAAGCTCCTAACTTACCGGATTTTTTTTGTTGTTACCACTTCATATTGTGTGTTTACCGGATGCGTCGCGCATGCGCATGCAGCTACGATTGCCCTCCCTTGATTATTATTTTTTTATCGTGTTCGCAATTTACTTCACGTATAAGTTTGGCATTTTGCTTTCATTTTTTAATACTTACCTTAAGCATTTTAGGCCTTAATTGTTTGTTGCCTTTCACTTGTAGCGATTACGTTTGACTTCTTTTAATATAGTATACGGGTGGCCCATTAGTGCGTGGACGGAATATTACGCAATTGTTATTACAGTTTTTAAAATTCTGCGAGTGCAGCGTGGTAGGGGGTGCTTAAGTCTACAAAATAAACATATTTTTCCTCCTCTCCCCACATATGCGAGGGTGGTTCAATACATTCTTATATATTTTTAAATGGAACACCCTGTATATTATTACATTTTTGGATTCCTCTTTTAATTTTAATGGGACTTAATATAACATATATGGGGTCTAAAATACACTGTTGTAAAGTTATTTAATTTTTTTACAAAATTTTGACATTTTTTTAAAAACCTTTATAGTTTGAGGTTTGCAGTTTTCACAGGGATGTTACTAATAAAATGCACATCACCTGTAGATATATAGGATTAATATAAGAATAGTTAGTAATACTAAAATTTACTTTAGAAAATTGATCATATTCAATCCCAGCCAACTCGATTTTTTTAAATAGCACCCTATTTTATTTTCACCGTAGTTCAATGCGCAAATTAATTTCCTCTTATATGATATAAAGAAGTATGTATTTATCTCTAATAGTTTTTAAGAAAATTGCATATTTTTAGGTTTAGTTATATTTTAGTCCTTTATATAGTAGGCTATGAAGAAAAAATGAATGAGCTTTTGTTAGCATCAAACTGTCAATGTTTGCTTGATGTCAGTAATTCTACTACATATGTATGTGTCTATATTCAATCATTTTTGAGAAATTGATGTTTGTACTGCTTTAGTCATATTAACATTAATATAATATTCAAAATTTAAAAAAAAATAAATATAGACAACATATGAGTATTATGATTAAATTGAAAATTCAAAAACATCGTTAAAAAGCAAGAGCAACAAACGTAACCCATAACAAAATAAAAAAAAATAAAAGTAGGTGGTAGGTGAAAACGAAACAAAAAAAATACAAGAAACGTAACACAACAAAACATAAAAAAAGTAACAAAAGTGTCTGAAAGCAACAAAGCAACAAAATGCAAGGAACGTAACACAACTAAATAACTCAAAAGTAACAATAGTATGCGAATACAAGGAGACAAAGAAGTACAAGGAACGTAACAAGTAACAAAATAACACAAAGTAACAAAAGTATGTGAAAACAAGGAAACGAAGAATGTAATGGCACTGTAACCTACAACAAATGTTCAAAATGGCGACCGTTGTGGTGTAAACACATTTTAACACTACTACGAGATGAAACCACCACCCTGAACGCTTCCCTTACTCTATTTTTCATATCTTCCACCGTCGTAGGTGGAGTATGATAAACAATATTTTTAATATAGCCCACAAAAAAAAGTCAATCGGTGTTAGGTCAGGTGACCTTGCTGGGCAATTAACTGGCCCTGCTCTTTCTATCCATTTTTCTGGAAATCTGTTGTTAAGCCACATTGTCACTATTTGGCCATTGTGGGCAGTAGTTCCGTCGTGTTGAAAATACATGTCCCTCAAATAAGCCAAAGGAACATTTTCCAGCAAATCAACTTTCGTCCAACTCTTGATGCAGTTGTAATCGGTAAGGATGTAACTTATTTTTGTTGTACCGAAATGCGGCATATTCCCAAACTTCGGCTTAATTGCCTACAACTTATATGCGCGTCTTCTACGACGGCAGCCATGACGTTAAATTCATTTTCTTCAGCTTAAGAATTCTTTGCCCTACCAAGCTTATTATACACCACAGATCCTGGCAGCAAAAACCTATTCAAAACTTTTCTGAATGTCTCTTCCTTCGGATTTCTTTCCCTATCAGGACACCGTGCAGCGTAAACTCAACTTGCCAATAAGGGATTGTTATCGGACATTTTGAGAATAATTAGTCAATTTAAAAACTAGGTACACTAAACACGTAGATAAATCACTAATAACACTAAGCAACCATTGACAGTTTAAAACTAATAAAAGCGCATTCATTTTTTCTCCATAGCCTACTATAGAAAGGATTAAAATAACAACTAAACCTAAAAATAAGCAATTTTCTTAAAAACTATTACAGATAGATGCATACTTCTTTATATCATATAAAAGGAAATTAATTTGCGCATTGAACTACCACGAAAGTAAAATAGGGTGCTATTTAAAAAAATCGAGTTGGCTGGGATTGAATTTGATCAATTTTCTAAAGTAAATTTTAGTACTACTAACTATTTTTATATTAATCCTTTATATCTACAGATGATGTGAACTTTATTAGTAACATCCCTGCGAAAACTGCATACCTCTAGCTACAAAGGTTTTGAAAATATAATAAATTACCGAAATGTCAAAATTTTCTAAAAAAATTAAATAACTTTACAACAGTGTATTTTAGACCCCATATATGTTATATTAAGTCCCATTAAAATTAAAAAAGGAATCCAAAAATGTAATAATATACAGGGTGTTCCATTTAAAAAAATTTAAGAATGTATTGAACCGCCCCCGTATATGTGAGGGGAGGAGCGAGAATATTTTTATTTTGTAGACTTAAGCATTCCCTACCACGCTGCACTTGCAGAATTTAAAAACTATAATAATAATTGCGTAATATTCTGTCCACGCACTAATGGGCCACCCTGTATATGTACTTACCTTTTTTTCTTCTTTTATTTGGCGTTAACTATTCCGMGTTGAGCGTACCCGCCTGTTTTCCGGTAGACTCCGCTGGAATCAGGACACTGTAATGGTCGCCATATTGTCCACAGAAACGTCAAAAATCGGACAGTGTTGTCAAATGGTAGAACTTTTATTGAATTAAAAGAACTTTATGTATACCTATAAAAATGAAAAATTATTGTAAACTTATTTTGCAGTGTAAATGGTACTAGGTATTATTTAAAAATGTACAATTATTATAACAAATAATTACTGCAAAAAATTAATTAAAGATTATAATATTAACTTATGCAGTGAGACATCTTGCGACTTCGATCGTTTATAGGATGTACACTCTTTAACTATACAACTCATAACTAAAACTAAGAAGTAAGTCGTGCAAGCAGAGAACAAAATCACAATCACAATAGCTAACGCCACGGGCCACGCAATGTAAACAAAACAATGCTTCGAGCATAGAATAACATGTGGCAACGCCGGTCTGGAAGCGTTGTTTATGTGCTGTGTAACTGGCTACAGTTGATTGTCGACAGACATTCTCCGTATTATATTAGCCATGTAATTGATATTTGTAGAACATTACAAAAACAAGTCAAACTTTTTTTAGTATTTCAACACTGCTACATCAAATTGGTTCATATTTACCCTATTTTTAAGTGAAATTGTTGCACAAGATGTCATTATTTAAAGTAACAGCCAAAAGTTTGACGTTCTCGTGGACAATATGGCAGCCTCCTTGTTTACTAGCATTCGCGTAGATCCATGAGCGTTCTCCCCACTCTAGTTCTCTGGTTGGAATTCACCTCATAACAATCTTCTAGGGCTAAAGGACTCTGGCGCCCATTTAATAGTTTTTTTTTTAATTGACCCAGTCCTTAGCCCGCAAACCCTGCTTTTTCTTTCTTTTATCAAGCCCATTATATTAGATCGTGTGTTGCTCGAACTCAACGGGGTTAATAACTTTTTGTGTCTTTTTTATAATTTCGTTTGTATATAAAAAAACGTGGCAGAATGAAGCTGTTAATATTTTTAATACTATTAAAAGTATCGATAATATTCCGATATATCGAAATATCGATAATGGAATAAAGGTGATTTTATGGTATCAAAAAATCGAATTGTGCATAATTTGAATTATTGATAATACGGAATTATTCGATTTGTCAATAATTCTAATTACCGACAATCCGATAATATCGATATTATAAAAATAATTTATCGGTATTCGATATGGCTATCGCTTTATCGATAATTTTGTTTATACATCCAAGAAGATCAATAATGGAAAGGAAGTGTTTGCATAGTAGATGAATAACTAACTAACCTGCAATTAGTACAAAAACGGAACAAATACCAAAGTATCTCCAGAATCCTTTATTAATGTGGCAAGCATTGAAAGAGTAACGCAGATGAAGTACTTAATTAAAACTATATTGCGCTGCGTGCTGATTTTTTCGTCGGTCGCAGGGGTAATTGAATAAAGCTTCCCATTGATATAAACACTTCAATATCAATATCACAAGCTCAAGAATACACAGGGCATTCTTTTCAAAGATCGTTTACTTTACTCTTAGCAAATATCTGAGCAAACCTATTAACAATAAAGCACCATGATGGTTGGTCGTCGAATGCTGTATGTGAAGATTACATTGGTAGGGGGGAGTGGGGTATTTTCAGCAGTGGGGTAGATTCGTCATACATTTAAAACTTTGACTGTATTTGAATTTTGTGCCAAATAATTTTATTGGTGGTATGCTAACATGCTATTGGTCATTGTGGTGTGAATTACTTATTGGTGTAAGCTTGGTGGTAAAAATTCTGAGAAGGTGATTTTTATACTAAATCAAGGTAAATATTTTTAATATTTTAAACTGTAAAACTTACTTATTAAAACTGATATTATTTACAATTACGTCATTGTTTGGAGAGTGGTTAATTGTATAAAAACACGTGAGAATGTTTTCTAACCTAAAATTTAGCATATGTAGTCATGGGGGTCTACAAAACCGTAAAACACCGCGAGGGGTAGATTCGGCACATGCGGACGGGGTAGTTTCATCACACTGACGAATCTACCCAATGCTAACATAATGTTACTTTATCGCCAGATAATGATGTGGTTTAGCAATTTTGCAATTACATTTTATTTAAGAATGTATTCTTAGAACCGCCAAAATTTTACAGATGCCTCGTACCTATAAGATAAAAACCGACAGGGTTAATATTGACGAGAAAAATATGAAATCGGCAATAAATGAATGTTTAAACAACAGATTAAATGTAAGCGAAGCAGTTAGACAATACGGTATCAGAAGAACCACGTTACAGTCARAAATACGTACCTTAATGAGAAAAAAACCATTAGATGAAATAATAAATAATGATTCAGGGTATGAATCAGATAATGGTCCAACATATAGCAGTAAATACACAGTCAACGAAGTATTTACAAACGATCTCGAGGTTCGATTAAGTGAATATATAAAGAAATCTTCAGATTTACATTATGGTCTTTCATATAAGCAAATTAGAACTCTTGCATACGAATTTGCAAAATTGGTTGATGACTTCAGAATTATTTCCCGAAGTTCTAAAGCATATTGTGAAGCATACACATTGTTCTACTGATAACAAAATTCTTCTCGTCCTGGACAATMACAAGTCTCACATTTCTGTCGAAGCAATTCGCTATTTATGTCCAGCGGAATTGTACTTCTATCATTTCCGCCGCATACAACTCATMGACTCCAGCCGTTGGATGTTGGGGTATATGCTCCATTAAGGCGCATCTAGCAACATCATTTAATGACTGGTTATTAGGACATCCTGGACAAGCTATAACAATTAGAAACATAGGTCATTTGTCAAACAATGCCTACGAAAATGCATTTTCTTTAAAAAATATTAAAAACGCCTTCAAAACAGGCTTATGGCCTCCAAACCGACTTGTGTTTACTGACTCTGATTTTGCCGCGAGTAGTGTTACCGATAATAGCCCAATGGCTGTGGAGGGGCATGAAAGTAATTACGATTTAGGTGCACCAAAATTTTCCAGCAAGGCGAATCAGAACTCATTGTCAACAAATGTTAATTTATCTGATTGTCAGGAATCTGAAATACTAATGCAGAGTGAGAACTATTTCAATTTTGATCCGCCATCAATCTAAAAATACTAATGAAAAGAGTTGTACGAGCCTTAGTTTGGAAGAACTTCATCCTTATCCCAAAGTAAATGCCACAAAGAAAAGAAGTAGAAAAAGAAAATCAAAAAGCACGATTTATACAGATAGTCCTGAGTTACTAATCAGGGAAAATATAGAATTAGAGAAAAAAAGAAAACAAGGAGTGAAAAAGAACAAAGTAGTTAAAAAAGATTTATTTGCGAAAACTAGTAAACCAGAGGAGCCGACAAAAATAAAAAAATCCAACAAAGAGAGCTCTTCAAGTGATTCAGATGTTTCACTCGATGAAGTTTATTCTCGAAGTAGCGACGACTTGGAACAATTTGAAACAGTTTCTAACGGAGAATTTGAAATTGGAGACTTTTTGCTTGTCAAGTTTCCGACTAAATCTTTGGTGATCCATTACGTAGGTAGAGTAGAAAAAGTAAATTCTACTTTATTGACAATAAAATTTATGAGAAGAAAAGGTTGTGGCCAGATATTTTTATTCCCTAATGTTGAAGACGTTTCGGAAGTAGATTCCTCAGATGTAGTTGCCAAATTACACACACCACTTCAAACTGGAACAGCCAGAACTGCATCAATATTTACTTTTAACTATGATTTTAGTAGCTTAAATGTAAAATAAGAAATGTTTATAAAGAATATTACATTTTTATAAGTTCTAATTGGATTTTTATTAGTATTTAATATAGTGACAAAAGTACCCCACATCTATGACGAACCTACCCCTTCATTGGGGTACTTTCATCAAATTACGCCATTTTAGAAAATTATATACTAGCACAAGAAAATTTGTTTTGAATTTATTTAAACTTGCTACACAGATTTAAAAGATTGCATTGAGAGTAGCCTGACATAAAATTGTTTGAACAAACCATAGGCCATCACCATGGGGCATCATTTTTCAAAATATGTCGAATGTACCCCACCCTCCCCTACTTCTGTTGAAAATAAGGAAAAGCTGCCTCTTAAAAGAATGATTAGTGACAGTTACAACAACTACTTTCAACACTCCGTAGCAAGATTTAAACCTTCTTAAGAAACAGCTTGCTGCACTTCAAGCTATAACAGATATTTCCAACAAACTTTAAATTCTATTGGCAATAATTTAGATCAGGTGACTTCACCTGCTGTTAATTTTATACTAAATGTAAAAATCTGTATTCCAAATTTATCACATATAATAATTATTTAGTTAAATTAAGTACCAGCTATTGCGCATTTTTCATTTTAATAAAATCTGATTAATTAAAGAATACATTACTAGTGATGTAATGGAGTCAGGAAATTACGATGTTTTTTATTTCCCAATGCTTGCAGGCAAAAGATTCGAACTGAAGAGATATTCGGTTTCAGCGTAGTAAAAATAAAAGGGAAAAAAGAATTATAAACTTTCAACCTCTGTATCTTTAGAAATAATGTAATATTAAGTTTGAGAGCATAGTATAGAAACTTTTTTGAGGTTTATATGTCTTTCCCCTCGTTTAGGGTTGCATTTTACGTACCTACTGCCTTTAAAAGTGCCATATAGCAGTGAAACAGAACTCTATATACACAGGGCCTTAAGTACGAAAGTAGATATCTACCTCGGTAGTCGGAAGGATTTTACAGGAGGATATTCTCACCAGATATTTGGCGGAAATAAAATATTCTGTAGAATTTAATAGAAAATGAGAAAATCCTCAATTAAGGCGAAACCGTGTTGCGGTAAGGAACTCAAATACCGATATCTCGATAAAGAACATTCTAGAAAATTTGACAGAAAACTAGAGAATCCCCTAGTGTGGCATATTGCCGAAACTGTCTCGCAATGGAAGATTATGAAAGATTCTGGAAAATTCATCACGGGAAATTGGAATGTTTGACGTTTTGAGAATGTCACAGAATATTGAGGAAGATCCAATAGAAGACGAGGTCATCGTTAAGTGTGGCAATTTGCCGAAACCGTTTCGCTAGTGTGCCAGCACATTGGTGAATCCGTATCGCGATGGAAAAATAGAGAATCGACGTTCCTATTAGCGATTCAAATTAATATTACCGCGCGCTCGAGCGATCAACTGGTCGCGTGGAAAGCAGTCCACTTGATTCGTTCGCCCTGTATGGCGTACAAAATACGACTCAGTTTAAAAAAGATTTTTACCTTTTTGAAAGCAACTATTGCCTGTAGGTGTAGGTACAGAAATCTGAAGGTGTTTATAATGCGGGGCATCGGATTATGAGTAGTTATAAAAGTTTAGCATGCTAGTAAAATAAATGCTCGATGTACACCATAAAACACAATAACCTACCATTTTTAAAGCTGTTACTTATATTTTCAGTTTTTGGTCTGTGTCTGCATACATCTGCTTTAACCAACAGACCAGATGAACTGCAGGGTAAATTGAAAATTAAAAACGGACACATCAGCATAGATGCGTAAGGTCAATAAAGTGCACATGCTCTCTGATCGTATCAATATTACATTTTAATTATGTATTTTCTAAAGAGAACAGCTGTATAAAAATGGTTGTACGTGGTGCATCATAAACAAATATAGTCGATCAAGAATCCCTTGTCATTCATAAAAGCATCTTGGTATGGTATGGAATGTGCCTGTGTTAATAAAACCACGGATTCTATAACTCTGTTTAGCATAGTCAACATGTGAACAACGAGTTATTGTTTTTCATGTATGTGGAGATATTTTTCCCAATAACATTGACAATACTAAATAAAAAATATTGTGCTTTAATTGAAAAAATATAAATTATGCCTCTTATCTAATTTGCTAAGTTCTATAAAAGTAGGGAAGGGCGATAGTCTTCACTTCGTTATCAATATCTTTGTTACATTAAGGTTGGTACAAAAATAAGTAGGGCTTCAGTATCTTGCCGCTTTAACTTCTATGTAATTCTTCAATAGAAATAAGATAATTTCTCCCATATTTGGTTTTTCAATTCGGACGGTGCTGGTGTAAAAATCAAGTTGTTATAAATAGATAGGTTTGTCGGTCATGCGCCTACGCTTCCTTTAATAGGAATGTAATAAAAACTAACGTGCTTTTGTAATTTAGCTTTAGAATAGTATTGGTAGACCACCAAAATGTCATTGTTTTCTAGTATTCTTTTTATGTTTACTTATTTTTATAATAAAACTCGACTGTCTCCAAACTCATTTATTGCGATGCGTACACAAAAGCTGGATGCGCCCAGCGACAGCAACTGTTTTTGAGTAGTTCACTGTTCTGCCGCTAAACTGCGTATCGCTTAGCTTGAATCGCCAATAGTTGGATCACCCAAGAGATGGAGTAATAAAGACGCGTGATCTGCATCAACCCCGTTTCACACTAGTCAACCTTACCGATCGACCGAAATTCGTCTCATTCGGTTTGCCTCTGTGCTTTGGATTATTTTGTGTATAGCCATGTGGCATCTTTGAGTAAACTTTTTTTGATGCAAATTCCAAACCTGAACGTTCGCCAAGAAAAAGTAAGGTTATGGTGCCTCAGAAAAAGTAACTGTTAAAATTTGTTGTGCGGTATAAGTTGGGCTTTTCAGAAGGGAAGTGGTTGCGATTACGTGATAGATGTGTGGACTACATATAATCAATTCAGCTGTTGGGTGATCCTACTATAGAAGTCATGGAACATTCGGACAGCGGTGCAGACAGCATAATATGCATGCATTTTTATTCTGGAAAATTCATCAGCAGGCGAAAGAACTCCCCTGTATGGCACCTTGCCGTAACCGTCTCGCAGTGGAGATGTCGAAAATCTACGTTTCTAGAAATCATATAACATTCTGGAAAATTCATCAGCTGACGAAAGAACCCTCAAGGGTCAGTTGTACAAACGTGGATCGAATTTAAACCGAGTTTAATCCGCGGTCTTTGCCTAACAAATACAAATACGGATCAGTTTGATCGCGGTGTTAACATGGCAACACCAATAAGAACGCTTAAAATTCGTTGTTACCATGATTTGATCAGAGGTTGACACTCGCTGTGGAGAGTTCGCAAACCGACGTTTTGAAGAAGTTATGAAAAATTTTAGAACATTCTGGAATATTCATTAGCACCCGAAAGAGCCCATAAGTGTAGCACGTTAGCGGAACCTTATCACGGTGGAGTTGTCAAAAACAGAAGTTTCTAGAAAATCGTAAAATATTCTGGAAAATCCACCAGTTGACGAAAGAACTCCTAAGTGTGTGGCACATTGCCGTAACTGTCTCGTTGTAGAGATGTTCAATAGAAGACGTAAAATCAGTCAAGTGTGGCACGTTGCCGTTACCTCCTTGCAGTGCAGGTCACAAATCGACTTTTCGAGAGTCATAGAACAATTCTGGAAAATTTATTAGCAGACCAAAGAACCCCAAGTGTGGCATATTGCCGTAAGCGTCTCGCTGTGGAGATCAATTTTTCAAAAGTGTTATGGAACATGCTAGAACATTCAATAGAGGACGTGCGAACACCTAAATGTGGCGCATTACTGAAACCGTCTCGCGACAACACAGAAATACTGGCGCAGAAAAAACGAGTTTACACAGCTTGTCCAGCTTGGCTGACAGTATTAAAACAATAACATTAACTTCTATTATGGTTCAGACAAGTCTACGTTAATAGTATGAGTGTATCAAAGAAACAACCTCCCCTCAATCTTTTCAAATAATTACCTAGATTTTGTTCATGAGCGTTAATCAAAGTCAAGAAAATGGCAGTTGAGTATAAAATTTTTTAAGTTGCTAGTATTTAATAACGGTCGTAGACTACGCTTACTCTTGGTAGGTATAATTGAATTACTTATTCCTTTACTTATTCAATTTTTGCATGTTAAGTTATTTTTACAACCCAAGTGCATTGTAATAATTGGCAGTTTCGATGGTTTACTATATAGTACACTTTGCTTACGCAGCTTATTTGGTCTAATGTCAATGTCTATTAAACGAAATAATAAACAGTATCCTTTAAAATTCGGTATCTCTAAATGCTATAAGCAAGTTCATTCGTCCTGCAGATGTGCTTGTGGTTTTGCTTATTTATATCATAGGTAAAATTTCTCGGAAACTCCACATTTATTTTATTAATTTTTTTTTCAAAAACCTGTTCTACATCATATCGGTATGAACAAATCCTTAGCTAACGTACTACAAAAATTGTCAGAATAATAACTAACCTATAAATTGTGCCAGTCACTTACTGCGGCTGTATCGTGAACGTTTGACAAGCTTACATATACAGCTTGTAGTAAATTATCAAACAATAAAATCGCGACCTGTTGTCTGTCTTTGTGGTGGTTAATCAAAGCCAAACAGGATAACTTGTAGGATAGCTGGTAGATTTACAAGGGTATAGCTTAGAAGAAGAAGTTGAATACTTCCTGGAAATACAATTAATTTGGTAGCAGACGAATTATCTAAGTGTAACTTTCTGTTGGAGAGATGTATGATACTGAAGTCCAATACTGCATACGGACGAATTACATGGATAGGATGTGAGATTATATTGTCTTATACGTCAACGTTATAAAGTGGCAAACAAGAGCATGCTAGTTTTGTTCCAACTTCTGCGCATTCTTTACAGTTTTGTGTCCTATGCGCTGATTTATTCGGTATAGTGAACCAGTCAACCAGATGATGGTCTGAAATGGATTTTGATAGCTACAGATGTTCCTGCGAAATGAGTAAAAGGTATTTGCATCAAAACAAATTACAGTGTGCTAGAACATTGTTTGAGGCAGTATTCATATATATTACGAGTAGTAGTAATAGTAATAATCAAACTACCATGTGGTCATCGAACAGTTGACTAACCTGTTCCCGTTTTCTGTATTAAAGTCGATATCAGTGAATATTTTATTATTTCAATACATGAAACTTCTTTAAATTATTGGCGACAATGAACAGCGCATTCTGCGACTTGACATCATGTTAGCTACAGCTTCAGCTGCAAACCTCGATAAATCTATTGTATGAGGAACACATTGAGAGTAATATCTGACTGATATTCTAACATAATTTTTGCATTTTATGCCAACATTTGCAATTATATATGTATCTTGGTGCTATAGACAATTTCGCCCATATACCATATAATGCATATAGTAGGGAAATTTCCCGTATTGCTATTGTAAGATATACCACTATTCACAGAACATTAAAGTTACGTCATCAGTTAGTGTGGTCACTTGTCTTCATTGTTGCTATGTTAGAATTGACACTGACAAACTGACATGTTTTAATGCACGTCTAATACTCGTACCAGGTACTCGGTAATGCGTTATAGTATAGTTGCAGGTAGGCAATTTAGTTGTGAAAGGTTGAACGTACACAAGAAATTTTCAAATACAAACAGTGACAGCATAAAACAAAGTGTCGATTGTCACTGTCAACCCTAAATCTATTAACGCGTTAAGAACGAAAAGTATTTGACAATATTATACCTGTACACTGATACTAACTTAAATTAGTCACTTTCTCTTCGTTGTGCTCAAGCATGTTTTATGATGGTAATGCAAATACATTATTGATAACGTAACTTTAAAATTTTGTTAACAGCGGTATATTTTACATTAGCTAATTTTAACTAGGTCGCCATTATGACGTCTTAAAATAAAATATATTATTGGTAGATTTTAAGATGTTGCCTTGGTTACCTCGTTGTTATTAGCTAACATCAAGTACGTTCCTATTTCAATATACGAAGTTTCCTTAAATTACATCTACTTTATCATTAATAACGTGAATGGTGTTCGCTTGAAGTTATATTATCGTTTTGATGGTAGCTTTGGAAGAGATTAAACGTAAATCTTTGTAGTCTAAAGTCTATAATATTCAATACCTACTTACTTCGTTGCTAAGATGGGATAAGGACAAAAATAAAAACCAAATTAAACGTAAATGTGATCAAAAAATTTGCCATAAAATAAAAAAATTATTATATGTTATGAGTGGAAATAATGTTTCATTAATAATACCGTGAGAGGCCTTCCAGTAAGATGGTAGATACATCTATATTTTAAGGGTTTGGGTTTTTCAATCGCCTGAATACGGTATTTTAATTTAATTTAATTTATTAAAAATTGTGTTCTGTGGACCGTACTCAGTAAGCGTCTTTATTTCCTGCAGAAAACATAGGTGCCAGGCTTCAGTCAAATTAAGATTTCAATAACAGACTCTACTGCCTTAACATATTCTGCACCTGCACTGCCTTAAATGGCATATTTATTATCTTTCTAACCACCTGTCACGTATATCCACGTGTGATTTCTAGCTTGTAGCTGTAAGCGATATCACCTCAGCCGACATAAATCGGCAATAATTTATAGAAGTTTACAGTGCTATATATTATAATACTAAAGTATTAGCTGTAATATCATCTTAGTAGCGCGAATAAAACTGACCCAATATCTAAGTCTGGCAGAAACATCTTTTGTCTTTAAGAAAATCTTCACCCCTACAAAAGTCAGGAGATCCTCTATATGTGGGTGTTGCTAAAAAGTGGAGCAATATCCTAAAGATAGGGACTCACAGAAACTGTGCCGGCAAATACTCACTAATTTCCGATATTTTTTCGGCACCAAAATTGAAAGAGCCTTTTCTGAAGCAGTTATCATTGAGACAAACCATTTGTGGAAAAGTAGTAGGCACAGTCTACTTGTATAGCGGCAGCTGACCAGCTGACCACATCGGATGATCTTGATAACTCTCTAATCGGAGTTAGTGGTTATTATTTGCAGTTCTAGATCATAACCCCACCGTATTCTGGCAGGTAGGTTTGAACAAAAAATTCTCACCACTGTACCTATAGTATTCCGTTTCAGGAAAATGACATTTAGTGATCATCAAGGAGAACACCCCAAGGCAACGAAGGTGTTGAAACAATCTTCTGCTCCGTTTGTAAATCTGTAACGATCCAACTATTCACGTGATCCCCAAAAAACAAAGCAAACTGAATTCCTGGAGGGAGGGTGAAGGCAGAAACGATGGTAGCCTGAAATTCTCACATAGTAAGTGTTCTTGGAGACCGGTACGTATATACATCTGATCACATTGTTGTTTGCAGTTGCCATAAAATATTAGTTTATTGACCTACTTTCAAAATTTTTCAACTGTCTAGGGAAGTGCTATATTCTACCGTTCATAAAATATACATGACTATGCTATACGGAGGTAGCCAAAAGTGTGGAATAGTTTGTTTATTCTTGTAAGTATGACCTTTTTAGCAAAATGTTCTTAAAAAAGTGTTTTGCTAACTTGTAATCTGTTATCCTACCTTTGTTTTGTATGCGAAACCATTTCCAGCGTATTTTTTTAATAGCAGCCAAGCGATTTTTGCGAATTTATATTCTTTTATTTGTGCTTCTATTGATATGACGTTTATATAGTTTGGTAACAAACTTTTTGTGAAAGATCGCGTTTTCAAATAAACGACAAAAACATTATCAAGGCTTAGTTTTTATTCAAGTACCTTTCAAGAAATTAAAAGATTAATTCAATATCAGAAGTTTCATTTTAATTTGCAATTATGGTCAAACTGAAATTGAGTGAATTATATTCTAAAGATCGATAACCTATTGTTCAATCCACAGTGTCCAAGTTAGTGAATTTTTTTTAAAGAAACTAGACGCTTAAAGGGTAACCTTAGCTCCCGACGTCCGACAACGATATCGGTGGACGCAAATTTTACGTAAAATTGCGGATTGAACGATACTCGTATACCGGTATCATATGGTTGCAGGTGTCAGCGAAATGCAGCCACTCCACTTGAATCGTCGCCGATCTTTTAAATCCCTATGWGCTCTTGAACGTGTCGGTTGTAACCAAAAAAGAGTATATAATCAAATATAATTTTGTTTATGCGAAACTAAAAAAGGATTTGTATTGGTCTTCAACTAACTTTTCCGAGTGTAATAGTTGCCCTCTAAATATCTGGCTTGTCAATAAATATTGTGGATTAAACTTGGAGAAGCTTATTTGACAAGAATTTCCTCATTATATTAGTCAGTCGTCGTCTGTTTGAATATTTACAGAAACAAATGCAAACTACAAAGTACACTTGTTCCACGAGCTAAATGGAGATGATTCTGACCAGGCGGGTGCTGACCACCGGGCCACCGGGCACATCCTGGTGTGGCCTCTTGTAGAAGCTAAAACAGTCCATTCAAACAAAGTTGTAGAAGTTTCCGGGCTGTTATCCCACGATCTTCGGTATTCTATTGCTTCAGGCAACCGTGTAGGAGTAGCGTGAAAATCTAAGAGTTATTACTCCAGTTAAATAATAACTATTTATTTTTTCATTATATTGAGTGGTTTTCAATACAACACTTTTTCGGCGACTTTAACCCTATTTGCCATTTGGAATATCAGCAAAAATAGTTTTTTATAAATATCTCGATAAATATTATCGCAGAGAAATTTTTTACAGTACTTAAATATTTTATTTATCTCGTATTTATAACATATTCATGTAAAATTAATAATAATCACTTAACACAAATAACTTCAATTATTACGTCTATGCCATGTCGCCTGCGTCAAGACAATCTGTGGACAGCTGTTTCGGCTTATAAAGCCTCCTCAGCACAGCTATAGTCCCAACGCAGACAACGCGGCATAGATCTGCCTTCCCTTATATCGCCTACCCTGATAGATTGTCTTGACGCAGGCGACGTGGAATAGACGTAATTATGCTTGAGAACTGCATTCGTTGCAGAAATCTTCGTTGGAGAACGTCTGTCGGCTTTTAAACGCCCACAACACAGTATGCTGCCGTTCAGATTAGTTCTCCACAGAGACGAGTGGATGATGCCGTATTGCCACTAGATGGCATGGTGTCATCCGCACTGTAATTCTCGCAAAAATAACTTTGATAGGTATTCTTTAATTTTCAATTTTGAAAAAACTTTAAATCTTTTTTGTAAAGTATGCTTTATCAGATCATTCGTACATTCGACGCTTTCAGTTATTCATTCTGAGGATTTTACAGCACCGCAAACGAAAGCGCTGTCATTCTTTTGGATGTATAAACCTTGTCAGTATGTATAACAGCAGACCGGAGAGTTGATAAAAGACGATCGCGTGCAAAATACATTATCCAAATGCTAGTGCCTCAAAAAGGATCAGGCTGATTTTATTGAAATTTTGTACAGTGCAAGAAACCCAATAAATGTATACAACGCCTCCACATTAAAAATGATCTAGCTCTTTGTCCTCGTGGTTAAGACCTTTGCATGATAATATTGTTAAACTATATCAAGTTGTACCTAAAAGTCTTGTACTCGTTGAAAATCGAAAAACAGCAACTTTCAAGATAAACTACATTTATTTTATTGATGCATTACATAAACCTTTTGCACGCTTAGAAATGCAGAAGTGCCATTGCGAAAAAAATAAATTAAAACATCTTTACAAAAGGCGCTCCACCGGTAACCGTACGTAAGTTCTTTTTAGAGCGTACTATAATTAAATTTAGTTTATTAATAATCCACAAAAATATCATAATTACAGAGACAAAAATGTTAGACCACATCTAATGGTATAAAGCCGGCATAACTAAGATCCTACCTATTTTGCTGCAAAAATCCTGGTGTGCGAATTTTTATTTAAATCTACGTAGCCGTTTTTAAGATACAAATGTATAAATGAAAATGAAATCATTAGCGTCCTGCACAATGAAGAGAAACAACATTCGAATAATGCATACTGCCTTCATTCGTCTCCTTCGAACGCATGTGTCACCTGTCAACAAGCAAAATACATTAAACTAAAACTATTGGCATGATTGTCACATGTATATAAGCATGACTTATCCTAGACTGCCCTTTGAGCTTTGAGCTTATTTGTTACCTACTTACGAAACTAAACGTACATGCGACGTACGGTTACTGAAATATTATTATACATAAACAGATGGGGTTGTAATCCCGGAGTTTTGTGCTTACTCGCCAACATATTGCCAAAATGAAATCAGTACTTATCCAAAAGGTTCAGCCAAACCTTTTTTCAGATGTATTTCATTGGACTAAAAGTATGGTTTTTGATCTTTTCTGGGAAATTATGGATCTGATAACTGCCAATCATTGACAATTACGAGAGCTATGTGTAACCTATGTTCTAAAATAACGTGCCAAAATATGTCTTCAGATTATGGTAATCTTATTAAATAATGATAAGGTGATGACCTCAGATATCAAAGAAAATTTTGGAGATATTTATGAAAATGAAAAATATCAATAATCTTGATGACAATTAAGAGAGAATTAGTAGCAGCAACTATAACTGACAAAATTTTGTAGTCAAAGTACAGTTAAAACTGTACCTATTATTAATTATACAGGGCTTCTATAAATGAGTTGATTTCTGAATTCTTTGTGCCGCCTTATTGTAACTGCTGCCAACTGTTCCCACAAAACATTACAGAATATGTACACACTCCCAGGCGTGTTCTCATATTAAAATATATCAAATAATTCAAAAATCGACAGATGACAAGAATTGAAGATTGATTTAATCGATAATTTCCATAAGCGCCCTGGATGCATAAATCATTTACAGAAACCCTGTATGTATGTTGTGTAAAACGAGGCTATTTTATTTATTATTTTTAATATGTGGGCACATTTTATTTTCACTTACTTTATTTTCTTTTAGGGACACTAATTGCTCGTATTAATAAAAGTTAATGCGGTATGGGATGTTATAAGACCAGTTCTTCATTCAAGTGGATTTTATCTTAAAAATTGTCTCCAAAATTCTTACGTGTGAGCCCTTATTAACCCCTAATGCCCGGGCCCTCAGTTGGGTGCCAAAACGCGCCTGATTCTGACAAAAGAATGCAGTTTTGCGCGTTTATGATGGACATGACCAATAATAATCCAAATTTTTCATATTATTTTCGAACGAAGTCACGTTTTACTGCTCGAAATGCACTGAATTAGGAAGCGAAACGGGGGAGGAAGGTACAAACTGCGACTACAAAAACCTCTTTATTAAAAATTAATGTCTATTTATTTAAAAAATAAACGAACTAAACTGTAATTCCGTAGCCATGGTTTTAACTTACATAGTAGTTTCCATATATATCTACTCATAGGTATTGCTTATCATCACTCAAATATCGCTTGCTCGCTCCAGTGCTCTAATGGAAGAGGTTGCACAGTTGCCAGTATTAAAGATATTTCCGATTTACACGTTTTTACAAACCGGAATTATTAAAATTGGCTTATTACGAAGCGGAACGATTTAGGAAAGTATTAGACTAATCTGAACAGCGTTCGGGTGTGTTCCGGTCCACGTGGTTTTGTAATAGTATATTTCATAACGAGAGTTGTAAGAAGCTTATTACGCAGAGTGTAAAGTTTGCGAACGAGCCGTGTAACGGCGTGTAACGTATTTCCACAAGTGTGTAATTGCCTTACAACTCGAGTAATGTACTATACTTTTTTACGACGTCTATATTTTTACAATTTTATATTGCCTTTTTTCAACAAAAACTAATAGGTTAATGACAGTAAGTATGACAGTAAATGACAGTCACAGCAAAATATTGATAAACGTCACATTAACTTGGAGAATGGGGTTCATCGGATATAATCACTTACCACTGCTTACAATAACTGGAACGTTTTAATTCTAATTTAATTTTATTTAGATATAATCTGAATACCTTTCGAAAAGCGAAATCATCAACTAAAAGTCTGCACTTTCATGATAATGTTGTACAAACATTAACTATTTCTTGTGCTATTTCTAACAACTAACTGATATGGGATAAGATCCTGTGAACGCATTACTGAATGTGGAAGTTGCATGAATTTTTAAATTCTGTTTAAAAAGCAGAAGTATGTTGTTCGTTCTATTCTATAACGAGTAATAATTACAAGATTAAAAATAATTGCATATTTAGTGAGATATTTGCGTAGTTTATACGTGATTGCACGGCCATTATTGTTATTTAAACAGCTGGTGACAGCATCACTCATCTTGATTATTAGTTGAAATTTACATCAGAGTAGTATAAAACTAGTATCAAACTTCGCAACTTAAATAACAGAGCACATAGAACGAACCGCACCCTAAGTACGTGCGTTTACTTATGCGTAATACAGCTTTGCGCTACGAGTTTCTGTCCTGTGACGTCACGAGCTATCGAAGCACGCTTTCAGGGAGCGGAGCCAAGCACACTTTTAAATTKAATTTTTGAACTTATTTGAAATCGGATTAAACTGGGACAAGCGGCAAGCGGTTTTTGTTGACTGGTTCTTTCATCCTAGCCTATTTCCTAAAAACGTGAAATAAAAAAAATACGTGCTAGTCTTTACGTAACACTGTGTGTAATAGCGAATTTATTAGTCAAGTACACAGTGCATAATGAGCAATTTACTAATAAAGGAGTGGAAAAACAGACATAACTAACGTTCCTGGTCTAGTGAAAATCGTCACAGAATGATTGAGCAGCTTATACAGTATCCTGAGAAACTAAACGTATGAGTATCACATTAAAGTCCATTTAAATGTAACAACAGATATCTGCCGGAACCTGTTGCGTGATAATACCTGACCTTTATTGCCGACGATGATCGACAAGCAATGCTAAAAAAAAATGTCTGGTTTCAACAAGACTGCGCACCACCCTATTTTGGGGTTAATATTAGTTTGCATCTGGACAACTACTTCCTAGGTCGGCGGATAGGACGTCGTGGAAATATTGAATAACCTTCTAGGCCGACTGATTTAAGTCCATAGGAATTTTCTCTCCGTTGTTATTTAAAAAGTCAGATGCACAAAGTAAAACCACGAAATTTTCAAAATCTGAAAGCCAGAATCAGACAAATCAAATTTAGGAAATACCACCTAACATGGTTGCAAAATTCGTTGCGCAATTTCTGTAACAGACTAGGTTTGCGGAAGGTCCTTAGCTTGAACATTTAATTTGATATAAATATTTTTTAAGTGAATGAAGTATTAGGAGCAAAAATATCAAACGAATAAAAACCAATATTGACTCATGCATTAGGTACCTGCTTTGATGCTTGTCGTTAAAAAAATGTTATTAAACCATACAAATTAAACATCATTGTCAATTCAAGGATAAAAAGAGCAATATGAATCCGTTTAAGAATTGCTTGCTTACCATTAAAAAATACCCTGCCATGGAAATGCGTTGATTTCAAAATCAAAAAGCAACAGGCTAAGAAATGAAACATAATGAACAAAAATAATTGTAAAAGAAATTTTGCTGTTACATTCATATATACATAAATAAACGTATAGTTACATCCACATCCAACGGATGGGAAGTATTGTATCGCGAGAAAAATTTTTCAAAAATTTTTATTTGCTCATTCACTTTAAAATGGCCGAAAAACAAAATTTGAGCAAAAAAATTTCTTGTCTGTGTGTCTGTGGTTTTGTTTGTGGACAAGATAACTTTCGAAAGACTTAATATATGAACTTGTAATTTGGCAAACGTATAAATCTCAACTACCCAAAGCGACCTATTGTTTGTGGGGTAAATAGGGTATCAGGAAGGGGGCGAAATTGGGGGGTAACTACCCTTTTTTCAAATTTTATTTTTTTTCGTTTTAGTATGTGATTAGTAGTATAACTGCGAGTATTATTCGTTGTTATAAATTTTCGGTGCAGCAAACTGTTAAGAAGATATTAGCAAAAAGCGTCACTTAAAGAAAACGGTTTTTCCTAAATATCTCCGCATACATTTAATATATTCAAAAAATGAAAATACCATCAGATAGGAAATAAAATTTCTCACAAAAAGTCTTAAAAAAATTATTCAAAATTTTGACATTATCGAAATATTTCCAAAAAACCTATTTTGGACCCTGCTCGTACGATTTTTTCTAAATTTGGGAATTATATAGAAAATCTAATTTCTGATCGTAAAGCACTCTTGTATTTTTTTTTGTTAAGTTAAGTTAATAATTTTCGAGTTATTTGGAAAATGCCGATTTTAAAATTTATATATTTTTGCTAATATCACGAGGACTGTTTGTCTTAGAAAAAATATCTAGAGAGAAAAAATGCTCAAAACCTGATTACTAATCGTATAATATAAAAAATAAAAACGTAAATGTTATTTTGACAATTGGATGTGGAAGTATTGATTCAATTTGCAGCGGTTTTTTATACTTTTTTCCAACCCTTTGTTTAAATGTACTAAATGTATGGGCTCAGCTCATAGTACTTGTTATTGCATGCATTCCCTTAAAGTGGAAAGGTGAACTAGCCTTGCAGGACACAGGTAGGTGACCTTTCAGTCAACTTTATTCTCGATCGAAGCTCTGTGGGAGGCGGCGTTAGCCGCCACCAGTAGGCGTGGCGTTGCGAGAGGCCTCAAGTTGCATCAGGATCAATATCTGACTGGCCTCAAATAAGTTAGGAATTGTTTTCAGGTGTTTTTAAATGATCACCAGGGGCATGGTGACTTGGCTGACCCGTATATGATCAACAAACGCATGTCTGTAATTTGTCGTAGTACAAGTGAATTAACTTATACTACTAGACTTTTAAATTAGGTATTGTTGATGAAGGCCTGGGCAATAATAGTTCAAGAAATATCTACCACTGTTCGGATTTTTTGCGCATAGACCTAGCTACATATCTTGCGTTTTAAATATAGTATACAAGTTTAATTGTACTTCATGATATTTTTCAACATTATAAAGTAGATTGTATTAATTTATACATACTTACATCTTTTTGGTACAATATCAGGCCTTTCACGAATACGGCCCATTATAATGTTTCTTATATGTAAATAAAAGGCTATTTTTATCAGATTCTTCAGAAAAAGAAATCTTATTTTAGTTTTTTTCTTATCCTTTTAAAAATGGCGTGGGCTTTTAGCTATCCATTTCTTGCATTAGTCCTCGAACAGTTTTTTTTTAAATGTAGAGTGCCTACGACGTTTCAAGTAAGAGTTGATAGGAACTACGGATCCCAAATTTTCTTTTCCGTCTTTCCTAAATGCAATAACTTTCACTGCCAAATCATGACCTTTTCAATCCAACACGGTCATTTTAAGAGATCTTAAAGCAAAAGAACCACTAAACATAAAGGCGTTGTTTTTACCCAAGGGTCAATACAGTTAGAGTGGTTTATCGGTACACAATAAATGTGTGATACATTTAAATGCCATTTACTGACAAAGATTATTCAAACGTTCATGTAAGTATTTATTAGTGTTTCAGATTTTCCAAAAATGATTTAAGCTATTATTAAATTACTTCGGCAAACACAAAGCCTTTCACGTAATTACTTGGAATTGGGACTGCCGGTAATAAAGATAATCTGTGCAGTTTAGCAGAAGTTATATATAACGTTCGAATATGTACTATTTGTATTATACGATATTCAGTATTAATTGATGATTTATGTAGTTAACATTGAACTATCCCTGATTTCTGAGCTGAGATCCCATCCTTTGATCCATCTAATTTATCACTATTTCAACCAACATCCATCGAACTCTACCTTTTGAGTGCTAAATGAGGGAACTAATATTATATTGATGTGATTAGTACAACAACTTGGATACTGTAGAATATTACTGCTATACATAAAAATATTTTTCCCTAAAACAACCTTTTACCGACGTTGAGTAAGTATAAGAGACTTTTATTAGGTTAGCCCTTATGACTGTATCTGGTTCTGGTCTCTGTCTACGTTATATTGTCAGTTGCCCCTAGAAATTACTTCCCATAAAAATACGATACTACGTTCCTATTTTATTTTATGTTTCGTAGGTATATCCCTACGAATAGCGACAGTACTCATAGCGGCAAAAAATGCACTTAGATTTTAAAAATAATACAAAGCACATACTACGTATTAGCAACATGGTTATTTATATGGAAAGCCAAATGTTACTAACATAAATATTTGTATATAAGAAGACTACCATGGCATCATGGCATACCTCTCCTAAGAATTTCCTATTGCTAGCAACTCGAATAACTATAAAGTACATCAAAGTACAACGAACTGAAAATTACTTTCAATTTTAAAACTAGTATATTCGTATCTTGTGGTATACATAATTATATGAGAAAATATATTAATAGTGAGAGCAAGAGCCACGTATGAAAACAAATAGAGAGTATTATGGCACGCATAAAGATAATCGCTAGTTTTGCGTTATTAATATGCAAATGCATTTCCTTTATTTTTACGACAATGACTTTTATAACAGCGTATTGTGTTCTTACTTTTTTGTTGCGCTGAACGTTCACGTCCTCTAAAATTGATAGCTAACGTACCTACATGAGTGGTGCAGCTGTAGATATTGCACAATGGAGCGTGAAATCAGAATCTGCGATTCCTCGATTAACAACTGGAACAACCACGAATACATTCGTTAAAATTGCAGCATATGGAGCAACACAAGCAATCTTGAAAGATTATACCTTTTTCAATTCGTCATACAAATTATTGCTAACTACAGGGATTTCGAATGATACTAGCATATTTGTGTAACTGGAATAACCTTTATCCTGTGCTGTCTGGAACCATTAGAGAATTTAGCGCCACTGGTCGCGCGATGTAGTGTCGCAGTTTAATTTATTTATTTATTTCATCTATACTCTAAATACGTGTTTGTGTATTTTATGATAATTTCACCATTTAAAGATACCTAACTAAATAAATAAAAACAGCAAAAGGCTTTAAAGGAGTTTTGTGTACAAATTGTTTCTTATTTTTTTTTCACATACATAAAGGGAAATTAAGTGCTTTTGTTAGTATACCTTGAATACTGTAATCGAATAAGCAGTCGTTTTTGCTAATGTCGTTTGAAGTAAGTATATTTATCCTACATATAATAGTTTAAGTTATAAAAACCTTAATTTTGTATAAACAATTGAAATGTAATAGGCAATACAACAGAGCACTAACTTTATTTGTTAGTTTTTGAGTTATCTGTAAAGATCATATATACCAATATTTGTTAATATGTAAACTGTAATAGTCAACTTCGAATCATTATGATAAAACATTGCAATATATTATTTTATTTTAGGAATGCAGTAGTTTTTTTTACTTTAATACTGGTGTTCAGTTCCTCATAACACTTGACAACTCAAACTGTTAAATGACAGACTGCATCCAATTGTAAAAAAAAAAACGTAATTGTTCTGTTAAAGCTTATTTACTGTAATATAAAATACAAATTTGAGTAAAAGTCCATAAACGCTGATTTAACTTACCCTTTAAAACTTACTTGGGCCTTGGTTCTTCTTAAATTATCCAATACTTGAAGGAATGAAATATTCCGCGTAATCATCAACACTGTTATACAAATATTTCAAATAAGCAAAAAATATGCTTGTTATTGTTTATATTTTTTATGTAAAGGCTTGTCTAAAAAATAAGTTCGCGTTTTTAGGGAATCATTGGAACAATGCGTGAGGAATAATGCAGAAGCTATAATAGTCTTATTCAAGGCCGGTTGCATGCTTTTATTTTTGCACTTCCTTACATCACTGGACGAAGAACTAGGTCGCCGGTATCAACAATAATCCATCCTTACAATGCATCTTTAGAATAGAATGCATTTTGAATACGACGTGACCTTTGATCCACCAACAGCAACTGAAAGTGATGTCCATACTTCACATATCCACATCTGGGTCTTAATTAATTCATATATATATATATATATATATATATATATATATATATATATATATATATATATATACTAAGCCATTTTATGAAAACCGATTGATGATCAATGCTATACTCCTTGTTAGGGCAATGTATATCCAAAAATACACTTGTTAAGAGTTTGCTAGAACATATCATAATGTTATGTTACGAACAGGTATTAATATTAACGGCGAACACCGAGTGGCACCTTACTTATATGACTACGGTAGCATCTTGATCTTGGTGAAAGGATTGGTAACGTGTGATATCTATAAAGCGGTGTAAATTTTATTTTGCAACCGCTTAAATTTTGAAACGGCTTATTTTAACCAATAGTAATTGTTTGCATATGGTTTTTAGTACCCATTAAGCTGCGGGCGGCCATCAGTTTTAAAAGCACATTAATATTGTTTGGATAACATCAAAATTGTTAGCCACCTACCACTAATTCAACTAATTCATTATAAGAAATGAATGAGTTACCTTCCAGATGCCCAGCACTAATAGAAAATGAACAAATAATGTCTTCGAGGATGAAGCTACCTTGGTCATTGCAAGTCGAATTCATCATACATGGTCAATAATACAGCCAAAATTATCAGCCTTGTACGCCTCACGTTCGCCGTTTCATTAACCGTATAATTCTAAAATACTATTACTCAATCGTTTCATGCGTGCATTTACCCCAAATAATCGTATGACCTCAGTTTGGCCATAATTTGCATTAATGATGCACGGCATGGATTATTATAAAATTAAGGAAAAGAAAAGATCGCTGTCGCTATAAAACACTGACGAAAAATAGTTAATCTGACGTTTCGATTACGCCTGTAATCTATGCCAAAGGAAAGAACCTCAAAATCTCATCTGACGAGTCTTTTTTATATTGACAGCGATCCTTTCGAAAACATATTATCTAACATTATAGACGCTGAAAGCATCCATCCTCCTATGTTAAAGAAAAGATGTTAATAAACAATGGCAAAGGCACTCGTTTATCGTATATTAAATGAGACTACTAACAATTAAAAAAGCACACCGCCTTAACTACTATACGTATCATGAATTAGTTCATAATGAAGCACTGAAGCACGTTTAGGTATTATTATAAGAATCACACAATCGTTCTGTTTTTGCAGTACTTTGCACCTTGGTCTCCAGTTTCCTTAATATTAATTTTTATTAAAAAAGTATCTTACTAAAGCTTCATACATTTAAGTTGTGCGTCTCCAAAAATATTTTCGCGTATACAGTATGTCCCACTTTCTTTAGGGCTACTCAACTTATTTTTTTAACGGAACGCCCTGTATACTATTAAATTTTTAGATTCCCTGGTAAACACGATACGTGACTTGCCGTGTGCTATTTTGACATTATTTAAAGCTTTTTTGAAAAAAAGTTGTACGAAACTAAAGAAGTGAGACACAAGATTAGAAAAATTAATAAACGTCACTAAAATCAGAGCCGATATATTTATTTCTGCACTCTAACAAGCAAGTTTTGACGAACTTTCGATCTAATTAAGGAACAGTTTAATCTATTTCTAAGTTTTGGAAACGTGCAATTTTTTATTATATTTGGAATTCCTGAAGATCACAGCTTTTGTTGGTGAGTACTTGACAAGAAGGAAACTTTTTCAACAAGTAAAGTTTACTAATGAAGGTGCAAAAACCGCGCTGTCAATAGACACAAATACCATTACTATAATAATCCACATCAAATTGCACTTTTTAAAAATAAGTACATGTGGTATTTGAATGTGTGGGTGGGAATATTAGGAAATGCTTCAATTGGTCTTTTATTTTTTTATGAACGTTTGACCGATAGAATGTGTGCACACTTCCTCCATAATCGCTTGCCGGATTTACTCGGCGATTGATGTGGCTACAACAAAATGGAACTCCTTCTCAATACTCAGTGGAAGTTAGAGTATTTTTGAACGAAGTTTATCCAGATAGGTGCTTCGCTTGTTACTAGAAGTCTTGACGTTCGAAAGTAATGAAAAACCTAAAATATCCTTAAAAATATTAGAGAATGTATAGGTAAGTAAAATAATATATAAGTACCTATCTGTTTATAATTAACCAAGGATAGCATGAAATGAGAACATGGACATTACAATTACGGGGGCATTTGGAATTAATGGGGAGGAAAGCAGCACTATTATACCGGAGGGAAAAGGAAAGAAGATAATGTTGAAGAAGGTGTGGAGGGACATGAAGCGCGAAATAGAGAACAAGGACGAAAATATGGCTTAATATAAATAAGCTGGAATAACTGCATATCTTTACCTACCTACTGTAAAAATATCAGTAATATAGCATACCTATCCATTCATTAATGCTTTAAATTTACACAATATTGTTCAGTGATGAGTATGGAGCTACAAATAGTTAATTTTTAAATATACAGTATACCTATAGATAATCTTTTGCAACTCTTCTTATCAACTGAATTAACTTATAATGAGCAAGTCATCAAAAATATTTTCCAGTTATCACCTATCAGAACCAACGAATATGTCGATAAAATTTCAGGTATTTCAATTTACAAATTACAAATCTCTCTTAGATACCCTCCGCTATGACATTTAAAGCTGTTGTTTTTTTATAAATGACACGTACCTAATATGACCTTCACTCAGGGCAATTAAATATAATATTTGGTACCTAATGCTTTCGCAGTAATAGATTTCAGATTCCATTCTAATAGTCTTTTTATGATCTCATTGTACAAATATTAAAAGCTAAACTGGTACCGAAAATATTGGTTATAAATACATTTATATACAGTACTAACAGTTTTAATGTTTAACGTCAAATATTTCGCAACTGTTGATGCATGTGAGTAATTTGACGTACGTATTAAAAAAAGATAAACACACCTATAACGTCTGTTATTTGTAATAGCTAATACTAGACTTCAGACATCCTTCCAAAGTTCCGTGTAAAATAATTTTTAGTCTAAACCAATTAATATTTACTTATTTGATGTAGAAGTATTAACATATATGATTTATGAATGAGCTATAAAAATGATACAAAGAATTATTCATACCTATCGCTTAAATTACACTAAATAAATCATTTTCGTAGTCCTTGTTTTTCGTAAGACTGGTATCTTAATATCACTTTTCTTGTACTTCCGGAATCAAATATGCTTATTCGTAACCTAGGGATTAAAATAAAAAAATACCGTTAGAAATCAGAATGCTTTTTTTGACATTTTAAAAATTAAGATTTTTACAAAATTCCGTTAGACGTTTGCCATTTTGACAAGGATAGATTTAAAATGACAATATGCAAATGAGTGACATCGATGTACATAAAATAACGTAAGCCAAGACTGGTGGTTTTATTTATTCATCCCCGGGATTAATTGATATACCTCCACCCCTCAATATATAATGTACTAATTTCTTTTGAGTTTTTTTATCAGCCAATAGTTGAAACATTTTTTATTTTCTCTTTTATTATTATGTTTTGTCTTCTTGCCGAAGCTTCCTTCAAACTTGCTCCAAAAGTAGATTACATCGAGAAAAAGATATAGGCTAGATATGTGCCTCAAATTTTCTAAAACAGTAAGAATAGATCTAAGAAGGTTGTTAAACATACAAAAAATACAAACCTTAAGATTAACAAAATTGATTGGTTGAACAATATATAAAAAAGTCCCGATTGACACGTACAGTTTGTATGAAAGTATTTTGTATTTTTCGTCGTTTTTAAACTGTTTTATATACAGTGTAACCAATTATACTCCGATCAGAGAATAGATGGAGTGATCACGTGAATTGTATGCATCTTGCACGTTATCGGATTTAATGCTGTTTATTCAAATCCGACTTAATTTTTGTAACAAATTTTTAGCTACTGAACAAATTAACTAAAAAATTATGAAATGATTATGGTTTAAAAATTACGTGAAGAACACGCATCACGATCACTTCATCTGTTCTGTGATCAGAGTATAGTTGTGTTAATCTTAAAGTTTGTATTTTTATAAAATGCTTAGCAATCATCATGTTTGAAAGACACATGTCTAACCTATATCTTTGTCACATGTACCTATTTTAGGATAATAATATAGAGTCTGAAGAAGGCTTCAGTAAAAGACCGAAACGTAACAGTAAACGAAAAATTGCTTCAATTATTAGCTACTAAAGAACTCACAAGAAAGAAGGTATTATAAGAACTAAATAGATACTGTTTTTAGCAAACGCATGCTCATCTTAGAGATGAATGGCTCCCATTCGTCTCTACAACTAATGCATCGACCGAGACATCTCATTATAAATTAGCACCTCATTGCATTAGGAATTTACGCAATATAAACCTGACTCATACCACAAAAAACGTCTACCTTCATTTTATCAAATCTTGCATAACAATTCAAATAGCGCAATGTTTATAACGAATAGCTTCATGGCTGACGTAATAGAAACGCTATAGGGGGCATTATCTGGTACGATCCACTACAAGAGTACAAACCTGTCAATTTACAATGAAATTCTTCAACGTATTAATAAAGCAATTTGAAGCTAATGATACCTTTTTAGAGCAATTCATCATCCACCGTATTTAAATACAAACCGTGCGAAAGGTATAAAAGTTAGGCTCTATCAAGCTTGAAAAGTTGGTGGTTAATTATAACGAAACCTTTTCTTTTAAATACTGTATTGACATTGACAAAAGCTTTTCAACTTTTCGAAATGACATTTAAATAAATTAAAATTTTTGGTGGCATCTAARATCAAGTAACTTTTGTTTATTGTGGAGGGTGTGTAAATCTCAATAAGAGCTAAGGGTTTTCAACCAGTCAATAGTGTTAATTAAAACTGCATTTTGATGTGAGAGCTGCTATATTCAACAAGGCTCTTTACATATATTACCTAGCAAGCACATAATGCATTGTCATGTTGCTGTTGTACCTGTCTATCTTCAGTAGCTTAAAATTTCCTCAAAATAAACTCATGCTTTTAGAAGATCTATATCTTTTAATAAACATTTTAGGTAGCTGCGCTTGGCAGGTTAGCTACAGGTCATGTATTTTCAGATCGCGATTATGAACAGATATTTTAATTAAAAAAATACATCTATATTTTTCAAATTTGATTTACAGCATGAATCACTTGATTCTTTGTTTGATTTTACAAATAATAGGTACTTTCATATTTGAGACGCAGGGTGTTAAGAAGTTTCATTTTGACTTTATCATGTCTACAGTTTTTGAGATAAGTATTCTAAAATATGTATATTTAGATTTCTTCGACATACGCCTGAGTAATCTGGAAGCCACTTGTATAATATTCAATAAATACTTGTCCTTGCTTATTCAGTTTCTTCCTTTTCTTTCGTCATTTTTTCGTTCTAGCTTTTTGTTGCGCGGCATTAATAACAACAATATTTTTAAGTTATTAGATGCATTACTTCTCAAAATAATACGAGTAAGCTCAAATATACTACGAGGCTTCAAATGTAAACAGTAATTTATCTTTAACTTTTTATTCACCTACCTACATTTTTGCGTTACTTCTTTGTGTGTTTTCACTACTGCTGTAGGATATACATAATGCTAATTTTGTAAAATATTTTTGATTGAGCGCAAAGTCACTAATACACAAACTCAGCAAAATTATCATCGTCTTCTTTTGTGCCATCCAACGCTCTTAACACTGGTTCCAAGAGATAAATATCGCATGGTGATAAATCCGGAATATGAGGTGGATGGGGTTATACGTCACAGGTGAGTAAGTAATTTAAAAAAGCTCACATACGAAATCCAGACAAGACGTCGATATTTGTATTCCACAGTAAGCAATCTAGGTACCTATCCTGCGCAAACTTTTTGGTAATGTATGGATGATACTAATATTAATTTATAATGTCTGTAACATTTCGAGGACATAATTTTAAATTTTCAGGCATCTTACATCAGCAAATTTTCGAGCGTATTCGTAAGCTTCTCTTTAAATTTATTACACCATCCAAAGAATTGGGTTTTAAATAAAGTGAATCACCACATTCACAAAACATCTAACTATTATGGGTTGGGCAACGGAAGTACGAATCACCTGTAGTAAAGTGGCTAAATAGCCCATCGCATTTAGTAAAAAAATAAACGCAATCTTTAGGCCAATTTGTACAAAAGCAAATGATGGGTGTCCTGAAAGGGTCTCAAAAGTCCCCATATGAGAGTCTAAGGATAAAATTTGGCAACGCTGTAGAGGACAAAACTCTGAAAACTCTGAAATGAATTTTTCTTCGTTTTCATTGACTCTATGACAAAAATTAATTAGTCCAAAAGAAAGGCTATGGAAATTCTCTATAAAAAGATAACGCGTGTCTTTTTTCGTGCACGCAATCGTTTTCTTTGAAAATCCAACTAAAATCCATTCATTCTAAAAACGCAATAAATATTTGTACTAGTTTTTTATTGTACAGAAGACTCAAATAAAAGAAACATGTTATTTATGTGTAAAAAGTAAAGTATTAAAGTATTATCAACAATGTGAAGGTTGTGCAGCAGCTTCGCCGGTCCTCAAAAGCTTCATCTGTTGATATTTACTTTGATGAGCAGACGTAACCTAAGAAAAACTTCTTTTCAATAATAAAAGTAGAATCAGATTAATTTTGATGTTGTCAAAAAGGTTTAAGGCAACTAATTATTTCGTTAAACATGCAGAAGATGATACTGATGTTTTGAAAGTAGAAACAGCGCTTGGCGAATCATGCAATCATGCTTGTAGTTAGAAAAGCTGTTGATATTCTGATACGTTTAACTTCTCGTTTGCCTAATAATAAAGCTCGGATTATATGTCAAGAAAATTTATTAAAATATCCATCAAATATGCATCGCATGCATGCTATATGCACCACGTACTGACAAGAAATAAACTTTTATCGAATTATTATAAAGTAAATCTATTTAAAAATTTAAATAACTCCATTAAAAGTGTATTATGAAAACGAGCACAATTACCCAATTAATAATGATAGGCTCTTAACAAAGAAAATTTTCTCGTCAAACCGGGCAGACGGGGTCAAACGAAAAATTTGTTATTCGCAAAGCTTTGATGAGCAACATTTTAGATCACATATTATTTCTTCATGTATTCTTTGAGTGTAACACTACATCTAACACTCTGTTTAATAAAAGCAAGACTGCAGCTTTGGAGTGATGAAAAAAGGACAGGACTTGAAAATGTAGCTCAGGTTTTCACCAAGACTGGTACTACTCCTGTATAGTTACTTCGAATGGGATAAGATTTTCCTCACAATCTATAACGCTCCTGTTAAGTTTATATTAATAACTATAGCTATTCTTGCCCACCCACTCAAGACGCAGCTAAGCAGCTCTATTTCTCTATTTTCAAGTACAAAAAAAAGTGGAGGTGGATGTTAAAAGTTACTATATTGTGGTTAAAAAACAACATCCGAACTTTTACGCCGTATTGCCTTTTAAAGATGATTTTCTGCAAATATACCAAAAATTGTAGACCGTTGTGTGATTGTCGGAGGTTGCGACTTAATCGATCACCAGTTTGCTGTAACTAGTCTGGCAGTTTTTTTTGGACTATTTTTTGCTGACCCGATTGAAGATCGTCAGAAAAAGAAACCGTCGCTGATACAGAAATTAAAGTACTGAAATTGAGWCGGATTTTMTCTAACAATAAATCTACAAAGGGGAAAACAACCAAGAAGAAATTTATTATTTTACATTTTAGTAAGTGTGACAGTCGTGTATTAGGCCACCGGGAAAAATCTCATAAAATCGCACGTACATGAAACTCCCATAATATTAATAATTTAAAAATTAATGTATGATTTATTCTGAATTTCATTCCTTCCGTTTTAGCCAAATGTAATTTTAGCGTGGGATCAATAATAATTGGCTTATCTGGAAAAATTCGTTTCAGAGCACGAAAGTGATTTTGTAGGTAATTAATGTTATTTAAATAATAAATTTATTTTATATTTGAACCCTCTGTGCACAAAAACCTAACTGGAAAACCATATTTTGCTTATGCATGAATTGATGTGTAAAAAATCGTAAATGCAATGGACTAAAATAAAAGAATTGATGTGACTATGACATCATGCACACTTAATACATACTTGATTGTACATTTTTTAAGGATATGTGGCTAGGGCGATTCGTTTGGTCCCGATGAGAGTTAAATTCAGGGTTATGCTTGAGCCAACCACATCAACGAATCCCGATTTTATTTTCACATGCATTTGTTTAAAATAGCTCATTATAATACAGTTCCGTCTAATACTTACGTATTTTTTCTATTGATGATATTCTACGTCTATATCAATATGCCCTTCTATACTACCAAAACTACATTACTTTACATAACCATAAATATTTAATTTTAAGAATTCATTAGTGACAGTGGTGACAGCATATGAAATAAAGTAATTTTTATAATCATTTAGCATGCATCAATTCCTTTCTTTGTTAACAATTATATATTGGTATCTGCAGTTTTTATAAAACATCTGTGTTTCTGATAATTAACACGTACTTGTAAATGTTTCCATTAATAATGTTTCAATATTGATATGTCCAATGTTAACGGTGAGTAAAAACCCTAGTACCTATTTATATCGTAAACGTTCAGTTTTAGATGTTAACCTACTGAGTCATCAAAGCGAAGAATGTCTGTTCCGGAATTATTTAACTCAGAACTATTTTTCAACTAAGGCGTGAAATACGTTATGGATATACAGGATGAATTTGTATTGATATATTGTATCGAAACCAATTCCACTTTTGTAGCAGAGGTGCTTCCCTATACTCTAACAATAGGTAAATTACAAGATCATTTACTAACGAACGGTAAAACTAAATTACTAAGATGAATGTCTAAAGCGTGTAAAATAACAGTAAGTTGCGCAAAAATAGTATTATAGTCGACATTATGAGTAATGAAGATGTCATGGTATTAATTACTTACTAGTCAAAAGGATAAACATTTTATGTTTCCTGTAATTCCAAATCAATAAATCAAAAGTAATTAAATTGGGTACAATATATGACAAATGATGCGCTGAATATTATAGAAAGCATATGCTTGAAATGCTTACCTGACAGTTACCTCATTGTTAATTTTAAAACGGAAGCAACAGTTTGACACAACCTTTATTTGTATATCTTGGTAAATTCTTTAWCAAATATATAGCCATTKCTAGATATCATAGCGTCAGATGATTAGTCAAGTCTGTAGCATATCTTTAACACACATGAACCAAATTTCTCGATGTACTTTGAATCCTAACCAAGTACATAAGAGGAAAATAATAACAAAGTTTAAAATGGCATCATAAAACTAAATATTCTGTCTAATTTTAAACATTAAAATTGATTTGCAACCTTGCACAAGATACACCGGTTATCTGAATTACAAAACAAAATCTTGCAGTTTGAAACACTATAGTAATCTTCTAAACAGTAATAATTAGTAGACAAATAAAGGTATTATATGAAAGGACACCTTACATGGGTAAAAAGGAACGTCATGTACAAAACCTGAATCGTATTTCGTATCTGAGACGATATGCACATAATGGTGTTTAATACGAAGGTCACAGACAAACACATATCACCCCTTCGCGTGTGTGCTAACAAGGTCTTTTTTGGTTCATCTCCCACACATCGCAGGATACCCAATAAAGTTACTTTCACTTACGGCAGTCTTAGGACCTATAAATGCTTGACGTCCCAGGAGCTAGACATTGAGTTCTTAGGATTCAAGCAATTCAGATAGACTTCTTAGTTACAGTGCAGTGCATATTTCATTCATCATGAAAACCTTTGTGATTGCAGTAAGTATTCAAATAAATTAAATATAAGTTTAGTTACAATTATGAACCGCAACCAAAAATAATTTTGATGTGTTTAGAAAATTTTGTTTGATGAATTTTTAACTGATTGACATTAATTTTAGGTTACTCTCTGTGCCCTGGCATACACCTCCAATGGCGAGGGTAAGTTCGCCCGTTGTTGAAAAACTAATAATGTTTAATACCTTAGTACAAGGATTTATGTTATCATTGTTCACTGATCCATTTACAGCACCGCTTCCTTCTGGTGGCGCAGCCCGCAACTACCTTCCCCCAGGAGGAGGTGAATTTGGCGGTTCCGCTCCGTCCCAAAGCTACGGAGCTCCATCCGCAGGCTCATCTTTCGGCAAGAGTAATGGCTTTGGTGCCAGTTCTAATGGCTTTGCTGCATCTTCGCAATCTAGCGGATTCGGCAGTGCACCTTCTCAAGCATACGGAGCGCCGTTTGGCGGTTCTTCCAACGGATTCGGCCGATCTGCTCCAGCTCAGCCTTCTTCACAGTACGGAGCTCCCGCAAGGTCTAACGGTTTCAGTGCGCCCTCGAGCCAGTACGGCGCTCCTTCCGCCGACAGTGGAGCTGAATCCTTTGGCAAATCATCAAACGGCTTCAGCGCCCCATCCAATCAGTATGGCGCACCATCAGCCAGCAGCAACGGTGCATCTTCCTCAAGTGGAGGACAGCAATATGCATCGAATGGAGGATATGCCTTTTAACGATCAGGTTCCAATGTACAACGATTGTAAATAGATAAATCATATTTATTTCGTGCTACGGTATGTGTAATAAAAAGTTTTGTACGGATGAAATAAAAGGCAGAATGAAGGATAATTTGGTTACTCTTTTAATTTTTCGTCCACAAATACATTTTCCTATTTATGCGTGTCTTCGTTATTACATGTTCATATGATTCACTTAAAAAAACATGGTATTTTGTAATCACTAACGGTAAAATGCGATAAAACTTTTAACAGTCAATAATGTATATTCATTAAAGAATACAGACAGTAATATGCCATAAAACATCCATATATGTACATGTATAGTAACACAGTACATTCAACTAAGTGTTTACCTAAGTAATTACCACAACTTCATGTGACGTTATCAACACTTAGGACATAGCTGTTAATTTATTACTTTTAACAGTTATTACATTCAAAAACTACAGTATTTATTTTTTAGCTATCTTGGAGTCAACAACGCGTTACGCTTACGTGCCTGTTACAAACAGCGAAACAGATCAAGGGACGCAAGCTCAATAAGTAAAAGTAAATTGTATAATATACACTGAAATTAGACATTGCGAATTAATAACACAGCTACTTTTTATTCAAATTGACCGATCACTGTTTAACGATTAATACAATCCAATTCGAATATTCATCTGATTAGTAATTACTCCTGATTATTTAACCTAAAGCTGGCAAAATATTTGAAAATTCAGTGTCACATATAATCATGTATAACATTCGCTTAACAACAAATATTATTGCAATTCGTTAAGTGTAACTATTTCCAGACGAATTTTAAGGACAGTTAGAACATTAAATAAGGATTCCTTGAGCTATTTTCTAATCACTTCTGAATAATTACAAGCGTTTTTTTTTTGTTATTATCTGATGTGTCTTTGAAAAGCATGAATTTTGAATATTTCGTCGTTATTTTTTAAATTCTGCTGTGAGTTGTATCGGTTGAATCTGAACCTACTTTAAGGATTTTTTTTATTTCGCTACCCTGTTTCAAACTGTTGGACGGTATTTAACCAAAACTGAAACTTTTAAATGGATTAATATGAAACAATTAGTAAAAGGTGTCAGATTTAAGAATTTGCGGTAGCTGTCTTGCAGTTAAAATTTCATTTTTGTACTTTTCTGTAGCTGTGTTAGTGTATTGAGCTGAATTTTTTGTAATTCGCGAAGTTTGTTGATTAAGAAATTTTGTGTAGTAAACAACCTCAACAAATTTTAAAACTTTAACAATAAAGATGTAACTATTTTTATACAAATCCATTTAGATAAACTCTAACGATTTATTTGCGGTCATACAGTTATCTAATTTTATTAGATATTTATATCCATCAGTTCCACTTCGTACTGCATTCTAAACAAATAACTCGAAAATATTCCACAGTAAATGTATTGCACACTCCCCTGATCAAAATTTAAACTGCTTAGATATGTTAGCTGTTATACCCAAATACAAGATGAGTCAAAATTATGCAAGCAATCTTAATTGTGTTTCGTTTTCTATTCTAACATTTCCAGAAATATGTGTTCAGACACTGTCGAACGTTGGTTTGAGTGCACTAATCGTGCTGGTGGTCAGGTTGCGACTCTGTATAACGAAAACTGAGTAAATGATTTCTCTCAGCGTTCACACATTTTTGTCTGACCCTGTATATATGGGGGATCAACAAACCATTATATTCACACGGTGCATTTATTTGGTTTATGCATACCTTGTTAAAACATAACGAACACTGAAACTTTGGAAGACTAGGCATCAGCTTTTTCAAATAAATAAATAAATAAGGCATTCCATTTACAGTTTAACAGCAATGAAGCTTTTTGAAGTAAATAATTTTTGGAGTAATTTGTTTAAGACAATCACTCTGATAGCAGATATAAAAGCCAATAGACAGTGAAACAATAATGCAAATTGCACAGCGGTAGTAAAAGGTTGTATATTTATGTATTAAAGCATAATACGTGGCTTTTTCATTTCTGTTGTTTTTTATTGATCTAGCCGAATTGAAAAAACACTCAGTGAACTGTGGCTTGTCAAAATTTTGTAAGTTTTTTCAACAATCAGAATGCTTTATTGTCTCAGTGTCATAACGAAATAGCAAGCGAATTCTGAAATGTTTATAACCAACAGTGGATTTAACTTAATTAATTTTGCCTTACATTATAACGGTGAGCTTTCTTTTACCTCTTCACTTATTCATTTAAGCGTATGTCTCACACGATAATCTCTATGCAGACTCAGACTACAGTTGTTTATATTCTTGTAACTGCAGTATAAATATTATTTGAATTCACAGATTTCTTGATGGTAACAACTGATATATGCTTGTGTTGCTTTGTCGAAATAGTTTCAGCATTTCTAATAACTTTCGCACACAAGGATTTGAAATGATATATATAAAAAATATTTACAATGGAATCATGTTCAAGTTAGTTATTTATAAATGATGGTACTAGATGTCGAAATAGAACTATATAATGGCGTTATTAACAGTTCCACTGTGCCTTTTCCTGATCTATGTCAAACTATCACTTAGTCAAAAGGTCTTGTGCAGTACAAACACTTTATATGTCTAGTAAGACACCGTACAGATATGTTTCGTAAACTACAACGCCATAACCAAAAAAAATCATAATCCTTAAAAATATTAGTTTGTCAAACTAATTTTCACATATAGGTAATGAAGAATATATTCAACAATAAATTGACAAAGCGTCAAGTGACTTTTCGTACAACACTTCATAAACTTCTAACATTAATGTCTGTCTAGCTGTCTTTGACGTTAAGAATCTTTTAGATCCTACCTACAAGTCTCAACGGTACTGATATGCATCGTTTGTAATATAAGACACTATATGTAGATATGTTTAGTTTCCGTGCGGTAATCCGTTGTTACCAACGTGGATATAGGTATTGCGGGGATAGTACGATGCCTAGAACGCACAGGATTACAAAGGCTTATAACAACTAACGTAAAAGCTTTCATCTAAACTAAACTTTTACACGGTTCGTCTAGCTCATTACTCTTAAATAGCACACTCGTGTATCATTGGACTCCTAGGGCCAAATCTTTTAATCTACAGTTCAAAAAAGCGTTCTGAAACTAAAAAGTTTGTTTATGTTTTTCAGTCAGCTTATAAACCATCTCTTGTAATAAGTGGCCCAAACGAAACGTTACTAGTAGTAGTTTATAAAAAAGATCGACAAAAATAATCATACTTGATGTCTGATGATGGATTACTTCAGTCAAAGACTGGTCTGCCCATCGGCTGATGGATTTGCTCCTCCCCTAATACCACCGCCACTTCCAATGGAACTCTTAAGTTTTTCAATTTCTGCGGAAGGAATATCATCGTCTGCTTCCAAAGCTGGATTTATTCTTCCATTCCTCTCATCTTTTCCAACAAGCGTTGCTGCTCCGTATAATTTTCCCATTGCTCCAGAAGCCATAACAGACATCTGTTCCCCATCCTCAACCGGTTCGCCAACCCTTTGCACGTCCTCCGGAATGTTAACGACGCATCGGAATATATCGTAACCAGGAGCGAGTCTTCCTGTTTCAAATACCCACTTTGTCCACCAAGACACAGATGCAAGCGTAACTAAGGACAGGAGCATGGCAACGGTTCTAAATGGAAATAGTTGCCTCTGATTTTCCTCATCCCATCCGGGATAGTGAATAAAAGCGTCCAAGTGCATCAAGGGTTCTCCACCAGAAAGTCGTACAAAAAAGGCTACAATATAAGCGGCTAGGCTTCCGTATGTATTGCAGTAGTCTTTGAAATGAACCACCATTAATAACTGAGGGAAGAGGATTACGTATACCAGGTCGGAACACATTGACCTAAAAGTTCACGTGATAGCATATATTTTAATTTATTAATTCAATTGTTTATACCATAATCCATAAATAGAAGGAATTGTTAGTGCCATTATAGTCGCCAGAATGCCTACAATGAWGATTGAAACTCTCATAACCCATATAATTTCCATTTCTGAAGCCCTTTGGCGAAATATCAGCTTATAGACATTGCGTGCAAACATAGAACTCGCTGACAGTACACTGGAATCAGCTGAAGACATCACGGCGGCTGAAACTGCTCCTAACCCAAAGAACGAAACAAAATCCGGCGTTAGATATTGGAGAACCATTGGTAATATCATACTGGTTTCCTCTGCAGTCAGTGGATATGGCCCTTTGTAGTCAGTTTCATTCCATGCTAGAAAAATATAAACTATCTCACTAACATAATCATGTAAGTATAGTATATATGTAGATAGTACTATAAGCGCATCATTGATTAAATAAGATGAAATATCCATCATGCGAAGTATAAGCTGCTCACCACGACATACGGGGAATATTTATGAAAACGAACCACTCTTAGTAATTCCTAAGGGGAAACAATTTCGAATAAAATCCTGAAAGAGGTCGACCTTGTTTCTGAATGGAGGGGGTGATGTATTATTCTTAATTTTCTTCTAAAAATTTAAATTTTAGGCATGATATAATATTAATTTAAAAAAATTGTTTTCTATTCTTGTGGATGCACCTGGAAAATATATTTTGCTATTAAAAAAAGGAAAACATATCACCGAATGCATTAAAGACTGAAACAATGGAATCCGTTCAGAATTGGAAACATAAATGTTGCTGTTTTGGGTCATGTTGCTCTCATGAAAAATACACAATCCGTTCTAAATTGGCATGTCGTCAGTCTTCAGGATTCTCCGGAAACAAAGGTTTCATCTAAAATGCATGTCTATGCTGTGCTGTCTACACCTCAACCAACTGCACATAGTACTATTTCGCTGTCATTACAGCTCATCAGTGCAGTTTCATCTGTTCCAAACAGACGGCCGGAATTCTCTAGAAATTTAGCGGAACGTATCATCAGTAATCCACGTTTGCTTTACAATACTATGTAGGTTCTCTGACCAGTTTAAAATTTTTTAAGCGCTACGTTAATCGGCAGGAGATACTGGAGCGATGTTCGTTCCTCGCTTAATGTGGAAAGTAATCACGCAGACTCCGAAAAAACTTGTCAACCCTACTCAGTATGCGACATACTTATCTGTCCCCATATAATTGACATCGGGGAACAAGAAGAGGAATTTTTCAGCAGCATGAAGCGCTTCCTCATTATGTAACTCCTGTCAAGCAATTTCTTAATGAGAATTTCCTGAGGCATTGGATTAGACGGGGATCACCTATTGAATAGTCGACTAGGTCTTTAGATCTTACACCACTATGTTTTCCTTGTGTTTGAGTTCCAGCAGTTAGCTAACCACAAAAATCTTCAGATTTTCAGTATTTGAGTCGCGACTCAATGTTTGTTTGGAGGTTGATGGAAGTTATTTTGAAAATTTAGGAGATACAAACTTTTTTTCGAAAAAACAAATTGATAGCTTTTTCTGCGCATATTCAAAAAGGAGTTTAAAAGACCTTCAATTGAGGTACTAAAGACCCCTCACATATTCAGAAATTAAGGACGAGAGCTGCCAGGATAAACGATTGTTCTGACAGCTTCGAATGTTACATCGCAAGATGTCCCATTCCGAAGTAAAATCGACCAGTTATAGTCCAATTACTACAATTTGACCCGCATAGGGATTATTGAGAGAGGCTCATTTTCACTGAAACATCCATTATATTGTCAAAATAAATATCCCACAAGGTTATGCTGTATTTAACCATATATGAACTGAAAGATTTTCTTTTGCATTCATTATTCATCTTAATACATTAATAACGCTTAATGCAAGCACTTATTGATTTATTATTACGGGCCTTGCTTCAAATATATTTCCTGTAAATATCCTAGATTCCGATGACGAATACCGCATTTGCTAGAAGTCACTAAATAGAAATAAATACATCTTTTGCTTGTTTTCTTAAAATATCGGGTCAGTTACCTTTTTTCTAACATTCTAGTTTAGTTAATTTTGTTATTATCTCACATGTTATATATGTCAAAGTGAAGCGTTTCTTTAATGGTATTCAACTTTTTCTTCCCATCCAAACAAAAGAAATTGATTTGACGAAATCGATATCTGTATTCTGCATATTTAATGTTAAGAAGGGAAGGTGTTCGTGTATGTAATTCCATATATTATTACTACTGCAGCTTACAGTATTCATCATAAAGGAATGCTCGCAGGTGAAAGCCGCAGTTGTTCTTATTATTTTGTTTAACTTTGTTATCGTAGTGAATGAAGGTTCGCTTGTTTGAACGTAATTCTTTGTGTATGTTACTACAATATGATAAAAATGATTTTAACAGATTCAACTTGCTCTGCGCGTCAGAATTCATCTTCTTTACTACATGTTTTATAGGTGTCAGCGTTTAAATTACTCATTAACCCATGACCTACATCATAAAAAACACTCATTAAAAATCCATATACAGGACGTCCGCAAACCCTTGATAAGTAATAGAAAATGCAATTTTAGGAACTTTAGCCTTTGTAATCTCCAGTCAATTCTAAAAAATGCCGCTATCAAATTTACTGTAAAATTACCCTCTAGTCGTCAAAAATGGATGTTTTGACTGAAAAACAAAGAAATCCCTTATTTTGTGACATCACAAAATGTCATTGTTTTCTGGTTAATAAGGATAAAAGATGTACCCCGCATGTAATAAGTCAAGAGTGTTACCAACTGACACCGATTACCTACCAGTGGCATACTAACATATGTCTAAGAGGATATGTAGCAAGAAAAAAAATAAGGAAAAGCGATCTTCGCCACATCAATTTTTTGTGGAAGCTGATACTGTTTTCACTCCAACTTATAGGCTTATAGGCTGCACAGAAAATTACATTCCATTAGTTATTTGTTTGACATGGTCACGTCTGATCCTTTGTTTTGGGATTCATTCCGTGCATTCCTGCCTGCAGACAATGTCTTATAGTGGTGCCAATAGGGCAACATCATTTAGCGGTAGAAGTAGAGCTCTGTATATACAAAAATTTAATAGAACTTTTGTCTGAATTTTATGAGTTAGTCATTCCCAGTGCTGATTTAGGTGGAAAGAAATAATCTGCATCGGGTGCTGTCTCCTGGTATGTTAAAAAGTCAGACGTATGTTTGATCGCAAAGTGGATACGATTCTGGCTCGATTCCTTTACTCATAAGGTCACATATATTATGCAAGCAGGTGGTGGCGTGGCTTTTAGTTCATCAAATTTGAATTGTTACGAGACTAAGAATAACGAAACAGAAACATACGAAATGAAAAGGAATCGGTTAAACAAAATGTACGACAAGCCAGTAGACCATTGCAATGATAGTTTAAAGAACTGTAGTCCGCAGCAACTAGAATCGAATGTGCTACATTAATCAAGTTAACCTTAACCAATTAGTGTTATTTGATCTATATTCTTAAAAAAACTGTTTTTGAAATCTTAGTCTTTTGAGGTTAAACCGCGTCTGATTTAGAAATAAGGTCGACGTTTCGCCCGCACTTGTAAGGGGCATCATCAGGAATAAGGTGTATGGAATATGGTGCAAACGAGACGCGAAAAACACGTCCGAATAATAAATAATAGATATTGTTTTACCTGACGGTACGAGGGGGTGGGGATGCTTGGACGGTCTATGTGGGAGATTGTGAGGGTGGGGATAGACGTCGCGTGATTGAGTACCGAATGGTGGAGAGATGAAAACCGTCTTCGCGGTTTAGATTATTGGTATATTTGGAAATTTCTATTGCTTCTCGGAATTTTTGGGTTGTGAAAGAAGGGACTTTCGCTAGCACCGACACATTGTCAAACAAAATATTGTGCCGCGTTTCATGTTGATATTCAGCTACTGCTGAGTGGGTGAAGAGACCTGATTTAATGTAGCGTTTGTGTTCATTAAGCCTGGTTTTAATGGATCTATCTGTTTCTTCGATATTTACGGCACCGCACGAACAAGGGATGCTGTAAATACCTCTAGAGGATTTATTTTGTCCTTCGGAGATGAAAGAATCTGTGACATTTTCGAAGGGGGCTGGAAGATGATAATACGGACGAGTTCTTTCTTAAGAATTTTGCCAGTTCTGCCTCTGACACCTTGAACACCTTGAATGTTGAGAATTAAGGCACTCTAATAAGGTCGTTAGGGTATTGGATCCGTGAGGCCATATAATAAAAGTGTCGTCGACATAACGAAGCTAGATTTTAGGTCTCAGGTCATGACTCTAAAGCTATTTGTTTAAAAGCTTCCACTACTGGTGAAAATGAGGAACCCAGAGGTGTACCAGCAATTTGCCGGTAGAATTCACGATAAAACGTGAAATACGTAGAAGTAAGACATATTTCGACCAAAACTGCGAATGTATCAGGCTGATTGTCCCGAGATAATAATTGACGGATGATCGTCACGGATTCTGGAATTGGAACTTTAGTAAACAAGGAAGTGACATCGAAACTGACCAGAATGTCCCCTGGGTCGAGGGTCAGTTCGGATAGAATACTTACAAAGTGTGTGGAATTGAGAACATATGAAGATGTTTTCCCTGTGTAGTTCTTCAGAAGATTCGCGAAGAATTTGGCGATATTAGTGGGTGAGTCGATAGGGTTAACAATGACTCTAAGTCGAATTTCTTTTGAGGTACTGCTGGATTCTTAAGCATCGAATTAAGTTCTTTTTCAGTTCTTGGAGTCAGGTCTTAAGAAATGGGAGTGTATGACCCATCTTGCAAAACTGTTGATTTTATACACATAATTGGAAGTATTAAGGACTACAGTCGCGTACCCTTTATAGGCCGAGAGGATGGTTATCTCTGAATTGGATTTGAGATTTTTGAGAACAATTTTCTCATCTTTGGAAATATTGGATGGCGAAACTTTCGGTTTTTGAAGAACCTTGGCTGTTCAAAACGGATGCGTTCCGCCGTATCCTTGGGTAGGGATCGAATGCATTATTCTACAAAACTGATTATTTGCTCGAAAGGAATTTTGCTGGGAGCAATAGCTAAATTGAGGCCTTTGGCCAGCAAGGTGTTTTCTGACTGAGAGACAGGAAGACAAATTAACCACTGTTTTTGGGTTTGGCATGCAGGACTGCCTTTAAGGTGGAACTAGAGAGCGGAATTTGTGTATGTGCCTTTCAATACAAATTTCAAGGGTCCTTTATGCTTGTGGAAAAGTAATTAAGATCGAAAAATGACCAATCAATTTGGTTGAGGGAATTGTACAATTCAAGATGAAGTTTTAAGAGATTGCGAGCTAAAAAGTTGAGTGGCGGAAATGTGTTCCCGCAGAAGAGATAAAATTGCCCGTCTTAGAATTTTGCTAGATGACCATGTGGAGAACTGGTCCTTGATTCTTAGAAATTTGGGTATGACTTTATTTTCCCGGCAACGGTTAAGGAAAGTAAGGAGTTGAAATCAGTTTAGAAAGTTTGTGGCGGAGTTTGGAGAATTGTGAGGTATGTAAGTATGTAAGAACGTAGGCTTTCGTGGCCAGAGTTAAATTGAAATCTTAGTCATTTGGGGTTAGACTGAGTCTGATTTAGGAATAAGGTCGACGTATTCCTGTCCTGATGATGCCCCTTACAAGTGCGGGCGAAACGTCGACCTTATTCCTAAATCAGACGCGGTCTAACCTCAAAAGACTAAGATTTCAATCTAACTTGGGCCGCGAAAGCCTACATTCTTACCTACTTAACCTCTATGGGATATCACTTTCAAAACCCCACCCAAACTCCGCCACAAACTTTTTTGTGATTTCAGAATACAATGGATTTCTCGTATCATTTTTCAAACGAACCATCATTTTTGGGAACAAAAAAAAGCGGCTTTACGGTAAACGTCCTAGAAACACTTTTTATTTAGTGTCGACTGGTGATTACAAAACCCGTTTTTTAGCCTATATGTTTAAAAGTTCTACTGGTGCTTTTAAAAATATCAAGTTACTTACAATTATTACATCTTACGCCACTACCAAATTCGTAGCAAATTTAAAGATAAAATAGCAGGCTTCAGGAACACGGTATCCTGAAATGCTGTCGTAGTACTTTGATATATTTTTACCATTAAATAATTCACAGGATACTGTGTGTAATAAGCGGAAAAAATCAATTGCCTTAGTTAGCGGCCACTTTGAAATAATATGCTAAGTCTCCTATTATGTAAATACTACGTACATACAATACAATCATTTCTATGTATGTATTCTACTACCTAACGATAGTAATAGGTTTTTCACCGAATCAGATCGATACTCAATAATTTTTTATGATACGCGTGTATTGACTTACCGGTGGCTTTTGCGACAGCTCCAATCAATACGGGAGGAATTGCCATCAATATGCATCCAAAAGCTGCCACGTATGATAATATCTGAGCCCTTCCTGCCGATTTACTTGATAGTACTCTCTGGAAGTAAACCTGCCATGGTATGCCTCCAAAGACAAGCAGTAAACCATAATCAATATAATAGAAGTATTCCTCTGATTTAATCTCTCCTATCCAGTCTGTATCCATCGAAGACAAAGACGCCACGTGCTCATTAATTAATGCAAACGGTATGCACATCCATAAACCGATGAAAATGCAAAATAACTGGATAACATCAGTGTATGCGACCGAATACAGGCCGCCAAAGAGGGTGTAAAACACCGCTATACAAGAACTGAATATAACACTAGTGCGATGATCCATGTCGATGATGACGCTGAGCGTGGCTCCCAGCGCGGCTAGAATCCCTGCAGCCCAGAATACTTCCCCGCACAGTGCGGGCAGGAACAGTAAACCCCCCATTCTGCCCCCGAAATTGTCCTGCAGGGGGTCCAACATAGTTACGTAGCCCTGCTTTCGCATTTCGTTGGCGAAAAATATTCCTCCGAACACGAGGCTGAGTGCATAACCAAAAGGTGCTTGGCACCATATTAGGCCTGAGGTGTAAATTGCTTCTGCTGTGCCGTTGATGTAGCCTCCGCCCACCCAAGTAGCTGCAATTAAAAATACTGTTTCTGATATCTTTTCCAGTTTTGAGCAGTACACGTGCACAAAAAGTCTAGTCTTGCAGTTAAAATGCTAATCGTTCTATTGTTCTGAGTAGGCAAAGCACACTTCAGTATCTGCTATAGAAAACATTTTACTTAATACATTGTTTGTTGTACTAAAACATAGCTGAATTGTTAAAATACATTTAACACAATGCCCCTGGATTGAATCGACATTTTTAGTTAAATAGCGGGTTGGTACAAATATGTATGTAGGTACTCCTAAGAATTCCATCAAGTTTCAATCCACATTTGCACACTGCAGTGGCATATTAGTTTTGCAAGTGCATCTGTCCGCCTTAGGCCACATTGTTACTTTCTCGTCATATGCATGCAGCACTTCCATTCTGATATATGTTAAGTTATTTTAAGTATTTGTAAGCGATAAGTTGTAACTTGCAAGCACATAGTTATTCCCTAATTTTCAATTTGGTATTTAGAGCCTAACTTCTCTAGCCCCCAAATTTTGTAAACCCATTTTCATTATTTTCTAAACATTTTTTTTATTATTTGTGCTATATATTAAGTGATAAGCGGTAATTTGTGAATCGATAGTTATCTTTTTTCAGCTTTAAAAAACTGCTGCAAAATGCAAATACCACRTCCAATGGTCAAAATGACATTTATGCTTTTATACTATACGATCAGTAATCAGGTTTTGAGCATTTTTTCTCTCTACACATTTTTTCTTAGACAATCGGTTTTCTTGATATTAGCAAAAATACATAAATTTTTGAAATCTACTTTTCCAAATAACTCGAAAATTATTAAGTATTAAGAGTATTTCCCGATCAGAAATTTGATTTTCTATATAATACTAAAATTTAAAAAAAGATCGTATGGACAGGGTCCAAAATACGTTTTTTTTTGGGAATATTTCAAAAATGTCAAAATTTTGGCAAATTTTTTTAAACACTGAGAAATTTAATTTTCTATCTGACGGTATTTTCATTTTTTGAATATATTAAGTATTTTCAGAGATATTTAGGACAAACCGATTTTTTTTAAGTGACGCTTTTTTGCTAATATCTTCTAAACAGTCTGCTGCATCAAAAATGTATAGGGACGAATAATACTCGCAATTATACTACTAATCACATACTAAAATAAAAAAAATAAAAATTTGCAAAAAGGGTAGTTACCCCTCAATTTCACCCTCTTCCCGATTCCCTACTTACCCCAAAAACAATTGGTCGCTTTGGGTAGTTGGGATTTATATATATGCCAAATTTTAACTTTCTTTCGAAAGTTATCACATCCGCAAACAAAACCACAGACACACAAAGAATTTTTTGTTGAAATTTTGTTTTTTTACGTTTTCGATTGAGCGAATAAATAAATTTGAATATTTTTTTCGTGATACACTATAAATCCATCTGAATATGAGTTATTTGTAAGTACATGTAAGCGATAAGTTGTAATTAGTAAGGGCATAGTTAGTCTCTAATTTTGAATTTTGTAATTAGAGCTAACCACTAGGTAGCCCACAAATAAGCGATAAGCTGGAATTTGAAAGCCCATAGTTATCTTACAATTTTTAATTTTGGGTATAGAGGCTAACATCTTGGTAGCCGCCAGTAGATATGTTTTGAGATCTACTTAAATCTTACTATTCTTTTGTAAGTCAGGGGCCGCTAAGAAGTTATCTATCAATTTTAACTTTTTTAAAGAGGGAAATACCTTACGCTTACAAACTGACACATACTTACAAATTACTTACTCAAAAATGAAGTATAGTAAACTATTACAGGAAAAGGGGACAGCGAGTAAATTGAAATTTAAAAAATGGCAAATACTACGCGCTTACAGTTGTGCGATTTATCGTTTACAAATTGCATACAAAATAATGATATTTGCTCCAGTGAATTTTGAAGGATATCGGCTCTGCAAAGGATTAGCCTCCAATTTTGTATTTAGAAAGAAAATGCTTATAAATACGAATTACTTACAAAATAATGCTCTTTAATAAAACAGTTTTTTTTTAAATTAGGTGCTGTCTAGATTAGCCCCTCATTTTAAGATTTAGAATATGAGAGATGCTACTGACTTACAAATTATAATTTCTTGCTTACAAATACTTACAATTAAGTTACTACTGCATGAAAAATTTGGTTCAAGTTAAACAATTTTTAAAGAAAATATCTATTGTATCGTTACGCTCTAATCCAGAAATCAGTAAAAACTAATTTTACTTATTGAAACCTCGTATTCCTGCACGCAATTATAGAAACGGATTTAAAATAGTTTAAATCTAAAGTTATGAAGGCCAGAACTTCCACGACAAATTATTGGAAATAAACAATCAACTTGGTACTTCAGTGTCGTTTCAAAGGTCCTCAGTCCGGTAAATATAGTGTTCCCAACTCACGAGCTGCACTATCTATACGAAAATGTGACATTTGCAAGATGGCACCAGCCGTATTTATCAGACTTAAGCCTCCCTCGTTCTGCCATTGTTTAACTAAAACTGAATAAGAAAAACTAATTCTCTTTTTTAACTCTGTTTGAAAAGGGTCAAGCGAAGCAAATGTATATACTTGCTTTCGTTTACTAGTAAAAAATGTAGAAAGTTTACCCTTTTTTGAAAAGCTTATTATGCTCTATTTTTGTTGTATTTACAAATCTTATCTGGGTAACCCTGTACGAGTTATAGTGGCAGAGGAAAACCTCTACATGCGTCATAAAATTTAATAGATTGAGAACCCTTAAATCAGGAACGTAATACTAGGTTTTGTATTAAAAGTATTGCAAAAAATCCAGTAATTCAATATTAATTAAACTGACTTCTATAAAATTCCATAAGGCGACACCTACTGCAGAACTTAAAACTTTGCGCATAATTTATACACTAACATTGTTTTTCTGCACATATAACGTTAAACATGTTTTGATGTTCGTATTTTAAATAAGAAGCCATTTGGCCCGATTTAGCGGAACGCCATTTGATATTTTGAAGAAATATCAAAAAGTCATATTTTCATATGAGAGTGCTTTTTATTATATTGGACGATAGGTACAAGTTTTCGTTATTTTTATACCTTATACTTACAACATTCCTTGCAGTCATCAAATTTTATGTCTATTTCAAGGGGTTAAAAATTCATACAACTTTGAAAACATAATAATTGCATAAACAGTAAAAAAAGCTTAATAAAGCATCATGTTTTATATAATTTTATAATCACGTTTCCATATTAAAACCTTTTTTAATGTTTATTGAACATTTTGTAATATATAAAAATTAAAAATATTTATTTCCAAATACAATCTATATTTGAGTACACCTTTTAATCTAACGTAATATCATACAAGATGTCTATTGTTAAAAAATCCATACAGATCCCAACTTCGTACCTAATCACAATTATGTAATTCGGTTTATCAGTTTGTCTTGCTTAGCTCGCATAGCATAAAACATTTAGATGATTACGTTTTCTCATTTCAATTTATACAAAAACAAAGTTTAGTTCATTTAAATAAAAACTATTATAATAAGTCTTAAAAATTTATTTTTTCAAATACCTATGAGTACAATGAAATGATTCACACGATCTTTCCTAAATTCTTCAATGTAGTTAGGGAGAGAACACTTTATAGTGTTTAGCAAGATCAACTTTATGTGTATTACCTCTTTAACGTGGTAGAAAAACTTCTAAATTTGGTTACCTAAACATAGCAAACTAATAAAGTGCATGGATTAGTAACGTTTCTTATTGGTGTCTTATAATGTTAAGTATTTACGTCCTTTTGTTGCAGAAATAATGATAAGTGATAACGCTCGGTACTATACAGAACGCTTTAAAAAGACGTTTCTCGATGGGAAAACATTGTTTGCTATTCATGAGTGAAGTCTCAATAAATCTTTTTTMTTATCGTTTATTACTGTCTTTAGATGCTTTACGACAAAAAGCGAAAGCGGTGTAATAAATATAAGTTTGTTTTATTGTTTTAGAAACCTTATTGGAAAACATAATGACCACACTTTGATCAAAACAGACATGGAAATGGAACAGGAATCATTTCCATGCCGCTCCTTCTGTACTTCCGTACTGTGCAATTTACCTGTCATTGTGAAGATGMCWACAAACAATCCTATATTTCTGCCAGCAAGCATCACCTCCTCTTCGGAGTCGTTCCCACTTTCCTTCTTTCGTCCAGCCCATATTCCAACAGCCAAAATTAAGATATAAAAAATTACTATGGAAATAACTCCTGCGATGTTTATCATTACGAGGATCTGAAAATGAAAAATGCTATGATACAGACATTATATATGACAAACCTTTACAATATTATCACTATTACTACTGTTACAAAACAATTGTCGACTATTCTGATAACGTATAATAAATTTTCTAATTCTACAGTGGCCGGATGCCGGATGATTAATAGAGCTAGTGCCATAAAACAGGGATATTTGTACAATATTCTAATATTCCACTAAATAATAATGCTAAGACATTGCTCTAAGAAAAGAGGTAAGAAGCTCAATGACAGCAAAGTCTGCCTAATATTGAAGTAATTCAACCTATTGAAACAAATCTATAACAGCTTTAAATTATTAGAATCAAAGTAAAGAAAGAGAAAGAAAAATTGAGTTTTTTGTACTTAGGTGGACACTAAATAGTAAATCGTAAGTTTTATTCTTTATGGGTTTTATATTAATTACCTATTTTACTAGGTACAAACTCATGTCTCTTAAAAATGTTTTTAAACTTTAAAATATTCAGCAGTTATACAATTTTCTTTGCCTAGTTTTTAATTGACACAAACTTTATACCACCATTCTTTAATGATTTTTCCTACATTAATATCAAGGATACACTTAAGTTTATTGTCAGTAGGTACAGGGCACTGAACGGACATGGACACTACTCGAGACTTCATTAAATACAAAATAAAGCTTATTTTGTAATTATATATTTAGAGGTTATAGTGCCTATTTTCATTAGTATCTGGTAAAAGATACGAATCAATGTCATAAATAATTAGGAATTAAAAAATATTTATGAAAAATGTTGAGTTTCTTCATTGTCCTAATAGCACAACCAAAAAACGTTATTTAAACAACGCAAATTCATGTTTCGCCATGACTAAATTTATTAAATGTAGCTTAAAAGCTTTTGAATTGCACGAAGGTTTTCAAAGTAAATATATAAATCTTTTCTTCTTGCGAATATTAAATGAACATAAGAAATTAATGTAAACGTAAATGATTTTGTATTCTTGCTGTACTACAATAATTATGAATTATTGCTTTAATTCAAATTCTAAGTTATTAATGATGGTGGAATCATGAAAAAATTAGGATAAAGCTGAAAAAATGACCTTAAGAAAAAAACTCCGTCAGAAAGGAATTGCACCAAATATTTTTTTAAGTTGACTATAACAAACAAAAATTATTCTTAAACAGTTTGTGTTCATGCCGAATGACAATATACACCTTTCTTTACATACAAATATCATTTACCTTTAAACAACACCAAACAAATAAATCCAATGAACTGCTATGAGCATAGTATCGTTTTTATCTTTTTTTGTTATATCAAGTGTCGTTTCGATAATCTGCTTTACTTTTATGGGAAAGTAGGCTTAATCTTACTGGGATTAAGTTAAAAAAAATTGATGGAATCTGTTAAATCAATAAGTAGTTATTTTTATAAACATTTCAATTAAACAATTTAGGAGTATTTTTAATATGTTCGGTAATCATGGGCTACGCACTACGATGAGACAAAATTTTATCCTTACTTAACATTGAAAGTGAGTTAATCAGGGAGGATTTTTCGTTAAAAAGCCTGCAAGATAACATTCGTATGATAGGCTATAATTTACTTTATTTATTACTTATCTAAGTTTGCTAGAAGATTGAAGTTGTCTAGCAATAAATTTTCAACTTGCAAGAAAAATATTATTTAACTTGTTTGAAAAATAATTAGGGACCTCCACTACTTTGTTGCTCCGGGGCATGCACAATTCTAAATCCGGTCCTGTAGTGATTAAAGTTGTTAGTTGTGTCTTGAAATTTATTTTCCTTCTGCCAGATTTAGTCAGTATCCTTTATATTTTAAGTGATTTAAGTGAACTTCATCATAATTTAATATATTAGAATGCCATATTGCGAACTTGTAAATTTTTGCGTAAGGCGGATATTACTTCACACTTTATCACTATCAAGCGCTATTACACAAAAAGACTGGTTAACCAGTTAACCACGGTTAACAAGCCATATAGCCTGAACGCTTAAAAAGAAACGTATCCATGACAATTGCTTGTTAACCGCGGGTTAACCATGGGGTTTAGTTAACCACGCTTTGTGCAATAGGGCCTTAATATATCAATTATCTGCCTCTTAGTCATTATACGCTTATTAATAAAAATAAATCGATAACAAACCACTTACTCAACTATCGCTACTTCAAAATCAATATTTTTCACTGACACAAGCCACATCGCAAAACAGGACCTTGATGTGCCTTCGATATATAGTTTGTTTAAATAACGATGCCTTTAATTGAAGTTTTGCTATTCAAGTTGGTACTTAGTTGATTCTTTTGTTTAAAAGTCTTTACTCCACATATTTATACTGAACGTTTTTTGGCCTCTGATATATTTAGGAGGAGGGAGAATGTAATAACGACTTATGAGAGTCGGGAGACTAAATGAGCATATTTCTAACAATAACGACACGACATACTTACAGTATGATAACAACGAATTTAAAATAAATATATTGTTTACTTGTAAAGCTGATTCATATTCAAAGTTAGTAGCAATGTGATGTTTTTTCTTTTTTGTATTCTACTGTCGTTTGGAATACTGTTTACCATTAACTTCAAAGTTATAGTGTTTATGTATTTTTGCAACATTCGTACGTTGAAACTTGGATTGTCAATACAAGTGTTTAGAATGAACAGACAAATTAGTTGAAATGTCGATAATTGCATAACCCGATACTATCATTCAACGTAATGATCTTTGGTTACTAAAAGCCATACAAGACAAGAATGGTAGCAAACTCACTTGCAAGTTATAATAACTATAATGTTACATAATATTACTTTAATCTCTATTTCCGCCCCCCTGTACATCTTTAACAGTACTAATGCGTTTATTATAATAATATAAAATTTTGCTTAACTCATCAACAGTAAAACAATGTCTTTAGCTTGTGCCTTTTGTGTCAATGTCTTCCTCTAATAAAGAATTATCTTGAATCTCCATATACWCACTTCAATTATATCTATAATATGGATATCAATCGCCGAATATTTTATAAGTTATTTCAATTTCTAATATCACATTTGTTTTCCACATACAATTCCGAAGATTTGTAGAATAACTGCTATTTTCTGTAGTTGAGAATCAGTAAAATTAGCATTTAATTGTTTACAGTATTGTCAGTAAAAATTATTATTAGAATATACTTGGTGTAAATCATGGCAACCAGCCATGCATTGAAGATGACATTTAATTATGTTTAAACAAAATTCTATGAACAATAAAGTTTTTGTTAAAAATTATATTTTGCTAGTTGATATCTCTAATCTAACTCTCTAATTATTAAACAGTAAATTTAGTGGAAAATAAAATGAATTTAAAATAATTAAGCATCTTCTACAAGAATATTAATTTCATCTGAGAAAAAATGAAGTTTCCATTCAATATTTAAACAAATATAACCTACAAAACGGTATAAACGCACTGGCAAACACGATTAGGTATTTTTAGAAAAGCGTATTTAAATCGTACAAAAACGTTAATAATTCCAGTTGTATCTTCTAAAGTTAAGTCCTAATTTTCGGCCAAATGATTGAATCCCGTGCTACCTAATAATAATGCGAAACAAAACTTTTGATATAGGTTATCCCGTATAAAATAAGAGAATAATGAAAAATGCGAAAGAAACAACGTAAATAAAATTAGGCCATTTTTTCTCCATTAGGCATACTCCAGGAGGTCAACTTGTAGGGCAAACGTATACAATAATAATTATCATTCACAAGATAGAAAATGTAAGTTAGATGGTATAGAAAGCAGCAACCCAGCAAATAACGAATTTGAAAATTAGTACCTACGCTCTCAGCATACACAAATCGACGGACATCTATTACTTTGCTCGCGAAGAAAACGAAAAACTTTTAACAACAAATGTTTGCTAATTGTAAGAAGCTAAGTCAAATGCTTGTTCAGAATATGAAACAAAAATCAATTCCATCTCAAAATGGCGTGTAATTATGGAAGTGGTCAATACGAAACAACGTAGTAGATAGTTTTTACATCTACTTCAAACTAGTTACTTTTCCTGGTTATCTAGTATTGCATTCTTACCATCCGGCGTAACAACTTAATCTAAATGGTAAACAACATAAAATTAAAGAAAGTAAGCGTTCCATCGAACAGGTGTGACTTGGATGCGAAAGTAACATAAAGTTATGGGGGTGATGAAGCACATATTAATTACCTATTAAGATGAGGTAAGGATTCCTTTATCTGTACACTCCTTGTTTACTCTAGAGTTTATGTTTTCAAATTTATACAACAAATATATAAACTTATGTTGTTATTCATACGGCCGTTGTGACTGATGACAACAGTCGCCCCAACGCAACGATGTCTTTTGTGAGGGGCTATTTCTGGTCCTAAACGCTAGCCCACACATGGGGGGCACTGGGGAACTTCATCAACCGCACGAGCAGGTGCCTGCAGGACAACATGCAAACGGTGACTGTCCACAGTTGAAGGAAAATATCGATCAGACCAATGACGTCAGTTGTACCCCATTGGACGGGGTGGTCTGCGAGGCGGAGGGTGCCAAAGAGCGTCGGCTCATCTGAAGAGACTTTGGCCCGCCCAAGACTCCCACACTCCAATTACGTATTCTGGAAAGAGTTAAAAAATGACATTCGAACTATTATATGTTTTTATGTGGGTGTGAACAAAGTAACGTTATTCCATGCATGCATGCTCTTACGTTTTATAAGAAATGGTATTCGCTTTGAACACAGCTGAAAGGTTAAAAAATAAGCATCTTAACTGTTGTGCAATTAGCGGATTGTAATAGAATATTCCCAAAAATATTATATTTTTCACAAAAGGTCGTTAATATTAAAGTGTATGAATGAATTGAAACCCAGAACTGCCATCTGTCGGTAGACGACCTACATAAAGTTACTTGTGTCGGTAATCAATATACAGACAGGAAAGGTAACTGTTGAGTGTTTGAGGTATCAGATACTAGATGCCTGTGCAGAATATTTCGGTTACAGCCTGTGGTTATAGTTTTACATGCGACATTTCAAATGTAGGAAGTCCTATTATGCATGGTGACCATAATATTCACAATTAAAAAAGAAATACAGCTCTCTCGTAACTGAGAACGTTTTAATATTAATATTAACTATGGAGAAAAAGGTTTTGCTACTTTCTCATGTGCGTGTGCAGAAAGTTTAGGTATTCACTGTAGATTTAAAGGTGACTTTTTAATATATTTAACGTTTTTTTTAATAATTTGACGTTTGTAGAATGTTCAGAAATTGTCTCGGCAAGTAACAAAAATAAACAAGTGTGACTTTCACTGCGTCGCCTTAGAGCAGAACATCCTAACTGCAAAAACACAACTTTTCAGGAAACGTTTTTTTTTAGATCACAACTTTATTATTTACAAATTTCATTGGACGAGGGAACTAAAATGCAAAGAGAGTCTAGCTATGTCACACTCCATTGATTTCGAGCAGTTTTCTGCATCAATTAAAAAATAATTAGGACATAAACTACTTTTGCACTTAAAACTGGGAGTTAGGATATTTCTGGTTCATTATATTTTACTATAGTATATTGCAATGTTGAGTTAGAATACTTCTGRTCCGAACAGACTTCAGGATATTCAAACAAATTGATTGATTTACAGTACATTTTTATTATTAAAAGTAACAAAGCTTACAAAATAAATTTATTCCTATTGTTTGAAATAGTTGCTAATAATGAAAATATATAAAAAAAGAACAAAACACGTTTATTCGTCTTCCGATTCTGGGTCATCGTCGTGGGTAGCATATGGAAGATTGTTGAAAAAATCGTGATACTGTTGTAATATAACTTTTTTTTGGCACATGTACTGCAAATGATCAAATTTCTTCTTAGTTATTTTAATTTTGGCCGAGTAACACTTTTTAATTCGTATTCTTGTATAGTAGAGTTTAATTTTTTTCTTCCTTTTTGTGCCAAATTGATTGTCTTGTACTCTTCATCAAAAGCTGTTTTATAAAAAATCTTATTTGGGAAATTTGGATCAGCTTTCACTACTCGAAATTTATTGAGACAAATCTTCTCCTTGTCGTCGTTTCTATCCCAATTAATGGAAGTAGTGTCTTGTAAATCTTTAAGGTCATAAATATCATCTTGTGAAACTTATATTACATGATATGGGTGTTGCCTTTTTGCAGTGCGAACCAAGGTGTACCATTGTTCGGGCGTATAAATCGGTATATAACGAGCAGCTTTTTCGATTACGCTATGTATTGAATCTCCTTCTGATTGAGTATGCCCTTTCTCCAAAAATGTATGTCGCAGCTTTACTTTATATTTCTGAGCAAGGTAGTTATAAAGGGAAAATAAATATTTATTACGGTTTTGTCCGGAACAATTATCAGAAAAGAAAGAGAACTCTTTTGTTCCTTTTTGTAGATATTCTTTTATAAAAAGTATTAAACAGCTTCCAATTTCTGACGATCCTCTTTTAGCAATACACTCGTGCCACATGTAGCAGTATCCGTTGCTAGCACCTAACTCATACACCGAAAAGTTGTATGTTTGCAGCTTTAATTTATAGAACGCTAGCCCTACGTCACACTTCGGTACCGATAAGGCTTTCTGCAGATCAAAAACAGCGGCTATAAAACTGGAATCATTTTTTGCCTTTTTCCTATCGAATACTTTTATCTCTCTAGCTTTCAAACGATTTGTTCTATGTAACTGGTACTCCTCTTCTAACTGCATCTTTTCTTCCCCTAAAGCGTTTTCATAGGTGTAGCAAGTATCGCAAAGATCCTTTTTTGGCTTAAAAAATGAAATATTGAATTCGTCTGCAAATATAGTGCGATACATGCTCGCGGTTGCTATTTCTGTAATTCCATTTTCTCTGCAGCTTTCTTCATAAAGAGCATACATTTTTGTTATATTTAATGTTGGAGGTAAATAACGTCGCTTAGTATTTGATCTGCAATAATGGTTTTCTACATATTCAAATGAATGGATATGGTTTCTAACGCCATTAATTACAACTTCACTTATTTGAGAATTTTTAGCGGCTTTTCCTCTCTTATCTTCACTAACTACACCGGATGAGTTCAACTTTTTCATGACGGTTTTAACTACTTGAGCACTTATGCTTAGAGTATTTAAGAAGAATGTCTTGCAGACATGTATTCTCTTTTCGCGCAAAGTTAAAAAATAAAAAAATGAATAAGTACGTCCGCTAGTGTCATCATCCAGATTATTATCACTTTCGTATTCCCTCTGTTTTTTCTGTCTTGTCCTAGATTTTAATTGTACTATGACATGACGGGCGACAAAATCTCTTTGTCGATTAATATCTGCCAAGTTCCAAATTTTTTTTAATATTTCCTCTCGCTGGGTATCAGAGAACTTTTCAGAACATTTTCTCACACAATTGTGGCATGAATCTTTAAGTTTTCTTGCGCTTTGCACATTTCCTTTCCAATTTGTGTTTCTCGCCTTCTTTATAGCATTCCTTTTCCATTTCTCCGGGTTTCTCTTCCTTTTTCTCGTTGTATTTGTAATAACTGTTTCTTTGTCCTCTACTTTTTGTTTTAAAATGTTTTTTCTCTTTTTGCTACTATTATTTTCTAAAACATTGCCTTCATCTGCTTCACTAGTCCCAGAGCGATAATCGGATCTTAAAGTTCATCGTCTTGTTTCAAACTGGTCTGGTTCAGAAGGAGATATTTCTGTGTCTATTGGTGGTAGAAAGTCTTGTTTTGGGTTAAACCCAGCAGTTTCTTTATAAATCAAATATCTGGGAACTTCTATATCCATGTTCTTCATTAGATGAAACATATTGCCGACAGTAAAAGGGGACACGTCGTGTTTTGCTTGATTTTTTTCTGTTGGTTGTTATATTCTGTAAAACAATATTAATTCACCTCCAAAACAACTGCATGCAATAAAACTTACCAAGAGATTTACTAACAGGGCTTGGTTTAATTACCAGGTTTAACATACGTTGGCTGCGTGAACTGATATTATCCATAGTGTTCGTGGATAAATATTTACAAGATTGCAGAATAACAGTAATACCTAATTTTACTAATTCTTGGCTAAACGCTCTGAAATAAATTAGAGATGAAATTAAAGAACACAATCATATACTTACACTATTTTACCATTCAAATTTCGTTTAAAATGAATTAGAACAAGCATAAGTCCATCGACGTCCGATCTATCTACCGAAACTAGAATGCAGAACTAACTCAATTCCACATTACCAACCTCTTCCAATTTAAAACACGACTCAGAACAAGCCTATGTCCATCAATGCCAGGTCTAACTGCCAAAACTAGCATGCAGAACTAACCTAACTCCGCATTACTACTACACATAGGTTAACTTTTACAGATAGAATAGTTCTGATCCAAGCCATATGCAAAAGTTAAAGTTAGGATAGAACTGTTTTACTGTGTCAGCCAGTTAGGGATATCCTTTTTGAGATAGGCTGTTTCTGCACAAATGCGCAACGCCATATTCTATCCTAATGTGTACTAAGCGAAAATTAGCGATTTTTGGAGTTAGACTAGTTCTGCTCTGAGGCGACGACTGTTCGGGTAAGCTTGAAACCTAGGACAGCTGTAATAAAAGAATTTGAAATACTAAATGCTAAAATCATTAAACATATAGACACTTTAATTATGGCACATTCAATCATGGGTAACTTGATTTCATGTTAATAGAATGGTTATTTATTTTTTGAAAATCTATTTCTGCTTTATTAAAGAATATTTGGACTATTTCTAATACTTTCGAAGATATTTGCCATTAGGTATTTGTTATTCTTACAAATAAAACAATTTCTTGGATAAAATGAGTTGATTTTTTTCTAGTAGTATGGCATAATAAAAGAATTCCAATTAAAACAAAAAATTTCAAATTAGCTAGCAATTTACAGTCTTTTATAGTAACATAGGTTTTAGATTAATCACTACACAGCTGAACATGATAGGTACCTGTTTGTAAGCTGGACTCCACCATATTGGCATGTAAAATGCAGAAGACTGCTCTGCTTGGATCGCTACGCATATTCCAGTCGCACAACGCGCTCTATTAGTATTTCCTGGTACGCAAATCGCCATGGCATGGGACGCAACCAGGAAATTTTCTCAATATTTCCCGTGTGGAGATCAGAACGGCGGGCGAGCTAAAAATGTATATAATAGTAATAATAAAATAATAATAATAATAATAATAATAATAATAATAATAATAAAAATAATAATAATAATAATAACAATAATAATAACAATAATAATAATAATAATAATAATAACATAGTTACAAGTTACATATATTATGTACACATAAAATTAACAAATTAGAATGATATTAGTCTTCCAGCGTGTATGCCTATGCAGATGACGCTTTAAAGGTTTGTGAAACTGTTCAACAGGTAACTGCTTGGAATACTAGATTTGTATTAGGGGGCAATATTTAGCTGGTATATGTTTATTTGATGTTGAAATTTCTTATTTCTTGTGTAGTCCAAGTTTTCGTCACATATCTGGGCTTTCCCTTTATAGGACATTTTTGTATATCATCATCTATAATGGCATTGCAGTCTTTACTCTTTAGATATCGGACATCTAGTGCTTGTTCACAGTAAAAATATCTTTTGCTCGTTTTTCATTTGTAATGAATATGATGAGTTTCGTTAGTATTGTTTTTATGAATTGTATATTTAAGTGAAATACTAATTTACTTTGTTCTCTGGAAGTTGTGAATGGGATGTTTAGATCGCTCGTTAGCTTACAAACTATATTACTCATGATCTAAAAAATGTCCTTTTTCAAAGTTAAATCGTGTGTGTTTTCTTTTTAGGGCTTTTACTACAATCTACAACCTTTGTGTGTAGTTGTTGACGTTTCTTTAAAGACGGTATCCTTCACTTTTGTACTAAAGAGCCATATCTTCTTCTCTTGCATGGTATTTTGAAATGCTTGATCTTTTTCTTCAGTTTATGCTACTCCTGTCTGAGGCCTTAAGCGCTTTTGTTTCTTAGGTGTAACTTTTTTAAATTCATCATTCGTATTCTGCTTTTGAATATTGTTGACCCTCTCAATATTATTGAATGCGTCCAGGGTATTTATTGTAAGCTGTCTTTTCCTCTATATAGCATGTTATATTATGTGTTTTATTACTTCTCTTTTTATTTTGTGCTTCTCTTTATTTTGAGACATATGCGGTGCTTGAATGGAAGTGTCTGCTCTAGACTAAAGATTCTGTACAATTTACAGGTAGGTTTTGGAAAGGGAACCTCTGTATGAATAACACTTGCAGGTATATTTTGTTGGCTTTCTGACGGTTCGTTGTTTATTGATAAAATATGTGTTTTTGTTTCTGGTAATTAAACCTTTCCTTTTCTTCGAGGATATATATTTTTTCCAGTAAGTAATAGATTACATTCATTTTTAAGGCTTTATTTCTGCCTTTGATTTCTTCTTCCAAATTTCTCGTCTTATAAATTCAATTTCTGTGAAGTCTTCATCGGTTATGTCACTTTATATTGTGAGTGGTCCCCACTATCCACATTTCTTACTCGTGGAAAACAACCGCCTTGCTAGAGTAACTTACACTTTGTGTACAACACTTCACTTTTGTCAGTTGGTCTTTTACAACTTTTGTATCCACATATTATAGCCTCTTGGTTAATATTTCCTGAAGGAATCGTGACACTACTTACTTCTCTTTGGACCTTTCTGTACATGTAAATTACTATAAAATAAAATGCATGTCTATGCTGTGCTGTCCACACCTCAACCAACTGCAGTTGGTTGGTTGCCCGTTAGCAAAAAGTGCCGTGGGGGCCTGCTGTCAAATTGAAGTATGCAGTTGCATGCCAATTTGTCAGGCTACAGGTCACTTCCTTTAGGAAGTAGGCCTCTAGGTCGCTTTGTCATCATGTCAGTCAAGGTGGTAGATTACTGGTGTTTCAGCTTTGGCCATTTTAGTTCAAATGTCGGTTCCAAAATCTGAGTACACTTCAGATGGCGCCAGGTTCGTTGTCTCCCAGGCCAAGTTGATTAATATCAAAAGCAAAGCGCCGTGACAGAACCAGTGAGCAATTTTCCAATTGTAAAATTGTCATTAGCATTAAGATTCTTGCATAAGAAAAGTGTTGCATAAATGTTAATGTGCAGATTTTAACCTTTAAGACGACAAGTCTATACCATGTTGTACATACCATCAGTATGGGCGGTAATGGTGACAGATTAAAACAATGGGATATGGGCTTGCAGATTGCAATTACAGGTAGGTATAATTCATCAATACAAAGTGATGCACATGAACAAAGGGTGAAAAATATTTTGTTGATTTATTTATTTTTAGTGTGCTGCCTTGCTGTTGTCCAACTTCGAAGGTGTAACTCGTGGTTAGAAAGTACTTGTCCTCACGTATACACAGGAGTACAAAAACCTGCTGAGTCTCATAAAGAATCATTATTAAATTTAGACCCACAATAGAGTATAGTTGCAAAGTATTTGACCAGTCCAAGGGATTGATGTCGTTGTAGTGCAGTGCACTAATTCTTCGTGGTGTCTGCTATAGAAGTGTCCGATGTCCAATATTCTGAGCAAATGTCTCAGAGCTCAAGGCGCTGGTGAAAAGACTGAAATGCCTAGAAAGATCTGACAGTTTACGTACAGAGCCAGAGGATATTACTCTTATATATTAATTTAATACCATATTTTGTAATCTTTGTAGCAGAACTTATGCACTGATCGCAGTAAAAATAAATTAGTGTTAATATATTGATTAAGATATAGTTTTGGTGTTTTTATAAAACTGACGTAAAGGTGGACATAGACGTTGTTCGTGTTGGACAGTTTTAGCTAAACAGATAAAGTTGTGCAGAGAGGAACGAAGAAGGGATGCGTCTACACATTGCAAACTGAAGACTGCAGTCTTGTTCTACTTGTAGTGATATACAAAATCGAATGTGGTAGTAATTTACTAATAGTGGTGTCTGAATTTGCACTAAAAGTTAAATGTGAAAGAAAGCACAAACCGTCACAAAGGGCATTTCCTTTTTTTAAATTTCTTTTGTAATTTTTCATGTAAAGAATTAATTTTTTCTTCGCACTATCTCTGAATATGTTGTTATCAACTTCTTTTAACTTATTTATTAATTCATCAAATGCATTATTTTTAGCACATTTTCCAAAAGGTGCTATTGTCCGTCTGTCACACTTATAGCTCGAGAACAGCTCAACGGATCGGAACCATTGGATATGTATTTGGCCTAACGATGATCAACATGTATGTATATCCTATTCTCTGGATTTAATTTTACATAAATACTGATGGTTCTTATAATATTACTCAGTGAAGTCTGGACTGTTGTCCTGGTTAGGGTGTAAAAGCCGTCGTTGGTTAGAGTTGCTTCCTAACATTTCACTAGCATGAGTGGCAAGCTTCTTCAGAGGTCTTCCCGTCTCCGGTGCTGATCGTAGACTGTCTATGTCCAGCACCGGAGATGGAAGGACCTCTGAAGAAGCTTGCCACTCGTGCTAGCGAAACGTTAGGAAGCAACTCCAACTGACGGCGGCCTACAGACGTGAATCAGACAATAGTTCTTCACCTGGCCGCAAAAGCTTTAACCAATTCGTCAGTTCTGCAGTTTTATAAATGTGATATGGTGTTCGTTTACTATACCTATATAGGTATTCTACTTCCAACCGCTACAGAATTAAAATTGCACAGTTGTAAACGTTCACATCCAGACACCAGCAATTTAAAATCAAGCAAAGCTGACGGTTTTCGTCCATAACCTTTGGTTTTGCCACCGTTTTACTCGTCTGGGTAAGATAGTAAACATAAAATAGACTTGTCTACTGAAGAATATGAATTAATCGTTTTACTTAAATGTGGGTATTTTGAATGAGTACGTTTGATATAAATTGATATTTTACAATAAGTATTTTTAAGTTAGCACAAATATTAGTATTTGCAAACATAAATTTGCGGAGGGCTAATCACCTCATTGCACATGAAATAGTAAATTGAATACAAAGAGCCTCAGGTATATGGTATGACATTTATTTAACATAATAAGCATGTAATAACAAAAGCTGTCATGATAAATATAATTTCAAACTTCTGATACATTGTTTAATATTTATAAAAAATAATGTATCTATTGTCTTCCGATTTGTTACCAACAGGATTTAATAGATTATCATGTGTTTTTCTTTAATAATGATTCCTGTTATTAATATTCCTTGCAGTTACGTTTTACATTTTAAATACTATTTCATTTTGCTTCAGCAACTACTAGTTCTATAGGAATCCTGAGTAGATATACACATAAGCTCAGAAAATACTTATGTAAAGTGAATTTCTCATTGCATTATAACTGATGGCACCACTATTATAGTGGACTAATTATAACAATAGCTTCAGTCGTTCAGTTTAACTTTTTTATCGTTTATTTCCCTGTAGTCTTGGCCTTCATCAACATTTTATTGTAACCAACAGATAATAATGCTGAAAAAATAGCATTAATTACTGCACAATATATCTTTGTAGTTTTATATACCTGCTTTTAATATAGTTCATAGTATCTTGCATAGACAATTCAGATGTGCTTTTTATCGTCCAGGATCAATATATAAAAACTAGGTGGAGTGTAGCTACAGACTACATGTTAAGCAGACCTCGTCAAATGCCTTTTTGTGTGTCTTTCTTCTTGTAGGTAGTGTACATTGTATGGATATGGTAATTAACCACTTCAAACACACCTGTGTTATTGAAACTGATTCAGTTTCAAATAATACACAAACTGCTAATGTCACAGGTAAAAAACGCTGTACATACATTTTCTTAAATACCGTCCTGATAACTCACAAAGGTATCCTCACGAATCCCGGAATGTCGAACCAAGGAATTACGAACTCGCGAAACCGGCACCGACGAACGCAGGAAACGTCGAATCGAGGAAAGAAGTGAAATTAGTTACATACCAGCGGTATCTCAACTGTTGTACGAATCAATGTCTAGCTTATGCAACCGTGCTTACAACTGTGTCTGTAATCATCAATACCACCATATTATTGTGTTTATATTCTTTCAATTTTTCGTACCGTACATATAAATAAATGTTATGAATGCGTTCTACAATGATTTATATATTATCTTATGTTGTATGTATAATTAGTTTTGACCCCAATCGTCAAGAAAAAAATTCTGCATAATATAATTATAATGGACTTCTAGGCATGATTAGTTATTCTATACAACCTACATTTTTTCGGTAAGTATATTAACTTCACTATTATCTACTAATGTCAAGCCTTCATATTTTATTATATATTCTACACATGCGTACTCGTATATAAAACTCTTACTATGCACTACTGCATATTTGGTTGCATATAATATACTAAAATAGGTGTAAGTACCACTGGTTTAATCTTTTCTCTCGTTCGACTTTCCCGAGTTCGTCAGTCGCGTACAAACAGAATGTTCGGTGGTTCGACGATTTCCTTGGTTCGACATTCCGGGATTCGTCATGGACTCCTTACAAATTACAACTCATATTATTAGTTCTTTAAATGTTTTGTGATAATCTATTTGTCAATTTGACAGAGACAACAACAGCAAAATCAAGTCGACCTGGGAGACAACGAACCTGGCGCCATCTGAAACGGGCACGCGTTTTGGAGTCAGTAGTTAAGACGAGCTGTAACACCAGAATCTACCACCTTGTGTCAGTGTAATGATGACAGATGGCATTGCCATCCTAAATTCTTACTTTTACTATAAAATAATTATAAAATAGTTTTGTAGCAATACATGATTATAAAACAATTATATAGATAAATAGTAAGTGGACCCTGTGTGTGTGAGTATAATTTATTTTTCTCCAACCATATTAAGAATAAAGGTATTTGGAGAAAAAAGAATTATTATACTCACATAAATAATTTTATAAATGTTACGGTAGGTACTATACTTATTATGCAACAATTACGTTTCATTCAACAACTTCAAAAGGATCTTTCAATATTATGTGATTTGTCAGAGAACGATTTATTTTTTAATGGCCCGCAGATCGTGATAATAATAATAAGAAGAAGAACTACAACATCAATAATAATAATTTAATCACAATAATGAATTGAATTAAATCAATCTAATTAACTACTTGCTCCTGAACAAACCGTCAGACAAATAATTTTGCGTCCCTACATAGATCAAATTGAAAAAATAAGGTTCTCTGAAACAAATGATTTTATATAAATACACGACAAAGTAGAGCTTAAAACGAAACTCAAATTTTGGAAATTCAGGTTTTTGTAAAATACTGTAATATGTTATCTGCTAGTACTATCATAATAATATATGAAAAAAGAGTTTCGCAAGGCTGGAAGTTTATGCCTTAATTCATAGAACACTGTAATAGAAATTACTGCATGACAATAATAAAGGTGACTGTTAACTAAGTTCCACTTGATAGATGAAAAAAGGACGCTACGACATTGCCAAAGTATTTTTAATTTGGCCCATATCCAATCCAAACATTCCCCAAAATATGCTTTTCAAATGTAAAATGCTGGTCCACCATCAAACCAAGGTTCCGAACTCTATCCACGACCTCAACCATGTCACCATTAAGTACGATACTGTCCACATCCTACGGTATCCTAGAAAGAATATGACGAGTTCCAGTCCACATTACTATTATTTTCTTTGCATTTAGTTTCGAACTATTACACAAAGCCCATTCGAAAACACCAATGAGGTTCTCGTTAAGTACACCAACAAGACGATCGCAATCTTATATACACTCCTTGTAAAATGCATGTCTATGCTGTGCTGTCTACACCTCAACCAACTGCAGATAGTACTATTTCGCTGTCATTACAGCTCATCAGTGCAGTTTAAATCTAGTGTAGACAACACGGCATAGAACTGGTTTTGCTTATATACCAAAGCAATGGTATGATGAAAGTAAGAATTTAGGATGGCAATGCAATCTGTCAGCATTACACTGACATGATGACAAAGCCACCTAGCTGCCTTAACGGGTACTACTTCCTAAAGGAAGTGACCTGTAGCCTGACAAATTGGCATGCAACTGCATACACTGGGAGAAATGTAGTACTACATGTTTAGTCCTACCAAGTTGTTTTTACAAAACTTTACTTGATAACCCTAACTGCAATATTTACTGTATCTTGTATATATAGCTCTTTATGTATACAAAATTATTAGTTAGTACTACTGACCCTTTAGAACATTATGTTATATTTTGAAATGTGTATTTTAAGAACAGAATTTTTGTAGTTATTGTATTTACAACTACGTCGTGTTATTTTACATGCTGAATATTTTACTGCTACATATTTTAAAATGTTAAATACGTAGTTGTAGTATTAACAGCTCAAGAGTATATGTTTTCGCAGCGTTGCCAACTATWMGCTAATTAGAATTCATGTACAATGTTTAGCAATTGTTCGATGTATGAGCATTATCCTTAATCGCAAGCTTTGCATGTTTAAGGCAGTAAGCAAACAGAGGCTATAATATTTACTAGTTAGATACCGTAATGGAGACTCAAATACGGTAATTCAATGATGAAATACGGTGCTATCCCGCATAGAAAGTTAACAACACTGGCTAGTTTTAAAAGCGTAATGGCGTTTAGCAGTTCAGTGCAAGTGCCGCGTGGTGCGTGGTTTCGTAGTCACCAAACGAACTTTGATATTAAAAAAAGAAAAAATATTGTTGAAAATAGAAAGCAAATTAAAGCTTTGGAATTTGGAAAACCTCGTTAATCCATTGGAAGGTAAGTACAAGTTTCAATACATGTTTGTCAACAGATGTTGTGTGCTCGTGTTCCTAAAAATGCTGCCATGCCGTCTAAATAGCATTATTACAGCAACACAAATTGTGTGCTACTAGTCAGTTAGAAAAGTAAAGTATTATTGTAATGTAATCCCATATAAATTAGTTGACTATGTTGAATATATTCAAAGATGATCATCCCAATATCGCATTCTGCCATTTTGCGATTGTACTACACGTGGTTATCACGTGATTAAGTACGAAAGCGTTATCAAAACTGTTTTTCTTTGTGATATCTATAATACCTATCAGTGAGAGCCACTTTAGGTGCCTGATTTACGATATATAAGGCATGGATTATAAGTATTTGTTGCTTTGATTAATCAGTTAGTCGAAAAATTAATCTTAATTAATTAGCTTCGGAACAATCAGTCCAAGCTACTTAATTGTTTGAAAACGTTCCACAATGAGTGAAAGCTCTTTCCAAGTCATTTATAATAACTTAAAAAAAAGATGTTGTAATGGATTAATCAAAAATATAATTAAAATATATTTTGGGGGTAATGTAGGTAGGAAGGCATTAATTACATATTTTAAGTACTTTAGTTAAAAAATAGTCAGTCAGGCAAGCATTTATCTAAATAAAATTAAAAAAAGTTTTAAACAGACAAAGTTATATTATGAAGAAACTTCACTAACTTTTAGACCCTTCAGTTGTTTCTCATTTCAAGCAATATTATTTTTTTAGGTTTTGGTGCCATTTTTAAAAATATTACAATGTTGTAATGAGGAAAGGAAGTACTTACTCGTTACAAACTACACAAAATATTAAATCGACGCTGGTTAGTCCAGGTTATCGTTAGACAGGAGCTGCAACATAGTTCGGAGGTAAAGAAAAGAAGTTTATCTGTTTTTTCTTCTTTAAAACCAATGATTTGCCTACAGAATTGGGCGTCAGCGGTTTTTGAACTGTCGAGGCAAATATGTATGTGTAATATTTCCTGAAGAGCAAGAAGCAACATACATACATATTCCAACCAGGCGCGACACCCGGAGAAACCCAATTTCTGCACATGGATTATGTTTAGTTATCTTTTCAGTGTTTTTACGGCATGTTAAATTCATAATTAATTCATAAATATACCTCTACAAGATGCGTATTTTTTGTCAATTACTAGTGTTGTAATTATAACATTCTTAAATATTTGTGATATCGGTACGTGTGCTTTACATATTTTCAGAACGTTGCTGTTTGGTATACGCGATATGGCGTTTAATATTAATATGAAAGTCCTTTTTCTTTTTTCAATCTGCTACGGGTTATAGAAATAAGATCTATTTGCATAAAAAATAAATTTATTATAAAAGTTGAGTGCTATTACTCGTCTATATAAAATTGTCAAATAGCTGAGGCATTAAATTTGTTGTATTGTGCCAACAAGTTTTCGATCACCTCCTCAAAAAACTTTGTTTCCAGCGAAGTCAGGTAAGCCTACTAAAACGTACCTTGTTGATAGCAAAGTTCTTTAAAGAGGAGATCGAATACCTGCTGTCATGATAGTAAAAATGCTTCAGTTGTTTAGGCAATTATGTAGTAAAACGAGCAAGACTAATCTCAATTTTTAATAACAGAATTATTATCTTTTTATGTAAATGACTCCTAATTTATAACCCATCGTAAGTTCAAAATAATAGCCTATATTATAGTAGGTATATAACTACGTTTTTAAAAAAACAAACTTGTAGTAGTAAATTATACTACTACATGATGATTATAATTAACATTTAAAATTATAATTTGTGCAACTACAATACTTTAAAATAAAAGAATGTGTAGTTGTAATGCATGCCACTACATGTTGAATATCTTAAACTACCTGGAATGTTATTTTTACAAGTAGAGTACTTGGAAACTAAAAATATGTAGTTTTAAGTGATACTATTTCTTGACTATTATACCTAAACACTTTAAATATTATGCAATAAACTTTCTAGTATAATATTCTGTAGTTGCTTTGAATAATGGTAGTTATTTTTGGCGCCTATTTTAAATCTACAAGTTGTAATTCATTAAGCTTTTCTTTTATATCTAATAACCCATTTCTCTCAGTGTACTTCAATTTGACAGCAGGCCCCCACGGCACTTTTTGCTAACGGCAAGAACCAACATACATTAAAATGCATGTCTATGCTGTGCTGTCTACACCTCAACTAACTGCAGATAGTACTATTTCGCTGTCATTACAGCTCATCAGTGCAGTCTAGGTCTAGTGTAGACAACACGGAATAGAACTGGTTTTGCTTATATACCAAAGCAATGGTATGATGAAAGTAAGAATTTAGGATCGCAATGCCATCTGTCAGCATTACACTGACATGATGACAAAGCCACCTAGCTGCCTTAACGGGTACTACTTCCTAAAGGAAGTGACCTGTAGCCTGACAAATTGGCATGCAACTGCATACTTCAATTTGACAGCAGGCCCCCACGGCACTTTTTGCTAACGGCAAGAACAACATACATTAAAATGCATGTCTATGCTGTGCTGTCTACACCTCAACCAACTGCAGATAGTACTATTTCGCTATCATTACAGCTCATCAGTGCAGTTTGGGTCTAGTGTAGACAACACGGCATAGAAGTAGTACCCGTTAAGGCAGCTAGGTGGCTTTGTCATCATGTCAGTGTAATGCTGACAGATGGCATTGCCATCCTAAATTCTTACTTTCATCATACCATTGCTTTGGTATATAAGCAAAACCAGTTCTATGCCGTGTTGTCTACACTAGACCGAAACTGCACTGATGAGCTGTAATGACAGCGAAATAGTACTATCTGCAGTTGGTTGAGGTATAGACAGCACAGCGTAGACATATATTTTAATGTATGTTGGTTCTTGCCGTTAGCAAAAAGTGCCGTGGGGGCCTGCTGTCAAATTGAAGTATGCAGTTGCATGCCAATTTGTCAGGCTACAGGTCACTTCCTTTAGGAAGTAGTACCCGTTAAGGCAGCTAGGTGGCTTTGTCATCATGTTAGTGTAATGCTGACAGATGGCATTGCCATCCTAAATTCTTACTTCTTGTAAAAGCTGTGTCATCCGCGTAATCAAGTATATTCCACTCGTATCAAAAAGCACGCTGTCAGCAACGTAAATACTCAATAACACAGGTCCAAAAACACTTCCCTGAGGAACACCATAAGATGATGTTGCGAGTTCTCGCCAAACAACAGATTCAAGTTTCACTACTTGAGAACGATTGGAAAGGTTGTCACTGAAAGGATTCAGTGCAGTACACGTTATTCCATAGAAGACTCTGGTCAATCGTATCAAACGCTTTAGAAAAGTGTAATAAACAAATAACCATCATTCCCTCATCCGTACTACGTGCCACGCCAATAGTCTGCTTGGAATGAGCCGTTGCCGTGCTATAATTTTTGTGAAAAGCCGATTGAACATCAGGCAGTACACTCTTTTCTGTAATGAAATTCATTAGCATCTTTTCTAGGATTTCACTACACGTCGGAAAAATCCTTCAGTCTGACCTTTCGACAACGAAGTGACGACCGATTTTCTTCCCCTGGCGCGGCAAAACCCCTCCAGTAAGACAACGGTTTATTATGTGGGTTAACGCAGAGCCACAGTATGGAAATGCATATTTTAATAGTGCCAAGCCATACTACTACTATACAATAAGATTCTGATTTTATTGTGTTAAATATCTAAGTCGCGGGTTCGCGATCTAGGATTGCAAATTATTCAAGTGTATTCTAGTGTATGTTTATTGTCCAGAAAATATTGCATGTGGGAGTTTTTTTGCATGGTTTTTCGGTGGAACAATAAATTGTGATCTATTGCATCAGGGTCAAGCAGATCGTTCGGAATCGTTGCAGGATTTTTTACTGTGAATGTTCAATCTAAAGAGTGTACTTCAAAACTTCTTAGATGGTCTTTATCCAGCACCAAACATTTTTTTAAGAACGGTCGAAAGAAAGTTTTTTATTGGTTTGTAGTATGCTAAATGAGCGGTAGCTTTCGTTCTGTAGTATTTCTTATATGCTTTATTTTTAATCTTTTTATTAAACTAATTTTGTCCGTTATCTAAGAAGGTCTTGATTTCTTATGTGTACCTAAATAGTCTTTAATGGTGCATGGTACCATTTGATTAAGAAATGTAATTTTGTTCTCTACCAAAGCAATGTGTCCGTATTGGTTGCAGTTATAGCACCTTACAATTCCATAATCATGATGAATTTCATCCAATATACAACTTATCTTTGCTAATGAGGTTTTTATAAGCAGTCATTAGCTTCAATTATAGTTTTAAATCTGTTTTGTAATTTTAGGCCGATATACTACCTTAATTTGTAATAAACTTTCACTTACATCATTTTGATCAGCGATGGACTTTACAATATCATCTTAGACTTAACGTGATCATATTCGTGTATGCAAGTTACTTTCATTCTGCTTTTAAGAAGTTGTCGTTCTGCAACCTCATAATTCCCAATTCCTGTTGAATCGCGTTTTTTACCGTTATTAAATCTCTTGTTTAGTAGTTTTTCCAACAGTCATTCCTACACTTATATTCGTATGATCAAATTTGTTCATCAAATCCTTTCTGATTTCTTCTGCAGTTATGGCTTTTTCTTTAGGATTAATAATCAGTTGTTTATCATTCGCTTTTACTGTTACATAGCACGTTTTTACTATGAAGGCCTTGGATCTGACTTTTTCTTCCTTTAGTGGTGCCAATCAGCTTTCTATTTTCCTCAGGGACTGCATCTAAGATATTGATTACATTTACTTTTTTTATTTTAAGCTGAAGTTGACTTAGCACATATTTACTAGGGTTATTATCATCGGCGATTGATGGAGTCCTGAACTCTGAACTTTTTGCCACTACTTTTAGCTATCTCCGTTCCTCTGACCGTCTGCTACAACAATTCTTACACGTCTATATCACACGTCTAAGATGGAAACCACGATATTCAGACAGACACTTTTCATGATTCGCACAAGCAACACAATGAATTGCATTTTATTTTGTAGCTACGTGCTTATCTACAAGCAAACAAAATCTCAGTTAAACATATGCATATATGTGTACAAAATTTTTAAACGCTTCAAAATATAGGTAATCAATTTAAAAGATTCTAAAAATACACGAAAAATCTTTTTAATCATGTGTCATGTCAAACCTATCTGGACTATTAGTTTATAAACCTTATTTTACAATCAAATTTTTTGTAAAAAATGATGGCCATATACGTGGTTAAAATCGGGACAATCATACGACTTTCGTTTTATAAACCACAGAAGAAGAATCACAGAAGAAATTACCTACACAACAATACTGTTGTAGGCTTAAAATAAAACCAAGTTGTGTATCAAACCACTGTAGTATAATTAAAAACAATGTTTATAAATGTAACGGATTTTTTTCTGATCACATAAGTTTTGTTTAAACGATATAATAGATTGAATTAATCGATGTAGTGAACAACTATTCATTGCATTAAAAGATTGAAATCATTTCATTTCAAAGAAACAAACAAAAAGTTTTTGTTTTACCATCAGAATCAAATGCACAGAACGACTCCAAGCGTTAAATTCAATTMAATACTACGTTATGAATCGTAAAACAGTCGTGCAGATCGGAATTGAATAGCTATATACTTTAAAAACTATAAAACACATTTCCTACTCTCAGCGCACCATTTAATTGATCAAAATTAGTATTAGAGTTGTCTCCATTAACGTAATATACGAGTCTAATAAGCCAGTTCTCTTTTATACTTCCCCTAATAAAATGGCTTTTAAATCTCATGTGGCATCAAAAATACTGCTACAGATAAAAAGAAAATTAATGCTGCTACTGTTACTAGCTTAAGTCCAAATTTTTGTATAATTTTAATTTTTGCTTCGAAAATAGTTTGTTTTAAGTGGCGCAAGAACACATATAGTAACAGCCTTTGTCAGTTTCTTAGTTACTGGACAATATCAAACAGCTTGACTTGGAGATTTCGTGAGTAATTAACAAAGTTACATTCTACATTTTTACTTATGCAAACCCTTTGTGACATAACTAATTTTATAATGATGATACCTCAATGGCTGTTTTAAAGTTATTACAATGAAGTGTCACATATGCAGAACCAACAAGCAAGCGTAGTATAGCCACTTCTTTAAGCGTTAATTTTTTTGTAATAAAAATTGAGCAAAATTAATAGTCAAGCTCGTAGGAGATCGAAATTAATTTGGCTCGTCAGGACTCCCTTGTCCACAAAATATCAGATTATACCCTCATTACATAAAATAAAACATTTTTTTAATTCTATAAATGTTTCAAAAACTGTCTGCAGAAAACATGATTAATATATAACGAAGTTCTTCAAAAATTATCAAAGAAACTAATTTTTTCTTGAAAGTACGTTCTGTTTGAAACAATGAATTACTACCTACTTCATATAACCGGAACAATATTACCCAGTGGAAAAACTCATTTTTAGACTCAAGTTAGAAAGCTAGAAGCAGTTTTAAAATGATCAATATAATGTCTTAGAGTTCAAGTGGTACTGATGATAACAACGTATTAAATAGTACGTAAGTTATGTACTGATGTGTCACCTATCAGAAAACTCATCAAATCACAAAGACGATCTGATACTGTGCGTACTTATATCACATTCTCTGGCACGCTTTAGATATTAATCAGTCCTGATAATACCTACTTCAGCTTTTATGTGAAGCCGGCTTGTTTATTGCACTGCATTACACTGAAGTAGCACGTGGACGTCTTTTCCTAACACTTAAATAATGATCGTCACTTATCTGATATGGTTGTACCCGTAATAATTAATTCAATTAATCCATTTGAATATGGCTATCTATTTATTAGCGGATTTACATACAAATATATTACAAAATCTCGATGCGTACTAAGACAAATAGTATAAAAGCTGTAATTTATTAGTTGGATTCCGAATAAATTGACATTTGTCTCTATTTCAATTTTGTTAGAATGTTGAGCCTTCTCTGTCCTTTCATGAATAATAATAATAATAATAATAATAATAATAATAATAATAATAATAATAATAATAATAATAATAATAATATTTATTGATGTTTAAAACAATAATTAGTTTTTACACAAGTCAAACCGTATAAATATAAAATATAATAATAACATCACAACAATACGAATCGCAACACATTAAAATTACAATTCTTGAACTCATCAACTTCATAAATACAATTTTGAATCAGAATCGATTTCAGCTTCATCTTGAAAGCATTTATTGGCATATCCCAAATGTTTGTGGAGAGCATATTAAAGAACCTCACTTCATAATACCTGGTACTTATTTGAGTTCTATTTAATCAGTTGAAATTAGGTATGATACCATTTCTGCGCCTGGTAAGATGTTCATGTGTGTCATATGTCTTGAAAGATTTGCAGTATTCTGTTTTACGTGCAGTAAACACTTGTAAATGTATAATGCTGGTAATGTCATAAGCCCCAAGGTAAAAAAGCCGCTTTACAGTCAGCCCTGTATGACAGTCCTTCCTTGATTCTAATTAACTTTCTGTTTATAGAGAAAATTCTATGCCTTATAGCATACTATACTATCCCCATACTAGTATGTGATACGTGATTTTTGATTGAAAAAAGCAAAGTACACAATTTTTTAAGTCTCATTTGATACATTATTTGCTAGCTATCGTAATGAAAATATAATTTTACTTAAATGTTTTACTCAGTATATCACCTTCATTTGTCCTCAATATACTGTCTATGTTTGTACCTAAAAATTTTGTATGATTTATAAAATCAGGATTCGAGACCTCAACATTTCCCATAGTAAATAACATTTTTATTATTTGTTTTGATTCCAGGACAGGCGATTATTTCTGTACCATTCGCCTGCCCGCGACTGTGCCTCACCCCTCAATCGGACCACCGTCTCCAGGCTATCCCCCGTACTGATGAATGAGGTATCACGGGCCCAAAATGGACCCCTAGGGTACCCCATACTCAACCGGGAGAAAGCCCGATTCAGCGCCAGCAAAAGACTCTCCGAGTCCTGTGGCTCAGAAAGAACGCTAGCAGTTTACAACTTGTCGGGTGTAGATTATAAAAATAAAGTTTCCTCAATAATTCAGCGTGTGGACACAGTCAAAAGCATTAAAATTTGTAAGGTCTAGCAAAGTTGCAGCGGCCAATCAACCTTTTATCAAAACTTTCATTAATTTCCTCCACAAAGTCTAATATAGCATCAATAGTATTTCTTCCAGTACTAAAGCCAAATCGATTAAAACAAATTAGGCCACTTTTTTCAAAATAGTCTCAATTGCATATAGAGTACTTTCTCCAAAACTTTTGCAAAAATCGGTAACAGTGGGGATTGGACGGAATCTAATCCATAGTGCTGCAGTCAAGGTACATACTCTGCCCAAAACATAATTTATTTAAAGAAAACTTTAATTTTACACTACAATCGGGAATGTAAAATAAATTAACATGAGCAAACACGAAGAAATGAGTAGTGGAACATTTCCTTAAATTTTAACGAAATTAATAAATAAAAGTAAATATTTTAATCACACCACTTACTTACTTGAATAATTCATATTTCAATCATACTAGCTTGCAATATATACACAGCCCTTTACCATAATGTGTAAAAAAGTAGTACTTATTACGCATTAAGAAAAACTAGGTGGAAATTGTAGTTGACAGATTTTTTAAACTAAAATAGTATACCTGTAATGAACAAGTACTGACATTTTTACACATCGGTATAACCAAAATTTAACGACCCCGCAAAAAGTGCGGTGCTGATACGACTCTCGTCATTTACTGATAGCACATTTGCATCAACCGTGCTTCTACCCGGCTTGTCATTGCGGGTGTACGGATCGTGCCATGATGGGAATGGGACATTTCGTCGGCGCCGGTTCGAGGTTGTTTGGAAGTCAGGCCACTTCAAAGCCGGACCTTTTCGAAGTAGGCCGTTTCGCAGCCGACTGTTTCGCCGCCAGACTGATAACTAAACAATATTTACGGCAAAAATTTTAAAGCAACTGTAATGGAAAAAATTTGGGCATAATTATTATTATTCTATGCACACTATAACATTTGGCACATAAAAATTAATTATAAAATATTTGTTAGATCCTACGAAAAATATGGCTTTTTTCTGCAGTAAACATACTTTTCTTTCGCCCAAATATTAATGAATTTTTTCGTTGAACTAAGAAGTAAATTTCTGAGTTTCACTCATCTCTTCACCGAAACCGTGTCTTTATGTGTTAATTTCTAATTCTTATGTAAAAAGTATCTATTTAATTTCCCTTTTATTTTGAGGGCCTATCCATTCACAATTGTTACTATTGGTAACTGGTAGTGCAGATTGCTCAGTCAGATACTTAAAAAGTACCATTATTAGAGATACGGTAAATTGCTGAATTTTTTTATGTAGAAATTACACTATTTCTGTATTCAATATAAAAAAAAACTTTTTACCTTTTTCTTCACTAATGGACACGCCTTGACACAGATTAATGTTTGGGAAAAAACGTATTACAACGGCCTAATATTGTAACACTGCAGGATAGTACTTGCCCAATCCGACTAACTTACCGAAATAATAAAATTAGTAAAAGAGTTGCTTTTCATTTAAATCCTCATTCAGATTTTCTGTGCCATAGACGTTTTTATTACCATTTATTCCTTTACTTGTTAAACTAGAACAATTTAGGTTAATAGATTAATTTTTATCAAGTACTTTCTGATATCTGTAAATTTATTAAAATTATTTAAAATAAACAATGGAAAAGCACACTAGAGCGGGTAAGAAAATTATACAAAAATATATAATACAGAATCCGATTAAATAATATTTGCACCGATTAATCTTTCTATGATTGCAAATCTTGTATTATAATGAAGGTTATTTTGGTTTTATTACCATTCAACAATTAGGTACTCCCAATAATAAGGTAGGTACAAAAAAAATTCTTTTAGAAAAAACCTTTTATAATACTTAAATTAGTCCCTTGGCAGCTTACTTTCGCAAAAAACAAATTTTTAAATTTTTGTCATGAATATTTTAATCAGTTTGGCGTAGAAACGGTCGACTACCAAACAGCCGACTTCGAAAAGGTCCGGCTGCGAAGAGGCCTGACTTCAAAACGGCCGGCTGCAAATCGGCGACCGCGAATCGGCGGAGGCGAAAAGTCCTAGACCCCCCGTGATACCATGTCGAGATGCCCATTGCACGTAGGTACGAGAACGGTACAGTATATCATATCTATCAGCATTATGTGCGATGTGTTGTGGACGATCATTCATCGTTCACCGCTACCCCGTGCATTAATTATTATTCTATTTTCCCTAATAAACTAAGTCTACAAATAAAGAAAAACAATATTAACTGTTAATCTTTCATTTTAGAGCGCGATGCGAACTGTTCTCACAAATTAAAAGGTGCGGGTTAGCCCTATGACTGGAGAAAATTTAATTGTTAAAGTTAATAATAATAATATATATATCCAACAGATAAAAAGTCCTTAATAGGATACATTATGAAAAATAATGACATTAACAATGCTGCATTTGGTCTTAAAATAAAGTACTTAACAAACAACATAAGCACAGTATGCATTCCCAATATGCAAACCATAACAACTACACATCGTTAAGTAGAGCTAGCACAATTCTACACTGTAAACTGAAACCTCTTATGGACTGATCATACAAGTCAATTGAATAATTTACAGTGTTATATACATTCGACACATATTGTTAATAGGACTATACAAAAAAACATTGATCCTCGCAAAAGGCAGACGAAAAGTAGGCGCACTTCTCACATTATTTTCTGGGAACATTAAACTGAATTTGACGCAACAAGGCAGGACAAAGTATGTGACGGGTCACTGAACTTGCCCCCCCCCCCGCTCCAAATTTCGGTACCGAAATATAGTAGGCAGTTTGCACCCACCTAGCACTACCTAGCACCMCCTTTCATAAACCTAGCACCCCCTTGTCCAAGTAAATAATTCATTCTAGTATCGGGAGGGGGGAGGGGCAACTTCAGGCTACCCCCCCCCCACGGTAGTTCAAGAAACGTTTTAACAGTACGTATACCTGCTACCCAGCTTGCACCTCCTAGCACCACTGATTATGTAGCTAGCACCATCAAGGTTAAGTAGTTATGTAGGATATATTACGGAGAGTGGGGGTAGTTGATAAATTCAGCTACCCTCCTGTGCACTCAAGAAAGGTCACTATGGGCTCATATGCTTCTAATTAGCTAGCACCACCTTGCACCAGTGTATTCACGGCTATTATATACATATTTATTTATATTTAAGTGCCATTCCTAAGGGGGATGAATTAAAACGTATGTAACAACTCCAGCAAATTTTAGAACTATTTTAATGAGTGGAATAGCTTGCACTAATCATGCACTACCTGGCACCAATTTATTGGTAGGTACCATTCCTTTAGGAAAATAACAATATTTTATTTTTGTATTCGGGGGGGGGGGACAACTTMAGGCTGTCMGTATCTAGTCCATYTGTGGTTCAAGTAACGTTTTAGTAATACATATACCTTCTACCCACCTTGCACCACCTAGCACCACTGACTACGTAGCTAGCACCATCAAGGTTAAGTAGTTAGGCGGGATCTGTTACGGGGGGTGGGGGCAGTTGACAAATTCTGCTACCCTCCCTGCACTCAAGAAAGGTCACTATGGGCTTATATGCTTCCAATTAGCTAGCACCACCTTGCACTAGTGTATTCACGGCTATTATATACATATTTATTTATATTTAAGGGGGATGAATTAAAACGTATGTAACAACTCCAGCAAATTTTAGAACTATTTTAATAAGTGGAATAGCTTGGCACTAATCATGCACTACCTTGCACCAATTTATTGGTAGGTACCATTCTATTAGGAAAACTACAATATTTTATTGCACCACCTATTACGTTTAGCTAGCATCATCAAGACCAAGTAGTTATACAAGTTATATTATGGATATGGGTGATGTAACATCAGTCCGTGCACTCAAGAAAAGTTACTATGGGCTGATCTGAAAATCTTGCGCCATTGAAGTTATGAAAAGGTGTCCCTATGTAGCAACCACAGTAGTCTCAAATGTCCAATATAATTAAAGATTAAACGACTTACCTGTAAGGAAGTTCAATCCAAATTATACGAGGTTGGTCACATCCGAATAGTTTACAATGTAGTAGTACTTCTTATAGCTATACGCGCAAGTTAGAGAGAGAGAGAAATAGTTGCCGGCCTACCCCACCCCGCGCGGCTCAAGTACCGTCATTATACTTCGAACCCTGAGGATCGCCTCGACTCTTCGGGCGGGAGAAGGTAAGTATAGTAAGTATATACATCAAAATCAGCAGGGAGGGAGTTCACTATTCGGATGTGACCAACCTCGTATAATTTGGATTGAACTTCCTTACAGGTAAGTCGTTTAATCTTTAATTATACTTCGGTTGGTCATATCCGAATAGTTTACAATGTAGATGTTTAAAGATTTTAAGAGGCGATACGAATGCACGACAAGTTTTTATTTATAAATATTTTATTTAGTCATGCAAAAAATCCACATTAAGTATATAATTTTATGAACATTTAATAACAATATTTATTCTCAGTAGTAAAATAATAATAATGGTAAGTATAATATCTAATGAGAATATAACCACTAACAATTGCTTATCACAATAGAACACAACCTATTAATACGATTTTAACATCTAATCTGATTTATTAATGTAGCCTGTAAAGAATTCCCTAGCACCTAATGGTTTATTGTAGAATTTGAAAAATGTTTGAGACCTTTCGGTCCATCCTGCCGAGGTTTTAATCGTATCTATCGTAATACCCGCTCTTAGGGCAGCAGATGAGGCCGCGTGCCTTGTACTATGAGCTTTAAATTTGAGAGTATCAATGCCTCCGTTTGCCAAGCCTCTTTTAATCCATCGACTTAACGTTTGTGACGATGCTGGATGGTGAGGCTTTTTTATCGTTAGAATAAGAAAATCATCTGAGTCTTTCCTTAAAGGTTGTGTACGGTTAATATAGTGCACCAGCGTCGAGGCAATACATAGAGAGGGTTTATTCGTAAAAAATGGGAATCTCATGATAGGTTGTGGCCGTTTAGGCCCTGACGTTTTTAAAATATCAGAGAAAATTATTTCTATCCCTTCATTATGAACAACTATGTTGCTAACCCTGATGTTACAGAAGGTTTGCACCCTTTGAGCAGATCCTAGTGCTAATAGAAGAACAAGTTTGACTGAGAGTTTTTCCAAATTTAATGAATTGAGGGGGTACAAATTTTCTAGATACGTGAGAACCGGTTGAGGGTCCCATGTCTGTTCATAACGTGGAAAGTTGGGTCTAGACTTGAATACTCCCCTCATAAACCTATCTACCGCAGAGCATTTCCCGGTTTCTGATAAAAGATTTATGGCTGACCTACGACTGTTTAAGGTAGAGTAATTAGCACCGTTTTCAAATTCAGTTTGTAAGAATTCTAAAATACTTTTGGTGGTAGGTTGTAGGATATCAGAAAGATTACCCTTACAATAAGTCCAAAGTTTTTTATATGTAGAAGAGTACTGGTTTATCGAATTCTTGCTGAGTGATGCTATCATAGTTTCTAAGGAGTTTTCTGGGATATTTTTCAATCTAAATGCTTCCCTGATAAGATTGCTGCCCCCAGGGAAAGCTGCTGCCATAGAGGGTGGTGGTCTCTGAAAGGAGATAGTACGATATTAGGTCTTGCCTTAAAAGATAGAACTTCAGAGATTAATAAGGATCGCAATTTTGGCATCCATGGTTGGGATTCCCACAGTGGAAATACTAAGATGCATGTAGCCTTGTCAGATATTATTTTGCTCAAGATTCTGGGAATGAGAGCAAAAGGTGGAAACAAGTACGCCTTTTTATCTTTCCACGATATAGTAAATGCATCTACAGCTACACTATGGGGGTCAGGATGCCAAGACACAAATTGTTTACACTTGGAGTTTGCATAGGTTGCAAACAGATCAATCTCTGGAGTTCCAAGTTTTTTAACTATTTCTAAGTATATGTCATTGTTAAGGGAGTATTCAGTTTCTATGTATGATGACCTTGACCACTGGTTTGCTATGTGATTATCTTTTGAACTTATGTAAGAAGCAAAGATAAAAAGATTTTTATTCTCGCACCATTCCCAAATTATTCTTGTTTGTTTATTCAAGGAAGCATATTTGATGCCTCCCATGCGGTTGATATATGATACTGAGGTCGTATTATCTATTCTTAGTAGGATATTGCAATTTTTAAGATTTTTAGCAAAGCTTTGTAGTCCATAGAAAGCAGCTTTTAATTCTAAAACGTTTATATGGTTTGATGCTTCTTTAGGGTTCCAAAACCCATTTGCGGTGGAGGTACCACAATAGGCCCCCCAACCAACCCTTGAAGCATCAGTGTATACAGTTATTGTGTAGGTGGGAGGTATTAAGTCTTTCTCCTCTTTGTTTATATTATTTATCCACCACATAAAATCTGAATTTATCATCACAGGTATATTCATATATTTATCAAAATTTCCCCTTGTAGTTTTTAATGCCAAAAATTTTTGTCGTTCAAATAATTTAGTGTGAAGCCAGCCATATTTTGTAGCTTGGCAAACTGAGATAATGTATCCAATGAATTTTGCAAATTGCCTTATTTTAATTTTCTTTTGGTTTTTCATAATAGTGCACAGTTTTTTAATTTTGTCTTTTTTCTCTTTTGTTGCGCTCATTTTCATTGAAGCAGTGTTTAATGTAAATCCAAGAAAAATGATTTCTTTAGTCGGAGTTAAGCAGCTTTTATGGTGATTTATTAAAAACCCCAGTTTGTAAAGTAAATTGCATGTTTGGGCGATATTTGATAGACACTCTTCTTTATTTCTGCTAATTAGAAGAAGATCGTCTAAGTAAGCTATTGACATCAGATTTTTACTTCGAAGGTGCTTTAGTATTGGTTTTAATAATTTTGTAAAAACGTAAGGGGCTGTGCAAAGGCCAAACGGGAGGCATTGAAACTCTAATATGTCTTGACGAAATTTAAATCGCAAATATTTTTTAGATTCGTTATGAATGGGTAATAAATAATAAGCATCTTTCAAATCTATGGAAGCTAAGTAATCATTTTGCGAAATTAAGTGTTTAGCAGATCTAATGTCCTCAAGTTTGAAGTGAAGCGCAGTTAAGAATTTGTTTAGTTTTTTAAGATTTAAAATAAACCTATATTTGCCATCAGGCTTTTTCCTAAGAAAGTAACTGGAAAGAAATTGATTTTCACAATTTCTAACCTTCTTAGTTGCGCCAGATTTCAAAAGTTCTGATATAATGTTTGTGTAAAGTTTTTCCTCTTCCCTATTTAGTCTAGGTTGTTTCGGTTTTTTGTTTTGGTAAGGTGGAGAATTAAAAGGAATTTTATATGCTTTTGTCCACCGCAAAATTTTAGCACTACATGGCATAAGAGCCCATGTTTGGTGGAAAAACTTTATTCTCCCAGCATAATGACCTTTTTGTATTACCTCTAGCGTCTCTTGTTCCAGCGTTCTCCCCGTGATTCCCTCGGTGAGTGAGTTTTCCTTGTTACCATTTTCTTGTGATTGGAAGCCGCTTTGCTGCCCCTCCCCTGCTGTCCTGAAAATTTCCACCTGTAGTTGCGGGGAGGGCGATACGAGTTTTTTGAAGTGGAGGGTGTTGTTGGCTTTAAGTCTTTTGCAGAGGATTCTAGCACTTTTGCCGCTTTACATTTTTCGCCAAAGTCTTCCCCAAATAACATACCATCCGGATGCTGCAATGCTGCCATTTTCTGTATTTTGTTATTGAAGTGGTGATATAGTACAAATTTTCTGTGATTGGAAATTGTATGATGAACGTCACAGAGCATTTTCCCTGCATCCACTAATGGTGATAAATTAGGGTCCGGATTATCTGGGTTGTTGATTTCTAGAAGTTTTGAAAGCGTTGAACCCAGAGCCGTTATACCTTTCCCAAGTGAGTTTTGGAGATCCATCAGAAAGGCCTCTTTCTTGATGTCAGAAGTAGAGAGCAGCGGCTGCACCTCCGGATTTAGCTTGGGACCCAATAAAGTTGGGCAGTTCTTTGGAATCGGCCAAGATTCTAAGAGTTTTGCTTTTGATTCTTTAGGTAATCCTTGAGATATGTAAGTCTTCCATCGAGTGGCGAGCTTCTCTGATATGTCTGGTCCAAAGGTGTTATCTACAGAAGGGTCCTCTCCTAGAATATTGGATATATATTCTGTATCTTCCTCCAATTCTTCGATAGAATTGATAGAGGGCTCGGATGAGTCACTTGATGACGAATCGTCGGAATCCGAGCCTAGGACAATGAGCTTGTTAGATAATCGTTTTACCACTCGACGAATAAAATATGTAACGTTTAAACCGACTGTGTACTAAAAATAACTCCGCCATAGGCGAAATGTTTGTAAAAAATCGACAAAAAATTATCGGTGCCAGTTCAGAGGCCCGGCCCGGAGGCAAGGCCGATGCGACATTGCTGGCTTTAACGGGGCAAAATCTGCGACTGCCGACTAGCATAAGCCAAAAGCTATGCAGGGTAAGAATGTTTACAAGGTAAACTACCCCAGTCGGCGATTACGAACCAAAGGCTCGTAATCTGTCTTAACGCCCATCACAAAAAAAAATATATCCCTGTTCTGTGAAGGAAAAAATTAGTATTRCTTACTTGTACATTCTCGTAGTTTGTTCTCCAGTTTGCGGAGTTTCCTCCGGATCTCACATTTAGTAACTCTAGCTTTTCTTTTCCTAGATTTTCCCATGATAGAACGCACAACTACACGCGTACGGCGCAAGAAGTATAATGACGGTACTTGAGCCGCGCGGGGTGGGGTAGGCCGGCAACTATTTCTCTCTCTCTCTCTAACTTGCGCGTATAGCTATAAGAAGTACTACTACATTGTAAACTATTCGGATGTGACCAACCGAAGTATAATAAGCGTGTGCTCTAAACTTAATTATAATATAGGTATTAAAGAGAAGAGATCAATTCAGGTTTGTAATTAAAATATATTTGTAATAAGTGAAAACATAACTAAAAAACTTGAATAAGTATAAAAAATATATAATATAGCTATTACAAAAGAAAATATTTGCGTCCAAAAAATAAACATTGTTTTTATTCCTAAAACAATTTATATGGTATACAATTAAGTTGTACGCGCMCTTCACGTTTGGGAGAGCAMTGACAACTTTTAGTCATGCGATCATCATAAAGTTCCCACTTTTGGTTGTGGCGGTAAGCCATACAAKTAAAATTACCTAGCGACTGGCCATCGCTAGGCCCAGTATAACCTATAATTCCTCTCAAAGCGTAGGAAGTGTCATTAAAATTTAAGTACTTGGGAATGTCACACAACTTTATATTTAATTCCATGTTCATTTGCGCTTCGTTTAGGTTTAGGGGTTCCACAAACAAATGCGTAAATGATAAATTGGTGTTCAGCCACAAGTTTTGATTACAACTGGTACACATACGTCTCAGCTGTCTTTCATTTACCAGGTTTTTCAAATTGTTTTCGAGGTTTAATGATTTGTGCGCAACAGAAACTTCAACTTCGACAGTAATTAGAGTAGATTCATAAGTGTACCCGCAACATTTGCAATTTAGCACCTTTAGAGCGCAAGGTATGTAAATGTAATGTTTTGAAAATATTATGAATGCTGTCGCCAACATCTATTGAAACTATTTTGTTGGGATGTTCCTCATACACCGTACATTCCTTCCTAAGTAATTCTGCTCTTAGGTGGTAGGTTTTTTTTGTGACCCCAGACTTGACCAAATTTTCAACTACGTGACACACATCCACTTTGGAAGTATTAACAGAAATCAATTCCTTAAAACCAAGACTATCGCAATAGGTGCTAGCTACGTAATCAGTGGTGCTAGGTGGTGCTAGCTAATTGGAAGCATATAAGCCCATAGTGACCTTTCTTGAGTGCAGAGAGGGTAGCAGAATTTGTCAACTGCCCCCACCCCCCGTAACAGATCCCGCCTAACTACTTAACCTTGATGGTGCTAGCTACATAGTCAGTGGTGCAAGGTGGGTAGAAGGTATATGTATTACTAAAACGTTACTTGACCCACAGATGGACTAGATACGGACAGCCTGAAGTTGTCCCCCCCCCCCCCGAACACAAAAATAAAATATTGTTATTTTCCTAAAGGAATGGTACCTACCAATAAATTGGTGCCAGGTAGTGCATGATTAGTGCAAGCTATTCCACTCATTAAAATAGTTCTAAAATTTGCTGAAGTTGTTACATACGTTTTAATTCATCCCCCTTAGGAATGGCACTTAAATATAAATAAATATGTATATAATAGCCGTGAATACACTGGTGCAAGGTGGTGCTAGCTAATTAGAAGCATATCAGCCCATAGTGACCTTTCTTGAGTGCACAGGAGGGTAGCTGAATTTATCAACTACCCCCACTCTCCGTAATATATCCTACATAACTACTTAACCTTGATGGTGCTAGCTACATAATCAGTGGTGCTAGGAGGTGCAAGCTGGGTAGCAGGTATACGTACTGTTAAAACGTTTCTTGAACTACCGGGGGGGGGGGGTAGCCTGAAGTTGCCCCCCCCCGATACTAGAATGAATTAATTACTTGGACAAGGGGGTGCTAGGTTTATGAAAGGTGGTGCTAGGTGGGTGCAAACTGCCTACTATATTTCGGTACCGAAATTTGGAGCGGGGGGGGCCAAGTTCAGTGACCCGTATGTGACCATGAATCAACTTAAATAGAAATAATATGATGGAATATTGGCGTCTTACATGAAGAGGTTGCAGTTCCAGCTCGTGCAGTAACATGTTTTGTGAACAGTTTCTGACGGGATAGTTTGAAAATTTTATGTAGTACAAATACTTACACTTTTCTCTGCATTTTCTCTAACAAGTTTATATAAGTAATGCAGTGTGGCTGCCATACAAATGAGCAATATTCAAGCTTAGATCTGATGTATAAAAAGTACAACAACTTTGAAAAAGAGTCAACAGTACGAAAATCTTTAGTGTTACGCACGATAAATCCCAGGTTTTTTGCGACCTGGCTACAGATATGTGTAATATGTAGGGAAAAAGATAATTCACGATCTATCAGAACACCTAAATCCTTTACATACGTTCTTCTTTCTAGATGAACACCATTAATAGTATACTCAAAATAATATCAGTTTTCTTGCGAGAAAAGATCATTATGCTACATTTGTTTATATTCAAAGATAACCTACTTTTAATGTCTATCAAATCGAGATTTCTCCAATAGTACACACATGGTTATAAACACACTCATACAGTATAGACTGGAACACTACAAAAATTCCATATAATAGCTATCGGTCGATAATTGGTGATATTGGATCTGTCACCACTCTTAAACATTGGGCAGATTTTTGACTTCTCCCAGATGCCAGGAAAAGTAGAAGTGTCTAGTATGAGATTGAAAATGTATTGCAAAACACTGAGCACAGTCACTGACAATGAACGCAGGAACAGCATCGGGACCCATGGTAGAGTTTGCCCTCAGTTTACGGACAGGCAGCAAAATCTGCTCAAATGACATCCGTAACTTATGAAGAACAGCACTACACGCACCCATTCCACCACTGTCGGCGCCACTGTCGGCGCCACTGTACTGGCCATGTAACACTCCGCAACTGTTACCGCATATACTATAAGCACTATTACCGGAACCGTCACATTTTTCAAAAACACTATATCGGAAAGAAATTGGCAAAACCCTCAACAATAGCCGCTGGTGTCGTGAGGGTATTCTCACCATAAACAGCATAAGGAAATGCTGTGCCATAAACCATGTTCCATAGATGTTGAGTTGCCCTTCTCATTTATGCTATTTATGCTGCTTTGGGTCAGATTTGATTTTGCTCTCAGCAGACAGTCTGAACTTTTCATATTCCTTCCGAATCTTAGTTTTAATGCTCTTCCGTAAAGATTTAACTCTATCTCTGTATATTAAAAGATTATGGTTCTTAAAAAGTTTGTATAATTTATTTTTATCCTTAATTTCATTAATGATTTGTAAAGTAAGCCATCGCGGGTAGGATGAATCCTTTTTTTCTTGTTTTAGGCACATACATATCGAATACTTCATACAACCTTCCACAGAAGCATTCTACAGCAGCATCTACATCATCAACATCCTTAAGTTCGTCTGTTCGTCTCATTTAATTTGACTTATAATAATGTACAGGCTGCGGAGATCCGCCAAATTTGTAGGACATAATTTCCTCATGAACGTTGACGTTGCCGATCTCAAATGGTTGGTCTATTACATTTTTGAATGAAATCTCAATAGAAAGTTAGGGATAGTGCATATCCTCACGTACAAGCGGATATTCACATTTTGCTACTAAGCAACTAATATCATCGGAAGTCAAAACTAGATCGAGGATTCTCCAGTGCGAGTTGTTTTTTACAGTTGATTATTATTCGTTATTAACATCTCAATGTTATTATATCTAATAAAACAATTAAAACTATCGTTCCTAATACGAAAAATAGTTAATGCTGCAATAAATATTAAAATATATAAAGGGCCAGTTGCACAAACGTGGATCAGTTTGGTGTTAACCTCGTATCAAACCATGGCAACACCAATAAGAACGCTTAAAATTCGTGGTTACCATGGTTTGATCCAAGGTTAACATCGCGATCAAATTGATCCGCGTTGTGCAACCGGCCCAAAGTTACTCATTACTCATTACTCATTCGTAATATTCAACTTTTTTACCATACCTAGAAGGATATCACATTTATTATGTGCTGGTGTGAGTCAAATAAAGTACCCTGAACATGTTACGGTTTGTAACCAGACACCTCTTAAAATGTTTCCTAGTACAAGTAAAATAACAACAGTTCGTGAAATTTATATTATTTGGCACAATCTGTAATCACTCATTTTAATTGCAAGTTCAAAAAGCACAAGTACTCGTAAAAGTATTCACAAAAATACGAGCAATGCCATATTCTTCACCTTGAGTAAAACTGCAAAAATTGTTTTTAATATACATTCTGAAGTCCATTTTGTTTTCACAATTTGTATTACCAAATAAACCGAAGAAAGAAAGCTTTATACATATTACAACGAGTTGCGCAAAAAAGATCTTCTGTACGCTATTGTACTTGGATACCATTTGAAATTTAATTTCATTGTGTCTATCCTACTGAGAATTATGACGCTCATATGTTTGGCACTTAGCAGCTTGAAGTGGTTCAAGAGGATTCACAAGTACACGTAGCTTTGTTAGGCACGGGTATATCCCCGTAACTGAAAACTTACATGCCTGACTCAATAAAGTTAAATTCATTAGTACAAAAACAATAATTTTAATTGACCTGGGAAATCGGTGGATTATGCAAGCTATCATGTTAAAAGTAAAATTATTTGGAGCCTCCTATCAAACAATTGTCACAAACAGATTACACCCCTGATCAAACTAACTTGATACAAAAACTAAAAAGTAAATGGCCATTCCAATAATAGTTAATACAATAATAACTAGCTTTTTAATAATTGCACCAACAAATACTAATCTTTCGCAAGGTATTAGAGGAAATATTAATATTTTGCAATTAATCGAAAGTAACTATCAGTCTACTCTATATGTAATTTAAGACAGAGATGTCAGCACGAAAAGAAAAACCGCTGCAAATTGAATCAATACTTCCACATCCAATTGTCAAAATGACATTTACGCTTTTATTTCTTATACTATACGATCAGTAATCAGATTTTAAGCATTTTTTCTTTCTACACATTTTTTCTAAGACGAACAATTTCGTGATATTAGTTAAAATACATAAATTTTTAAAATCAGTTTTATCCAAATAATCGAAAATTATTAACTTGCAAAAAAGTGCAAAAATGCTTTTCGATTAGAAGTTTGATTTTCTATTTAATACTAAACTTTTTAAGAAATCGCATGGACATGGTTCAAAACACCGAGAAATTTTATTTCCTATCTGATGATGAGATATTTAGGAAAAACCATTAAGGGGACAAAATTTTAGGTACGTATTGTTTTTAATATTCTCCTTAGTATTATTTACATACTCTATAGCCACCATGCGCCTGTAGATCATACAGTTGTTTTACGTTTTTCCTTATTAGTAAAAAAAATTACTATTTAGTTATTGGCGGGTGATAGTTTTTTGAAACTTACTTAAAGTATTCTAAAATTTTAGCCAGTATAGTAGCTATGGTAGAAAATTTTTCAGAGTAGCTTACCAAACTTACTGCAGTAGAATTTATGACAAAAGGAACTTAAAATTTTTCGTAGCCTATTTATTTTGCATAATACGTAATACCATTACAGGTACCTATTTATATATGAGTATACAATGCGACAGCGTTTGACTAATGTATAGAAATATATTATTTTAAGAAGAGTGAGTACAATTCCTTATACACCATAATGGGTGTCCTATTCCGGCGTATTTTCTCTGAACCCTCTTTAACGTTAAAACGATAATTTATATGCTGCATATTCTAATTAATATACCTTTTTAGTAATAGCCGATTTCCGGTTATACGGGAAATCTTCACAATAAGTTTGCTATTGCTGTATAAGTTTTATTAAATTCTTAAATTTCTAATTAAATTTGAATAATAATGTTGAATTCATATTTATAGTTAAATAATCTTAAAGCTACATTTCATTAAAACTAGCTGTTTGGTACGTTGAAATATTGAAACACAATTAATATTAAAATCATTCTTTGTCCTTACCTAATGCAAAAGGATTATCGATGCAATCTCCTGGGACTAGGAAGACAAACGTACCTACAAAATATGGATATAGGCCGCTATTCACAAAACTTTAAAGTTACGCCATTACTGTACTCTGCAAGAATATCTTTTACTTATCGAAGAGTGAAAAGCTCTATTTTTAACAACTAGTTGAAAGTGCCAAAGCAGTCCAGTTTATTCCACATGTAGCATTATTAATTGCTACAAAATTTAATAAGCAAATCAAGTATTAGATGATATATAATGCATTATGTTAGTGAGCATCTCCAATATACCTCAAGTCAGGTATAATTAAAGAATTATGTTACGCAGCATATCAAACGCTGGCCTTCTAGCAAAAACTTTAATTTTAAATAAAGTGCCATTAGCTACGAGAAGATATTGATCTGATCTAGGCACATTCTCCAAACATGCATGTTGTACTTGAGATTCTTAGATTAAAAATAAGCAATGCTGATTTGTGCAACGACCAGGATTGGACGCGGGAATTTCTCGTTTCATATAAAAGACTACAGTTTGTAACCAAAAAGCATAACCAAAATGAAGCTTCTATTGGTATTAGTTTTGGTTGCTTTTGCTGCAGCCCAGAAGAGTCCTCAATATGCCAATGGACGGACTACTATGGTGCACCTCTTCGAGTGGCCTTTCGGGGACATAGCAGCAGAGTGCGAACGATTTTTAGCAGGAAAAGGCTACGCTGGTGTTCAAGTATCGCCTGTTAGCGAAAATATTATTGCTTCTAACAGACCATGGTGGGAACGGTATCAACCCATCAGTTACAACATAGCAACAAGATCCGGAGATGAGGCTGCCTTCCTGGACATGACCAAAAGATGTAACGCCGTTGGAGTCAGGTAAATATAACACCTTAACATTTCCAGTATCTTTATTTTTAATGGAATCATTTGTATAAAAAATGGATTCAATGAAACATAAGATTTATTTTTGCATTTTTATAAACCTTAATCTGACATTATTCCTATCTCTCCTCAGAATATATGTAGATGTTGTATTCAACCACATGACTGGTGACTCCAGCTATGCTACTGGAACTGGAGGAAGTTCTGCTGAACCTGGTAACAAATACTATCCTTCCGTACCATTTACAAGCGAGCATTTTCATTCAACGTGTACTATAAATAATTACAATGATGCAAATAACGTAAGAAACTGCGAATTGGTCGGCCTTAAGGATTTAGATCAAGTAAGAAAAGTTAAGTTATGGTTTTTTCACAATTAATCTTGTGTTGTTTTTTAGAGCAACAGTTACGTACGAGAAAAAATCATTGGATTCTTGAACAAACTAATTGACCTTGGAGCTGCTGGCTTCAGAGTAGATGCTGCCAAACACATGACACCTTCCGATTTGCAATACATCTATTCTCAAGTGAGAGACCTGAACACTGACTTTGGTTTCCCATCTGGTGCTAGACCGTTTATCTTCCAAGAAGTTATTGATCTAGGTATTTTATTATAATTAGAAGCCTACGAGCAAAACTAACACAGTCATTATCTAGGTGGTGAAGCTGTACATGCCTATGAATATACTGGTTTTGGTCGTGTTACGGAATTCCTATACAGTGCTCAAATTGGATCGGTATTTAGAGGAAACAACAAGCTTTCCTATCTGGAAAACTGGGGAAGTGGTTGGGGATTCATGGAAAGTGGGGATGCTGTTGTATTTGTTGACAATCACGACAATCAAAGAGGACATGGTGCCGGTGGAGATTCGATACTCACCTACAAAGTATCTAAGAACTACAAAATGGCAGTTGCTTTCATGTTAGCTCACCCATACGGCGTCCCAAGGGTCATGTCAAGCTTTGCGTTTGATGACACTGATCAAGGTATAGTACGTTACTAGTTTATTGAACCTTCTTATTAACATATATTACGATTGCGTGAACATCAGTTTACTTGAAGCTCCTTTTACCTTACCTTACTTTTCAGGCCCCCCACAGGACGGATATGGTAACATCGTTGGACCGGCACCTAACGACAGCGGAAGCTGCGATAACGGTTGGGTTTGCGAACACAGATGGCGCCAGATCTTCAACATGGCTGGATTCAGAAACGCCGTCGAAGGAACAGACTTGCAAAACTGGTGGTCGAATGGTGATCAACAAATTGCTTTTTGTCGCGGAAACAAAGGTTTCATAGCCTTCACGCTCGGCGGCGATATCAATCAATCTCTTCAAACCTGTCTTCCGGAGGGCACTTACTGTGACGTCATTAGCGGAGAACTGTCCGGTGGTTCTTGTACTGGAAAGACTGTTACTGTTGGTAGCGATGGATACGGATACATTTCTCTGGGAGATTCGGAAGATGATGGTGTGTTGGCTATTCATGTGAACGCAAAACAGGGTTAAGAAGTATTGGTCTTTGTTAAAACGTTATGACGAACTAGGCAATAAAAACATTACATTTAAAACTACTTTTATTTAAATACCACTCTGCTTTCAAAATCGATTGCAGTACCTACACTTAAGGTTCAAGTCACATTAGATACAATCTTTTAGTTCTATTTCGAAAAAAAATGAGCTTGAAAAGATTTCAAACTTTCGATTCGATACATAATATTCATCGTATTAGGTGGCCTTATTAATTTTCTAAAAAAACGTTTTATAATTAACCGGTTGTGACACCGATTAAAAAAAAACAACCGGTTATGAATCCTATTAAAGATTATACGAAAACTACCATAAGCACTAGGTGCCAATAACGACCGAGAACTTACTAAAGTAACTCTTGCAGGCGAATACTTTCGAAAATAACGAACAAAAACGTGATCAAATTTTAAATCGAATTGTTAAAGGTTGGTACGTCCAATGAATTAACGTCGTTAGAAACGGTTAACAGTTACGTACATTCATCGTTCGTCACGTTAGGTCAGCCGCAAAGCTAATTAACAAATTAAATAATACAACGGATATATTATTTGCATGAAAACTTAATTTATTTGGCTGAATAGTGCACGTTTCCAAAGTAGACTCACAACTTTACACTGCAATGAGAATCATTTCTGGCACTATAAATCTTTACCATGACTGCCTGTTTTAGTAAATATTACTCGTCCAATTATAAGTCGTCAATATGCACTCAATAAAGAACTCCTCAAATGCCATGATATCCATATCTATACATATACAAATTCACTAGACTAACAGAAGGTACCTCCTAATCGCCTGTGTTCCCGAAAGAGGATATTCTTCAAGAACCTTTTTCGACTGATGATCTTTAGATGATATCAAGTACCAGGATTTAATTTACCGCGTAATAAATGGTGCACACGTTTGAGAACTCGCCATTGACGTTGCAACTTTATGTTGAACAAGCTTGCGGTAGTGTCCGTTAACACAGTTTCGTGATGGTTTCTCAATTATTCATCAAGCCACCCCTGAAGTACTAGATTGGTTAGAAACTTTGAAGCCCCGATGAAGCTTATACTGTATACTACTACTCGAAAGTTGAGTCAGAGATATAATACACAAATACAGGTATTATACCCCTATCCATCTTCTGATCTTACGGAAAGGACCGATCATATTATTAGAACCATGTTAACTACTAACGTACGTGATCACTGTTGTGCCATTAGAACAGCCGAGCACGAAACCACAAATTCTTCGCCGTTAGGAATGAATTGCGGAGACCGGTATGATAAAATCATGCGCCAGGTACCGATGCAAAGGGATTTAGGAAAAACCTATATTGAGCAACGTATCTAAAAAGCTCACCACCTTAATAAAAACTATTACGATCTGCGCCGTCATCCTGTAGAATACAATACTGGTCAGTTAGTATAGCGAAAGAGTAAGGGTTTATCTAGTGCGATTTATTAATATTCAACTAAACTCCATGCCAAAAATGTTAGGTGTCTGTTCATACGAATTGGAAGATGAAACTGTGGATTCAAAAGGTGTATGGCAGGTACCCTGTCTATAACCCAGATTAATTTTAATGAAGTAGAGTATGAAAATGGTTGATACCACATTTACAATATGATTTTTGAATCTCTTGTCGGCGGAAGTATGTTCCCAATTCGGGAACTTCAGAAAATGGAATCTTTAAACTCTCCCTAAATGCTGGTTGTTGCATTTGCTTTCCGCAAGCGAATCGTTTTAAATTCATTGATTCATCATTATTGTTAAGATATATGTTAAACCAGTGTCTAAGTTTTATAGGAGCACACTTTCACACTGCTTGACAAGATGCGCATGCATCGATTAAAACTATATTAAAACACAGAAACACATACAGAGTATTGTTACAAATACAGCATTGAAGTTTAGTCATCTTTCGGTTAATACCGCAGGCGTATAGGTCTGGAACTACAGTATTAGTGGAACCTGTGTAGCAGTAATCACCTAGTTAACGATTAAATGGCATGGAATGACGAATGACGAAAAACCCTATGTAAGGAGACGTAAGCGCACGCGGTTAAGCCTGATTTAAAAAGCATCAAGTAATAATCTGTATACTGGTGGTGAATTAAATTTAGTTAGCTTCAGTACTTGGGTAATGAAAAATCTGAAATAAATGGTCAGGTCAGGTCGTTCAGTTAGCTTCATTACTTAGGTAACGAAAAATTGGAAAAAATTGGTTATTTTTCGGACCTTTACACAACACTGTATTTAAAGCAGTTATTATAAAGAAAATTCGCTAATTGCATTTATATTACCACACCAAAGGTAAATCATGCTATCATCGTAAGTAATAAGTAAGTAAGGTTGTTGCCAAGGATAGCCAATGTGTTGCGCTTGTAGATATTGATGTATTGTTAAGGATAAATAAGGTCATTGACAAACCAATTAAATTGTATCCAAAAGACAGCATACCTAGATGGAGCTCATAATAGCAGCAGAGTGAGATTAGCATTGCATAAGAAGTGTAACGGGTTCAACAGTGCTACCATTGAAATTCATAGGAAATGGACGTCAACAAATAAAGATCTAATCCTTTTATTACCATTATTATTATTTGTAGTTACGTATACATAATAATTTTTTAATAACCTTTATAGCTGACACGATTGTAATTTATGTTATGTATTCTTCTGCCATATCGAGCCGGATTCTTAGCCTTTGATAGCCCCTTTCCCCTTCTGTTGTGACACTGAAATAAAACGCTTTTATGGAGCTAATCACATTAAATGTGCCTAACAATAATATTTTTAGCAATATAATATAAATAAAATGTGCTGCAAAACTATAGCCAAAAAACTGTAGAGCAAATCTAGATAGAAAAGAGCTTGCCGCATGRSTCTGCCTGGTAAACGAAAAAGCAAATGAAGGCAATAAAAAGGGAGCTACGTTGCACATTCATTGCCTGGTGTATCTCGTTCAAAAAATTGATGTCGAACGAACTGTGACAGTTAAAATGCTTTCGAGCAAAAGATTTGCAAAAAAGAGCATATAAATAGACTTGGAAGGAACGAAGGAAGCGCACGTTATGCGCACCACTTGTATGTAATATGACGCATGCGTTAATTTACATACTCAATCAGCGATATTAGTTGACTGCCAGTTATGCAAACTATTCTATTGTGCTTGGATGCCGTTTTCTTGTAACTCCTGTGGTATAACTACGTCATTATTTATATTTTTGGTGCAGTTTTAGTTCTAAATGATCCGAGCACTAGATAAGAATATTGATTAAATTTACTCCTGAATGTCGGTGAAATTTTAATGACACGAAACAAATTTTCAATTAGAGATATTTTGTATCAAAACTACCTAAGAAAGCTGATTTTAATGACGAACAGGCAGACCACTCAATGCGAGAATAAGCAAGTAGATATTGCTAGAATAGTGAAAAATCCTATCCAGTCTACATATGAAATTGAAATCTATGCAGAGATATCTCAAGAAACCTACATTTCGATATTTTTGAGAATGGCATGGAGAGCGCAATCATTCGGACACTACAAAATAACCTTGAAGAATTTCGCTTAATGATAGTAATTCCAACAAACGCGTCCCTGGGTATTGTTTTGCAAGCCAGGACCTACTTTAACAATACAGGTCCATAAAAGAATGCCATTCTATCAAACGCAGTGCGAAGTAATGCAGGATGGACATTATTCATGGAACAGTAAAATGCTAGAAAGAGTATCTTATGTTTAGTCAATGTATTGGCTCGCGTATTGGCATTCCTTACTACGCTGCACAGTGATCGTGATCTGAAATGTAGTAAAGTATAGACCGATTCGAACGCATCATTTCAACCACCAATCATTTATTACGGCTCAGCACACTCCCTCCATACCCACCATTTTTCAATGTAGTAATAAATGGCGCCATTTATTCGTGCATTCTATGACTTTATTTATTTTGATCCGGATCATCATTATCTACCGTTTGATTCTAGAGACGAGCTCTCAAACTCTACAAGTATTCTTGTTCATACATATACACTCTAAAAGTCATATCAAATGCGCAGTATTTTAATATTTTAGAACTTTATTAATAGTAAAAATAAATTATAGTGTAATACCTGTAAGTACAAACTTATGATTAGGTACATCCATGGCGAAACAGTTCACCTTGCATAATTCAAAAAGTTTTAGAATGCAAATGAGTTGGTTGATTTGATGAAACTTTCATTTTGAACTTTTTGCAATCTTTAACTCCAGCTGAGTTATAAAGGAATTACTCTAATTTGGCACAACCTACAAATATTTAAGCACCTAACCGTTGAAACAATAAATGTGAATATGTATGTACATATATTTGCATTTAGGTTAGCACCTTATGAGTACATACCGACGTTTGTCATAAATGCTTAAACCTGACGTTCAATTGGATTTATTTGGGTATTCATTGGCTAAAGTCAATGGGAGATTTGCTCTACCAGTTTCATGGTAGTATTGAAGGAATGTTTTCCGAATTTCTTGTGCTATTTTTAGGTAGTTTATGCTTCAGCAAGATTTCATAACGCTGGGTGTGGAGGGAGCGTGCTGAATCGTAGTAAAGGTTGGTAATTGAAATGAAGCTTTCGAATAGGTCCATACGTTACTACATTTCAGAACACGATCGTTCTGCAACGTAGTAAGGAATGCCAATACGCATCCCGCTCTCCTACTACAATAAGGGTAACGAGAAAACGGTGTATCAAAGCACATTAATAATTGTCCTCGCCAGCTGATATAACCGATTGAACAGATTAGCATATACATCACTTTACAGACTCAATCCGAAATAAGCTTGGAAGCGCGTATACTGAGCGCTTTCGTCAAGGCCACATCTGATTGCCGCATTCGTTTTAAATGCTTCTCTGAGAGGTTTCAAATTAATCCCCTGTAGCTTTAGCATGGATTGTCTGGTTTCAATCGCGTTGGAATATGACCCTCCGTGCAATTTGAAATTTTAAAATTAATCGTAGCACGGTAAAATGGTTATTGCCACTTAATAACAAAATAGAATTAATGAAATAATTGTACCTTCTTTGATCCTTTCCTGTTCATAAGGTTTTTCCTTCTATGCTTCTCTGTATATCTTCTACGTGGTACACTGCGCCCATGGGTCTGTCTTTTTGGCAAAAATGACATTTTACTAACATCTTTGTCTTTCCTTTGTCTGCGCAATGATTTATTCAGTTGTACGCCAAGCTGTACCGAGTATGTCCGTTGCAATTCCTTAAGCCTGTAAATGGAACTATTTTTAGAATTCCTTCCGTTGTTTATCGTTTGTGAAAATCAAGGGACCAGGCTGTTTTACATTCGCATCTTTGTAATAAATAATTTTGAGGAAATACTCGTCCCAAATAAAACTATTTTTAGACATATCCTGTAACCTTATTTATTTGTATCTACAAAGTTAATAAGCCGGTTAAAATAGTAATGATAAAGGCAGTTGTAAAGCGAGTACTAAACCTGCATATACTACTGTTATGATGGGGAACCAGTGTTTGATGTTTGGGCACATAAGACCTGGTATCTTCCCGAAGCAGTAAACAGTAAGCGGCGCGGAGTCATGTAGAACGATCTTGGAAGCTGTATTGGAGTGGTCGAACCGGCTAGCAAACACTTATTAGTTGCAAGAACTCTCAAGACAGTGCCTGTAAAATTGGAAAATATTGCTCCCGTACGAATAAAGGTAAGGAAAAAAGATGCCTTGGCGTCGTACTCTACAGTCATATAGATTAACTCCTGTGAAGTCGAGGACGAAACGGGAAAGTCACCTGGAACACCAGCTCAACTTAATATCAACTTGAGACAACCTTAGTAAGGAGAAAGCAAACAATGCTCGATACTTTTTGAGGTGCAACCAATAACCAATATATATATTCTTATGAAAATCATTAATACATTCCACAGTACTGTTAATTTCATGCGATTACGGTCGACTTTTATAAAAGCGTCGAAAGAAAAAAATATTTTCATTCAACGATAAGAGATCTCGCATTTGCGCGTTATCCATAATAGATACATACATGTATGTATTTATTCTGGATAGAGTATTGAAGAAAACCGCAGAAAACTCCAATTAGATCTCTATTGTCTTAAGCCAGTCTTTAACACCTTCATCAACACGATGGATAGACGCAAAACCACCAGGCCCTGTACGGGGGCATCTGTTGACCATACGTCCAATTGTTTGAAGAGAATATCCACATTCACAAGAAGGGTTGATAGATGAATCCCATGTATTAAGAAAAACTTGCATTTTCCATGACCAGTGCGAAGGCGATTGAGTGACCTAAGATCTTCTTGGGAGGTCAGTTCCTGCTGCCTCTTCCGTAGGATCGTCTATAAGCTGCTGATTGAATATATCATGTTTCTGAAGTTGCCAAACAGAACACCATCCATCTTCAATGGTATAAGGAGCACGAAGGAGATCTTCTGTTCACAGAGGTTTTCTAGAAGTTAGCCGAGTTGTAGGTAGCTCGTGCAGATCTCGGGAAATCAGAAAACTCATTAGAAGCTGATTGATATTTTTGCCAAGCTTTATATGTAGCAAAGTGTCTGCGAATCTCCGGAGGAGCAATGTTTGAAAGAATGGGAAGCCAAGGGAATGGAGTTGACTTAATTGTTCCAGTGATTAGTCGCACTGCAGTATTTAACTGAGTGTCAATTTTTCCTGTGTGATGACGGTTTTTCCAAACAGGACAGCAGTACTCAGCAGTGCTATAAAGCAAGGCAGTTGCAGAAGTACGGAGTACATTTGTATTTGCACCCCAACTTGTACCAGCAAGCTTATGCAGAATGTTATTTCTAGTCTGTAATTTTTTACTGACGTTTTCTAGATGTTTCTTGTACGTTAGAGACGTGTCTAGGGTCACTCCAAGGTATTTTGGCGAGAAGTTATGTTTAAGAATTATGTTATTTGACATAACTTGAAGCTGTTTCCTCTTTTGGTGATTGTTGAGATGCAAGCAAGTTAGTTCTGCCTTCAATGGATTAGGGCACAAGCGCCAGGTTTTAAAATAGCATTTCATAATCTCGATGTCTCTTGAAAGGTTTTGTTCAAGTACAGAAAAGTCTACTTTGCAAAGCCAATGCATTGTAGTCAGCATACACAAATTTTCTCGATTGAGTTACTGGAAGATCACTTATGCAAAGGTTGAAAATAATAGGCGACAGAACCGATCCTTGTGGAAGACCATTATTCAAAATCTTGAATTTGCTACTTTTCTATCCCAAAAACACTCTGAATTGACGTTGGGATGACATTCGTTCGATAAGCTTCACAGTTTTTCCACATTTCAGAGTATTAAATAGTTTGAGGATCAATCCATCTTTCCACACAGTATCGTAGGCCGCCGATAAGTCTATGAACACTACTCCAGTTTTCAATCGTTTCTGGAAACTAACTTCAGCATATGTTGTTAGAGCCAAGACTTGGTCACAGCAACTTCTGTTCTTCCTGAAACCTGCTTGTTCCCTCGGAAGTGAGTCTTCAATAATAGGTCCTATTCTCTGGTAGAGTAGTTTCTCTAGTAACTTGTAGCAGACACTCAGGAGGGCAAAGGGTCGGTAACTTCCTGCTTCATTTGGAGGTTTCTCAGGTTTTAAGACAGGACAAACAAGGTTCGTGATCTTCACRGATAGTGCTGGTTACCAAATGGCATGACAGGCAATTATCCCTTACCCAGAATTGACGGCACATTGACCACTCTGGATCCACATGGGTTTCGATGTCGAATTTAAAGAAATGGATACTGTCAGGTGGAATTTATCCACAAAACAAGGAAAAGACTGAATTTACCACCATTTGCCGTAAATGCTATTTCATTGTAATGTCATTCGGACTATGGAACACTCCAGCTACATTTKACGACGACATGGTTATAGACAGCAATCGAAAAGAGACTTCTAGCAGCGAATCTAAAGCTAAATCCAACAGAAGATTCGTGGAAGAATTAGCAAGGGTTGCAGCTTCACTCACCACATTATATGACGACCTTTGTATGGAACCATATCCATAAGGAGACATTTAGAACACTAAAGTTAGCGATATGCAGTAGCCCGATCTCATGTTGTATAAGGCCGCAAGTAAAGTTAGTATCGGTGCTGTGCTGTCGCAGATGCAAGTCGACGAAGAAATTGTTAAAAAAAATTAGTCAATTTTAGGCAAACGTCAGATGAACTACTGGATCGCAACGAAACAGCTGCTGGCTGTAAAGTCCATAGATCATTTCCACAGATACTAATATGAATAGAAATCTCTCAAAAGAACTGAACATGCTGCACGATCCTGGCTTCCACTACTGAAAAATCTAAAGCGACAGGTCGCTAGTACAATTACAAAGTATAGCATTGTACAGTATCGTCCAGGCAGGCTCATAACAACGCTCATGATTTATCTATAAGGCCGTGTGGAGAATGCACAAATGTGGTGAGTAGACAAGAGCGAGAGCGTGGTCAATGCAAGAGAAGTCACCATCGGGCAAAGAGAGAAATGGACAGCTGAGATCGTCAGGAACGCTCAGCCGGAAGCAGTTGATATCGGTCCTTTGCTTAAATAGAAAGGAGAMAACACACCACTACTTGAATGGGACGGAGTGTMTCAGGCAAGTCCGACCCTAACTGCGAGTTGAGAACGACCTGTGAAGAGAGCGTGTGAGAGCGAGAGTTTCTATGTAAAAGCATGATGCCATGGAGTTAGTAGTACCCAAAAAGGACGTACCACGGGTGTTGGAAGAGGTCAGTGAAGGAACATCGGACGTTCATCTAGGAGTAAAGTGACTGGCAAAAGTACGGAAATGATTCTACTCGGGACGATGTGGGAAACGGTGCAGGAATCCAAAAGAAGAAGATAAAGCGGTATGACGTGGGAGCGCCATTTTATAGGATTACTGTTAATGTCAACCGATAATTTCCAACTACAATAGACAACGATAATTACATCCTTGTGGCTATTGATTACTTTAGCAAGAGCGTATGTGATACCGAACCAGTAGGCCTCGACGGTGGCACGAGTGCCATATTAGAAGAACTGCATTCTAATCAGGGGCAGAAATTTCTAATCGAGGGTATTTCACGAACTAAGCCGCTTGCTGGATATTACAAAAACAAGAGCGTGCAGCTCTTAATCTGCAATCAGATGGAATGGTCAAGCGCTTTAACCAGATGATGGAACAGTTTCTGTTTCATGACAGCGATCTTTGAATTTAGTGTATTTCGGTATTAGTGCATAACAGGTAACAGCATAACCCGTATGTGCACTCTGTCGGCTCCTTTGATCTCGAAAGGAAAGTTCTTATCGATTTTGCGCCGATTATTATTAACGCTTATGAAGGTGACAAGAAAGACGCCTTTTATATATATAAAATCTTATATTGCGCAATGCAAACTATATGTCCTCTGGGCATTCAATCCGCCTACTAGCTAGTGCGCAATGCGGAAAAAAACATTTTAATTTCAAAGGTTTGGCATCGGGCTGACCATTCCACCAGCCGCTTGGCAGAGAATAAGCTGGAGCCAAACGTCTTCGTCTATCTGAGCATTATTCTGATCTCCGATTTGTCAACACGACCACTGTTAATGGAAGTCCTGTCCCGAATCTTTAAGGCTGGACTAACTTTTTCTCGAGGCAAATGTACATTGTGTCACTCTGAACCTAATTATATTTCGGAATATACGGAAGTTCAACACTCCACGCAGATGTCTATAAACTTTTAGTGGCATTTTGGGTTAAACATATCGAATTACGAACATCGTTCTAAGATTTGTTTGGAAACTGAACCTGTGCAGCAAGCGCTACCGAGATTATTAGGAAGACATCTTCAGCAAATAAAACTTTTGGCGTGTGTGCGTTCCATATAGCTCAACGTCTTACGGTTATATGTACATATTATGTTTTCTCTGTTCAGGATAATTTCAGAAATATGTTGTTTTCTTTCCTATGTATGCTGCCACAGCGCCTACTACTTGTAAGCTAATAGAAGACCAATTTTTTGGTGTACTTTTGCCCTTAATCCATCATTTCGCAGCCTGGACTTTGCTCAGTTGTGAGAATTATAAGATAAAGACGCGTTTCACTACGTTTTACCACATGCAAATACTGTTAAAAGACCCCAGGCAATGTTAATGTTAACCGCTTACGCCTGGGTGATTAGTATTTGCGTCACGAATTTTCAGACGAAATTGCACCCGCTTCTATAACATAAAATTGCAAAAATTAATCGACGAAGTACGTCTCCAAATTCTAATGGCAAGAGGCATTATTATGATCTGCGGCGATTTCCGATAGTTTTCAGCGGGTGACCGTTCATACAAAAAAAGAACCACGTCTTTTCCGTTGCCGTAAATTTCGAGTTCACCTCTTTATCATATCGTAAGGGGTTGTCTCTGTTTGTTAGCCGGATAATGTCGATGGTCTCTTTGTTGGCACTTGACATAAAAAATCAAGGGCGTCAGAATCCGGTTTAATAGTAGCATAGGCTTTTTTTGTAGATAAGTGTTATATTATTTTTTAGTCTTGATTCTGTGATATGTGGAGAAAGTGCCATTATGGGCAGAGCACTATTGGTTTTGCTCGTGGTTGGGTCTTTGTCTTCCCTCCAGTTTTTTTTCAGTAGAGGGAGCCATCGGCGAACAGTTACTTTGATTCATGTCCGTTTTGCGCTTTTCTTTTTTTGTGTAAGAAAGACTATACGAATGGATATCGTGGGTCTTTGAGTCATTTTGGTGTGGTTGGAGTTATTACGAATAGAGATTGTACATAATGTAGGTATCGTGGTGTTGGTCTTGGACAGTAGTGATGTTTCATCTTCTTCTTCTTCATAAAATTCTGCTCCTATTGCGCTCTTTGGGAGTGGCTTGGTGTCGGCAGCGGTTTATACCGGGCTCGGTAACGGGAATGGTCGTAGGGGGCCTAACAGGCTGCATCTCCTACGGAGTGACATCACACAGTTCCGTTGGGTCCGCGCCTTCTCTTAGAGTTTGTTTGAGCCCGTGTCGTGTTATTTAGATCCTAGTTTTTTCTGATCTGGTAGGGTAGGTTCCGGTTGTTGTATGGGATGTGTTGGTTATCAATTTGGAGCAGTGTCATATCCTACGGGAGAGCGAAGCCCTGGCTTCCTGGCCAAGGTCTAAATCAGAATTTACCTTGGTTATTCTTATCTAAGGTTTTCTGTAACCGCAGGGGTTGGGATGAGTCTATACTGTTGTAGATTGGAAGTTATGTAGGGATTTTAGTTTGGAGGGGCGTGGAGGTTCCATGGCTGCTGTGTAACACCGATTGTCCTTATCGTTTGGCACTTTGTAACGGCAGGGGTTGAGATGAGTCAGTATTATCGTGGGTTGGGTACTTTTGTTGGTTGGAGGGGACCTAACTCTCCGGGGCTAAGAAACCTCCCAGTTGCGGTCCAAATCTAAATTTATTAGAACTGTGTTCATTCTGAAAATATCGAAAATTTCTTGAAAGTAAAAGGAGATATTACGTGCAAATTCTGTATAAGGCGTCATGTGGTATTGTATGAGCCACTTGGTGCTCTCTTTTGTCACCTGAAATTAGTTGAGTGCAAATTAGACGTGCTAGTTTATCCTTTCTCTGTGGTAATCTGGCAAATGCCAGTAGATCGTTTAGAAAATTAATTAATTAATGAAGAAATTTCAGGAACTAAACAATTAGCCAACTTGGAAACCGCCGACTTGTAAAATAGAGATGGCATTCTATTAAACTATCACAAGTTTCGCTGTTGCAAACAACTATTAATCGAACGATAAATGAATATAAATCTACTTCTAAGTACAATTGCTAGATGACTTGTAATTATTGTGAACTTTGTTGAAGCAATAAACAATTCTGTAAGACGTGTAGTGTATAGCTTATTCTTTTTTAATAATACGCCTCGTTCATCATTATATAAATTTATAAAGGCAATTAATTTCGCGACTTTCGAAAAATTAGCAACAAAACAAGTAAGTTTTAATTTTTTATATTAAAGGTTTATATTTATATATTTATGACTCCATTTTAATAATATACTTAATCCACAAGGCTGCAGAATCGATACTGTGTTCTATGCCACCCAGTATGTCTCATCTTCATCCACGGATTCTACAAAATCAGTGCTCTCCTGCTCTGTGTTGCACTGTGCTACCTAAGCATCAGCGTCCGCTCAGTCTTTTAAAGAACGTATATTAATATCGTAATGGATTTGTAATTACAATAACAATATTTCTCGATGGTAAGAAAAGGTATTAATATTGATCATGACCCATTCTGACCGTACAGCTAGCCTGGTTTTCAAGTAGGTCCCCGCAGCGTTTTGTAGCAAGTGAAGAGTTATTCGTAATAACTTTACTACATTAGATTCTACGTCAGGTGCTAGGTGCATCTACTCCATCGTTCAGCATGATTAACCAGCGGAATCGTCTACAACGAAAAAAGGGTTCTCCCATGATCGACTCCAACTCGATCAATAACGAATATTAAATCGACTACTCAAATGAACGATTTCTATTTATGGCTCGACTTATTCAAATTTTCAAAACTTTGATGTCCTGTAACTTTTGAAGCGGGAGGCTGCTACCAAGTTTGGTCGTGATCCGATCATTTCCGTTTCATTCATCATTCATATATAGTTCTCCTTTTTCACGTATCGCGGTACGATGGGAGAACGAGAACTGGATGGAGTTTAAACGTGGCCCTAAAAGCACTATAGAGCATAAAACACAGGGAGACCAAAAACTGCCACTTCTGTTGATCGTGAACTTCCACAGAACAGTACTGGACGATTGCAGATGAAATCGTCTAAGATAGTAGAGACCCAGAATTCTAAAAGAGTTGGCACATAATGTACTTCATCAAGTTTTGGGCATTAAAAAATTATCAGCAAAATGGGTGCCGCAACTACTTACCTAAAAACAAATGATAACTAGAAAAATCACATTATCTTAACAATTTTTGGACAGTGTTTCGGCGCAATCCAACAAATTTCCTCCGTCGCTTCAAAACAGTAGATGATACCCCAAAGACTAACAACAATTGAAACAGTGGACAGGAAGGGTGCACCGGCTTCTAATAAAACGAAGACAGTTCCTTCGGTCGGAAAGATAATAGCAAGTATTCTGGTAGGCAAGAATAATTAAACAATATATTTCGAATACTACGCTAACCCACTGGAACGGCTTCACACATAAATCAAGAAAAAGCCCAAGTTAGTTCCATCATGATAATGAACCATGTCAAAAATCCGTTATTGCGATCCTATTGGGTGTCTTCAATAGTTATAAAATATAAACTTTTATACATTAAAAAAGAGTATTTAATTAATTAAGTATGTATCTGTATCCATAACGCTGCAAATTTTTTTAACCAAGATAAATTGGTTACAACTTCTCAGTGCTCAACGTGGCAACAACGCAGTTTTAAGACACGCTCAGATCACATACTTATAATTATATATTTATAAGTATGTGGCTCAGATTGACTAGGACTGGCTGTGACGTATCACCCCATGTAAACAAGATAGCGTCCGCTACTTTCCGTATTTCGTTTGCGTTATTGGTTGTTTGAGAGTGTTCTCGTTTGTTTTTTTTTTATGAATTCAACAATATGTCGTCGAAATGCTTTGTTAAAGCGGCTTCGAACAATTTGCCGGCTAGATATGTTTATAGTCACCGAATTTATCAAGAGCGACCCACGTTTTAATGCTGCCGAAATCAAAGGCGCTAAAGCAGCAGTGTAAGTAATTAATAAAACAGCTTAATCTGCAATTTAATACATTATGGATCATTGATATTTTGAACGAAATGCATCTTTTGTCTAGTGCAAGTCGTGAGCAACACGGAGATGCAGCTATAGGTTATTTTCAGGTGAAGCGAGAGGGGCCTATATGTATACTGCAGTCCAAGATATGCTCGGAACACAAAATTCGTGAAAAAAATTATGCAGTTACTCTAAGTCTCACAACAGTAAAATGTAGATTTTGTCTTGGTCATACCCCTTCTGGCTGCTTTAAACCATCTCCGTTTGCGTTCGTAGTCTCCGGGTACACTTACGAATATTTTGTTGAGACTATTGTCGGATGTATTTGAAATTTGAACACTGGCACAAAACACCATCTGCTGTTAGCTTCTGGTTTGTACATGCTTAAACATTCTCCCAGTTGTTAGGAGGAGTCCCTTAAAAGCAAGAAAACAACTCGTTTCAGTCGGCACAAACAAAGSMACGTMGGTAACATAACCTATAAACCTATATTCTTTGTTTACATGGGGTGCTACGTCACACCGTCTCCATCCCGGGACACTGCGTTTGTGTGGTCAATTTTTATATTAGAACTTCAGAACGGTTTTTTTTTCGAAAACTGGTGCTAGAAAAATTTTGAAATTTTAGGACGTAACAAGGGTGCTCCAAATATACACATGGCATGATTTCTAAAAAATGTGAAAACCCCCAATTCACCCTATTCCCCCGATTTGGCTACGCGGGACTTCGTATCAGTCTACTCTCAAACTTAAAAAAAATCACGCTGGGATGAAATATGAATCAAATTTTGAAGTAATTGCAACTACGAAGAGGTATTTTGAGTTACAAGAATCGGCTTGCTTTAGCAAACAAAAAAAAACAAAATGGCATTATTATATTTTGTGGTAAAGATTTTGAAATTTCAATCACATGATTGTATTGATGTATCTTTATTGTTTTTTCTTGACAGTTAATTTTAATTATTGTAAAAGTTATCCTTGCATACCTTTAGTTCCAAGGTGTCTTAATACTGAAGTAATCTAAATAGATCTAATTATTTCATCACCTAACTAACTATATTTGAAAATAATTTTTGATATAACATTTTAACAAAGGAGGAGGTGGATTTACAGTGGGTGCCAAAAAAAACGACTCACCACTAAAAAAAAGTTTCAAGCGTGAAAAAAATGTATATGCATATACTTTCTAAATTCGCCCGTTCTTTTTTCTTGTAGAAAATTTTGTGCTCTTTCACATGTGCTAATCAGTTTTTTTATTTGTTGGGCGAAAATTTTTATTTTTGCTTCCAAATGGAAGCAGTCATTTTTGAAGGGTGTCAAAAAAAGGACTCAGTACATAAATCTGATCAATTTTATTGAAACAACACAAAAAACAATTTAATAACAATTAGTACTTGGTACTATAACCTTTCGCGGCAATCACCGCAGCACAGCGACGTGGCATTGAATCAACCAAATTAATCAATACGTCGATAGGTAACTTGCTCCATTCCTCCCGAAGAGTCGTCATCAAGTCGGCGGTTTTGAAGGGTGTCAAAAAAATGACAGACTGAAAAATTATTATTTTTTAGCTAAGAATGGGAAAGCAAGCTTCGGTTGATGTTAAAACGCTTATTGCGAAGGCTATGGCAAGCGGTTTGAGTTCCCGCACAGTTGCCAATACGTATGGAGTGTCGCAAACAGCTGTGTGTAGGATTTTTCGCAAATGGAATCTCACTGGTGGTGTGAGTCGCTCAGCAGGAAGCGGAAGGCCGTCGAAAATAACGAAGCGTATGCGCCGATCATTGGTCCGAATAGTGCGTGAAGATCCGCACAAAACGAGCACTGATGTTCGCAGGAAAGTCGCAGATTCGTTAGGTATCGCTATGTCTAAAACCACGGCTTGTCGAATGTTGCGGTAATRTTCATATTTTTATTCGCTTTATTTGTAACTTTTGAGCTGAATTTAGTGCCGAAGGACTAAAAGCTGCTAGGCCTTCCAAAAAACCGCTTATATCAAAGAAGAACATTCGAGCTCGCCTGAAATTCGCCAAGCAACATTTGCATTGGTCGACAGCAGACTGGGGTCGTGTGTTGTGGTCGGATGAATCGAAATTCAATTTGTTCTCCACCGACGGAATTCGATATATCCGTCGTCCCAGTGGTGCTAGGAACAATTTGAAGTACACAATTCCTACCGTGAAGCACGGCGGTGGCTCTGTCATGGTTTGGGGTAAGAGTGAAAAATGTTAAGATTTTCTATAAAGTTATTCTTTCGTTGTTAGGTGCCTTTTCACGCGATGGGATCGGCCCGCTGGTCCAGGTCAATGGAATTATGCGAGCCACAGACTACCGCGACATTCTCGACACTCACATGTTGCCGCACGCTCTCTAAAAGATGAGTTCGGATTGGATATTCATGCAAGATAACGATCCTAAGCACACGGCTCGTCTTATCAAAAGTTGGTTTGAAGAAAAGGAAGTCGGCAAAATCGATTGGCCAGCACAGTCTCCTGATCTGAATCCCATCGAACATCTCTGGGAAGAGCTGGATCATCGCATAAGAACTCGAACATTCTCGAAAACCGCCGACTTGATGACGACTCTTCGGGAGGAATGGAGCAAGTTACCTATCGACGTATTGATTAATTTGGTTGATTCAATGCCACGTCGCTGTGCTGCGGTGATTGCCGCGAAAGGTTATAGTACCAAGTACTAATTGTTATTAAATTGTTTTTTGTGTTGTTTCAATAAAATTGATCAGATTTATGTACTGAGTCCTTTTTTTGACACCCTTCAAAAATGACTKCTTCCATTTGGAAGCAAAAATAAAAATTTTCGCCCAACAAATAAAAAAACTGATTAGCACATGTGAAAGAGCACAAAATTTTCTACAAGAAAAAAGAACGGGCGAATTTAGAAAGTATATGCATATACATTTTTTTCACGCTTGAAACTTTTTTTTAGTGGTGAGTCGTTTTTTTTGGCACCCACTGTAAGTTAATTAATTCTACTACTACTAACTACTCACGGCCTGGATGCATTGCAGTAATATTCCACAATGTACTGTCTTGTACATGGTTTGAAACAGCATTCGTTAACAACACCAGTTTCATAAGATGCTTCTACAGAATATTCTATAAATAAGTGTAGCAGTGTTTAAATAAACTTGAAAATAAAACGGTACTTACCAAGAGGAGAATTATATGTGTAGCATAGCTTAGAAAATTCGCTTGATAGCAATTCTCCGCATAACCACACGGGCTTGTTTAAAAATTTCAGCATATCCGCGTTTATCCGCAGAATTTTTAATCCAAACATGATGACCGAAATTATAGAATATATTAGTAAAATACAATACCTCATATCTGTAATGATAATTATAATTCCCATTCAGACTACAGTGACCCAAAAACGCTAAAAACTGTATTAATAGATGTGGCACTAAGTAAACTAGTATTTTAGACTTACTTTCAATTCTGTATTTAATATTTAGCTCGTCTAAAATACGTATTATATGTTACACACTACCTAACTTAAAGAGCAGGAAAGCTGGAATATTAGGTGTAGGGTATTCCGTTATAATGTCGATACCTTATATTACTGGTGCCCGTATTAAATTACTAACTTACCTGCTATAGATTACATACCTCTTTGGATTTGTAGTGTTCGAAAAATATGGCTGCGGGAACACTACCATTGTCGAAACAGGTGCATATGACGGACCCTTTCTTAGCACGTATCATATTTTCCATTATGTAGGGATAGGATAACACCGAACAGCATTAAACCGTCGCCAACACCGACGCATCACTGTTGCACATACATATTTAAAATGGCATCTAGTTTCCGTATCCCATCATGCAAATTAACACCATCCTATCGTAAAAAAATCAGATGTTTAAGTAAGTGTTCCAAATAAACAGCCCTCTAAAAACATACAGTAAATTATTCTCTATTGCATTTTTATGCATTACAGTAACCAGTAAGTATTAAGAATACTTATCTACATAAAATCCCTTTGACTATAAAGGACTTAGTCTTGTATTAAGAGGGGTCCGGACGCTGGTTTAGGGTCCGAAAACAAGCTCTGCGAAATTAATCGCACAGACTTTATTTTTCAATATTTTGTTTATATCTTCGGCTCATTGTAAAGACAAATGTTTAAACTACAGGATCTACTGAATTGATTTTTAAATTACAGCTTTATTTTAATTACAAATCTACTTAAAGAACGAACAATATGAACAAAATGTCCAAGTTTTCATGCTTTTTACGAGGAATTGAGGCCACGTGTTTAATTTTTATTCGGTAGTCCCTGCAGTTTCATTCTATATCTACTTGTTGGCAAAATGTTGCGATGTTTTTATAATTATTATTTGAGTGACATCAAATTCTGCATAGCATTACATGGAATTCCGACAAATTTGGGTTCACCTACCACTCTGGCGAACTGCTAGCTGTTAGCGCGGTAGAGTCCCAATAAATTCAACTGCGTTTGATTCATACGGAGAGGCTCGGGTTGTACGACCGAAACTTTCTAATTTGAGTGTATAAAGCCAGTGACCTAAGTTTTCTTGCAAAATGAATTAATCTCCTAATTACCGGTAGGTAGCAAAGTAAGTTTCACTAAGTACGTTTTGTGTAAGGGATTGAGTAGCAGGCATACAGAAAAGCTTCTACCTTCAAATATATGGGTAATAATTGAGTTGCAAGAAATTGTTAAATTAATTGTGAGTTAAAATAGATATAAACATAACAACGAAATAACTATAAAAGCTGTAGTTATTATGTATTACAGAAAACTTATACGGAGACACTGATGCTGGGCATTACATACTACAAAATTTTGTAGTCCTAAAAGGTTTTTATTTGTCCTGATTAATTTCGCCACGGCCAAATCTGACTAATTTATTTTTATCACCTTGCGGTTAACAACGCCTGACAAACTGATTAACCGATTCTTCGTCTTCTTCTCCAATTAACTCTTTCTGGGTTTATTTCAGTGGCGGCTCGTGATTCAATGCAAGGGTGAAGCTCAATTCGCGATTGAAATTAAGTTTCCCGCGTCCGATCAGCTGATCGTAGTGAGTGGTTAGTGACGGTAGACAATAGACACGCGGATTTCTTCTCTAGATTTCAAACGAAGTGTAATGTAGTTGGATATGAGTGATGTTTGTGATTATTTGAATGTCTTACCGGGGTCTAGAAGTTTTAAAGAAGGTATAATGAAGGGTGTACTGACATTTAATCAGTGTGGTATAAAGAATTAAATAATAGTGGAACCAGGGGCGCCGAATTGTGGGTGCAGAGCACCTTCGACCAAATAGACATCAACACTTGTACCATAAATTTAGACTGACATATCACAGATATAAAAACGAACTCTTTTGTCAAATTTATCAAGTTTGAGAGTCTACAGTGCTGCCAGATTACTCAAACCCACCAAATCTTATTTTGGAATTTCTTGTGAAAGCAAGCACGTGTTAATGTTGCTCATTTTTGAGTATAAGATTTTTTATTTATTATATTAGAATTTTTATTTATGTGAACCATTTCAAATATTAATCTCTTGTTTGTATTTCTTTCTTTATCCAGAATTTTCACATTATCCCACTTAATATGATGTCAATTGTTGATTATTATGTGTTCTGTAAGTGATCATCTATCCCTTTGTTTAGTTATATCACTTTTGTGGAGGGCCAATCTACTAACAATCCATTGCGATGTCTGTCCTATGCACTTACCTTCACAATCCTCACATTCCAAACAATATATTATATAACATTTGCTTGATATTTTATAGGTATTTTTGATATTAGTGTTGTGAGTAGGTTGAGCCATTCTTTTTGTTCTTAATTGCAATTTTTATGTTTTCATTTTTAAACGTTCTGATTAATTTTGTTGTCAATCCAGTAATGTTTGGTACGGATCCATATCTTTTATGTTCTACTGTTTGTAGGTTGTCAACCATAGGATCATGATTTACCCTCTGCCCCACGTCAGCTTGCATACCACCGTTATTCACCGTTAACTGTGTTACATGAAGTGTTGATAAATCAGTAGTAGAATGCAAGATTTTATTTATCAACGTTTTCGGGTATGAATTGTGTATTAGCAAAATTTTAAATTTTTCTCAATAAATTGTGAATTTGTTATTTTAATAATTCTGTTTTATTTTAATTTGTGTCGAATGATCTGACAAGTAGTTTATATACCTCCCCGATGAGATTGGTTTCAGGTACCAATCCAGTACTATTTTTATCATTTTTTCGTATGACTGTTGACCAAAAAGAGTACTCCACTCGACATTCTACCTCTCGTTCTGTAGTGAATTTTATATATTGATCATAGATGTTGAACACAGTTTCTATTCATAAAAAAGTTTGTTGATGACTAATGCTGGTATCATCAAAGCCATTAGAACAAATCTAGCATTTTTGTACTTATCTCTTTATTCCCTCTTATGTATTTTTCTATATATATCATACATATTTCTGTACTATTGAATGTGTACCTATTGAGTTCTATTGGACCGATTCATAGATACGATTTTCACGATTATGTTAGATTGAGCACCCTCGGGGTTTTCTAAAAGCCGGCGCTCCTGAGTGGAGTTACAGTGTTTATTATTATACTTACAGACGCTGGCATCGTCAGCAATTCCTCAGGAATTCTGCACCACAGGTACTTTTAACGAAAACACAAAATAGCAAATATTTAACAAGTAACATGCATTTGCAAGGCAGAACTTGGAGGAAAATGCAAGCACGTTACGCCTGCTTTGTTGCTTTGCAATGGGTTATTTTAAATAATTACAATTACAATTTACTCCTACAATATCAAGAACAAAACACTATTAACTTTCTCTTTTTATTGTCTTTTTTGTAAGGAAGTCCTTTACATTAGTAAGATTAACTATAAGTTCATGACAAATACGTGGTACTCCACACGTAAAAACGCTGACCATAGACATCCGTGTGAGTGCTGACAAGCTACGTACAATTTTTTAAGGTCCATTAAAATTTTATATTCTCATTCTAAAAGTTCCGAAGTCAGATTTCTTGGACATTTTGCGTAGCTTACCCACGGTTGTGATGATAAAGTTTGCAAGTTCGGTGCAAGTGTTTTCGTATTTTTCAATTATCTTTTTTGTTATTTCAGCTATCGAGGTTAAACTTGGTATGTACATGTAGTTTGTTATGATACATCTTTTCCGATTTTCCTCTAATGCTTTGGAAGAAAAGAAAACCTACAGCGACGTAGGAAATTATAAACAAGGCTCCATAGTGGCTGGTGTCATGAAATATTTAAATTTAATATAGATATTAATGTTAATTTTATGGAGTCCTTTCGTATTAATCATTTTTAGTGTATTTATTTGTAGGTTCTGGCGGCTGTTTTTATTAAATTAAAGACACTTTTATCTATAAATATGACGTTTTGACCTATATATTAGATCTTTATCGAATATTTTAATTTTATAGATTGACAAACTAGTATGAAATTAATATGACATTTACAATTTTGATATTAATATAAAATGTACCTTTGAGTTTGTTAATTTTTAAAAAGGCTGCACAATAAATTTGGCGTTCCACAACTGAATTGAACTGATTTAACTAATATTATCCCACAAAATGAAACGGGAGTATTCTATGCAGAAGATTCAAATTTTGTGATGCTATCACGAACTGGAGACTGCCGTAATATTTGCCAAAGCCTAACAAATGAGATGCTTGATTGGTCAAAAAAAATTCTTTATATGTTAGCTTAGATAAAACTAAAGTAAATTTCAAAACGTCAAAAAGGTAGATTTGAGCATTTTAATTAACCCGAACTCTGGAAAATCTATAGAACAAGTCAAGTCTCTAAAATATCTCTAAATTCAACTAGATTATTGTCTTTTATGGAAATCCACAGGCAATAATACCTTTGTAGAAAGCTAAATTCTCTATATTTTCTATTTTGGCATTTAAGAACCTGTTTTCAGTGAAAAAACTGTTATGTCTCCGTATTATGCCGAAGTGTACTCAAAACTTAACTATGGGGTTATATGTTGGGGTAACTGATCCCTCGATATGCTCAGTATCATTGTGTCAAAAAAACGAAAACGCCGTGTCAACTTTTATTTATAAAACTACACCTTTTAACAGTGGTATTAATTTATCCAATAAGAAGAGATCTGTATAATTTATATTTTAAACTGTGCTATCTATGTTAAAAAAAAATTGTTTCGAATTTCAGCGAAGACACACAGATATGAAGAGAGAAATAAATATACCTTGTGTACTCTGTAGCCTAGCTACACAGTCTCAAAAAGGTCCGGACATAATGATGCGAAAAATCAACAATAAAATACCTCAAAATATTAAAAGTATTCATAGTACAAAATATTTACTGGAGAGCTGGAGAGTACTTAATCACAGAGGCTTAGTACTCAGAGATTTCTTTGATGACTGGTACCCTGTATAAAATCTTTATATTGTTCGTATTTCTTTGTTAAAACCTGTCTCTTATGATATTTATACTTATTTATGAAATTCATTTTTTTATAATGCGTTCCATATTACTTTAGATGTAGTATTTGTTAAATATTGTTTATTGTAATCCTAAGGAAATAAACATATTATTATTATAAGATGTACTGGAAAAAACGGTAGAAAATAAAAACAGTACAAAGTTGACAATTTTAGTTGGGATGGCACGAGAGAGATCAAACGGTAAGAGACAGAAAAAAACTAATTTACGTGTCATGATCAATTTTTCCATGTATAGTTTTACGACACAAAAAGATTTTTGACTGACTTGGTGTTTGAACCATTTCTACTAAAACTCTTAACTCAGTTACTAAAACAGCTTAAAAAAAGTTGAAATGTTTCTTAATATGATATAAAGATTTTTATATGGGACACCCTATATATCTTTGTCATTCAATTTGTGTTGCCTTTGCCATATTTTAAAATAACTTCCATTTATATTTCAATAATTATGTATTCCTTAACACTGTGGTAAATAAATTCTCACCTTGACATAATATATTCTAGTGTTTCTCTGTGAACAGGCGGGGTCCCATTTTCGTTGTAAGTGTAGGATATCTCGATAACTCTTAATGCTAGTGGGTTGCGGTTTCGATATTACCATATTGCTTTTTTGTTGTGAGTTGAGCTGTCACCATTTTTGTATCGTCTTTTGTTTTAAAGCTATAGCCAACTTTTGAATAATGTAAACATTTCTTTTTCTCCCAATATCTTGCTTGGGTATGTAAATACAAAAAAAAAACTGTAAACACATTTTTATAGATATTTTTATTTTGAATCCAGTGGCGTATTCAGAGATTTTTTAGAGGATTACATTTTTGAGACATAACCCAAACTTGTATTTTTAAAATAGAAACCATAGTTGGCTTTACAATGGTTGAAAAGATCTATTTTTTCTGACTAAAAATGTATACTTTGTTAGTTTATTTTTACAAATTTCGGAATCATTAAATTTTTTTTACATTTCATCAGATTTTACGTTTACATCCAGGAGGCTAGGGAAATAAGGAAACAGACAACATAATTTATATTATTAAGTAAAACTTTTAATCCGTTAAAAATAATATATGCATATTTGAATATGTACATACATATAAGACTCCTAAAAGCGCTCATGCAGTTTTTTTATTGGTAATCTAAGAGGCCATGTAACTAATGAAAATGAATGTTTATTTGGAGATGAGCACTTATGCATTGTTTATCGTCAAATATTTACATTCGTTTTGATGAAAAACAGAAATTCTCATTAAATTATTACAAAAATTGGCAAATTAGTAAAAATAAACGTAACAATGTATACATTTTCTTAATCATAAAAATTTTTTTGTATCTACATAGCCAATCGAAATATTGAGAAGGAAATGTTACATTTTTCAAAAGTTGGCCATAGCTTTAAGAAAAAAGACGATACAAAAATGGCGATGGTATAGATCAACTCTCAACAAAAAAGTAATACAGTAATGTAGAAACCGCAACGTTCTAGCATTAATAGTTACAGAGATACCCTACAATTACAACGAAAATGGGACACCCTGTACATTACACTTTTTAGTCCACATATGTTTTCACCAATTAACTATACACAGAAAAATATATCGTGTTACCTACAGTAGTTCTTTATCTATTACGGTTTAGTCTGTACCACGCTATCCCAAAGAAAGTGATCCACCCTCTACGATAGGAATATAATTACTGAATTTATGACAGAGAATAAAACACAAATACCTGTTATAAATGCATATTATTCGTGTTGCAAAAAAAAATAAACAGTACAACAATATATAAACACACTCTGTTAAAAAGCTATTTTACATAACTGAAAAACACAACTTATGTACAAACTAGTTTAAACTTTGGATTACAAATCTATGCATAACATAAACATCCAACTGTAGTTTTTTTATTATTTTTCTTATGACTTATAGTATCCTACAAGAAATATAAATACACAGTATTTTACTTGGCTTTATACAAAAACCTAATCTAGTAACACAGCCAATGTACAAAATATTATCAAAAATACAAACAAAAACCAGCATATCCCACATTGATCTTTTTAATGTTCCTATATTTACTTACATTAATTATAAAGAAACTAAACTTCGACATTCTCCATTTCAAAGGTTTTTGTACTGCAAATACACTGACTGCTGTTCATTAATTAAACTGGTCTACCCTTACATTTATTTACATATTTATAAAGAAATCGTGTAACTATATCACAAACTGAACACATTCATCATTCTGATCACGTACTATCACTAATGCATAAATAAAAGGGCATAATCTGGTAGCAACAACTATAAATATTTATAAATGAAGAAAGCTGTCCAACAAAATGCAACTTTTTCAAATTCGCAGTGGAGTACAGGTACTTTGAAGATTTTTACATCACGAGAGCAAATCACAGACCTAGTTCAATAACATCTCTGTGCCAATTCAGCTTTATCAAGAGAAATGTATGCAGAATAACTGCCTTATCCAAGTAATAAATTCTCTGCAGACATCTTTATTTTATGAAAGTAAATAAATTGCCAAGTAAAATACACTTTTTTTGTGTATTATAATTGTACATAAAGCACATAAATTGGTCTCCATATTCTGACCTAATTGGATCACTATATTTGCCTCTGCACTTTAAGCAATTTACAAATACGAAGTGCTTTACCCATGCATGACTGATTCAATGGGAATTATTTTAGAGCAACTGCAAAGGTTGGTATTCCTCAAGAACCATGTCTTTCGCAGTAATGGATCCAATTTACAACAATAATTTTGTAATTCATATTTAGTCACAATTAACAAACTTTTTACTTATCAGGTGAACAATATACATAATTTGGACAAGTACTCAAACCACTTTGTCAGTGAAAATGTGTGTTAATAGAAAATACATAACCATAATATAATATTACATAAACAAAACGATGTGTGCCATTCAAACATGAAAAGTTACTCAACAGCTAAAACATCATTTTATGTGTGACAGTTGTACTACAGACATCAATGTACCAATCAATACCATGGACGCTTATTAAATTTTTTCCAACATTTTTTTTACTGTGATAATATCTGTGTGATAAACAGCCTAAGGTTGTTTTATGCTATTACACTTACTTTTTACTGTAGTAAGAACTTAAGTTTACATTTTATACATGTGAAAATAACATATTTCATATGTACATGTTTCTTCTTAACATACAAGGCATACAATACGAAATCACATATAATATACTAACACTATAAACATAAATTACAGAGTATAAATAAATTCTGCAAGAACTATGTTGGAGAACAGTATCATAAAATATGTTTATTACAATAGCAGTGTGCAATAGATGTAACTTATGAAATGGAAGGCCACAGTTAACAGGTCTTGATGATTCTCTCACTATTGTATCAGACAACTTTAAATGTCTGATCTTTTTTTGTCCAAATAATTTACATATATTATATTAATAATTTCGACTAACCCAATTGGTTACAATCTAAACAACTTAACAGTTTATCTTTGAGAAGTTGCACAACTGGAATAAACAGAACTGTTAAACCACTGCCTTCAAACATCATAGTTATGTATTATAAGCATATTGTGTAATCCACACAAACTTCAAATATTAATGTTGTATACATTACCCATGGCACAGAGTATATGGTTTCTAATTTCAATTAGAAATATCACATGTACTATTTGGTCACAATTTATAAACTTGCAAATATTCATCCATCACACTCTAAACTCACTTCCACCATAATATGCAAGGGCAAATTACCCATAATTATGGGGCTATTCAAATTTGGCTTTTTATGTTAAATGTGTTTTTAAAAATCATTTAATATTTTCCATTATGACCAAGTCCGATTTTTATAGTATATCAAAGATGCAATGTTTTGCATTACTAATCAATTATGCAAGAATATAAGAACAGTTTCCAAATAGAACACCTCCCCCAAATTGTTTGTATTTACTTACGATATAAAATACAGAGGTAAGTGAACAAGCTGGGCTCTGTGTGCTTTAGTTTAACGCCCAAATGTGATAGGGTACGATGTAAGAGAGACATACAAGGTATGATATTTTCACACTCAAATAGCATGGCAAATAGTCAACTTATTCAAAATGGGGAGCAGGTGTTTTGTACCAACATGTAACAGTGGGTATGATAGCTGTCAGGATAAAGTAAGTTTTTTTTGTTCCAAAAGATAAAGTCGACAAGTGGCGGCAAAAATACTACATGTTGACAGAAATCTAACAAATGTCACATTAGATCTTGACTTGAGTTATTAGTCTGTTTACTTGACTAGTTTATAAACCAGTTGGATAGTATATAAACCAACCAACATTTAGACATTTTAGTAGAATAAAACTTTCCATTAAAATACCTAAACATCTGTCTTTCTCACACTTCTGTCAACCACAATATCGAACGGGCTCGTAGCTGTTCGTGTGCTTACTTCTGTATCTTATATCGTGTATGTAAAATTAAAAAATTGGCTTTCGTGAAAATGACCTGTAAAAACAATTATTGATAACTGCCTAATTGCAAATGACACCTCTGATGCACAAAGACAAACTGAAAACCTTCGATTCTGTATAAGTTTCTATCACACTTAGTATGAATGTACTCTGTACAATTTGTAAAAATAAACTATGTCAAACCAAAACTTAACTCCTAATAGGAACTATCATAAAACGTACAAGCTGTACACATTGTTAAATTAGAAACCAAAAGCAAAAACATTTTAAATATATATCATTTACAGTGATATGAAAAGAGCACTCTAACAATAACCTCTCCCAAAATAAATAGTTTTAACATTAAACAATGAACACTTATGATGCTTATTACATGGTCAAAAAGTAAAAATTCTAATACAGACTCCCTTGGGAAATACATTGCCACATTTGTTATAAAATTTAAAACTATAAAGAGTAGTAGTAATTAAGATCAATGAAAATGTGGCATTTGAAACAAAGGACATACTGAGAACTTTTAGCTGCCTGAATGATTAAGAGCACATCTGTATCTGATTAGCTACTGTACCTAATGTATTTCCTCATATCATGCGCAAATGATGTTAAAGGGATGCTGCTACCATAAAAATCAAATGACAATGTAAGCATTTGTTAACAAACAAGGGCCATAACTTCTATACACCTTAATGAGATTCAAAATAGAATTAACCTTTACATAATCTACAAATCATCCAAGCTTGAAACATGGGCACCAGCCTTGAGCCTTTCCAGGACCTTGTTCACATAGTCTGTTGTGTGGCCAGCAATTTTAATTTCTGCAAATCATAAAAAAAAAACAACGAATTAGTTACACACAAATATTAATTTATTCCTAATACCTAATATTTTTGTAATGTGATTCTTTCGAAACCACCAATGTTCGTTAATATGACTTTGAATTCTCCACCACTGTAATTTTACTGTTAAATTCTTATAGTGCGATATATAATATATTCGTTTCAATAAAATCGAAAGGGTAGCTGATAGTAAGAAAAAAATAAAAACTGAATAGTTATCATTAAAGCGCGAGTTGTGGCATATATGTCAAGTAATCCGTGAAAAACCAATTGGGAGCCTTTGTTAATAAGAAAAACATATTTTTTAGAAGCCGCTGTTCACCTATTTTATATATCTACAACCCACAGTTATAAAAAAAGTACCTATTATTATTAGATATTTTATGGTCTTTATGGACAGGGTGGTCCAGTTATTGTGCTCACCCAATTGGCGGCTGTATTTGAAATCTTAGAGAGAATTGTTTCGAATAAAAGTGGTTGCTGCCAAGGAGTACTCGATAATGCAAAATAGCATATTTATACAGCGTTGCCAGTTTTCGAGCACTGAACCAAATAAAATAATTTCAATAATGGAATAATACCAGAATTGTTGAAAAGAAAACTTACAATGTATATACTTTCTTAACAAGAAAAAATATGTCTTTCCAATCAAAGCAAATCCAAATATGTATGGTTTCCACAAAAAAAAAAATTAAGTTTGTTATATATAAAAAATACGATCGCTTCAAAAATTCTGATTATGCTACAGTATTCAAAATAAAAATATCTAGCAAAAATTTCTCTCGTTTTTTTTTGTATCTGCATTTCTGTTTTGACTGCCTTGATTAATTGGTTGGATTAAAAAGACTTTTGTAAACCAAACACTTTAATTAACAACATTAAACACATTAAAAAATTTTTTATACACAATGTTATACCCATATAGATTACAGTCATGCCAACAAAAAAGACAACTTCTGAGAGCGAACTTATTGCCAATACCATGTGCTAAATTCAAACAGTTTAGTAGCGAAAGTCTAATAAAGTCTAATCAAACAGTGGAGGTGTTTAATTCCTAAGCAAAATACTGACAACTAAAGGAATGTAAGGTTATTCAAAAGTTGGCTATAGATTTAAAATAAAAGACTATAAAAACGTTAATAGTACAATCCAACCCTCAACAAAAAGGTAAAATGGTTATTATTAGTTACAGAGATACGAGCACCCTGCAATTGCAATGAAAATGTGACACCTTGTATTGGTCCTATTTTTTATTTATACCTTTTAATCATTGTAAAGACAAGGATTTAAACTGCAGAATTCACTCAACCATTTTTTTAATAATAGCTTCATTTTAATTACAAACATACTTAAAAAACAAATACGTAACATGAAAAAATGCTGAACTGAACATGCCGTTTATGAGCATTGGAGGCAAATTTTGTGATATTTAAATCGTTAGTAATTGAATTACTTTAAAAATGTGGTCTCGAAAATAATGAGATGTGTGCTTTTATAACATATTAGAGTTAGTGGGACCAAGCCATAAATAATTATATTTATAAAAACAAGGTACTCTTGTTAAAAGCCAATACAGGCTGAACAACTTTTTTTTGGCAAATTTGCTTTAATTTAGTACAGTAAACAGCATCATCCTTAAAATAGCCGTAAGCTAATGTATTTATGTGTGTAACAGATAAAATATCACTTACGGTGTGATTGTTTGGTTACCAAGACTTAGCATCCCTTTATTTACGCTTCATTATTTTATGACTGATTACACTGCAATTTAGTAAATCTAAAAAATCAGGAACCAGAAGCTCAAATAAGTTATTTCATATCATTCAAAAGAACACATTTTATAACATAATTGTACCACTTTTTGTTAAAATTCTACCAGAAAAAGAGTTATTAGAAAAACAATTCTTCCTTCTGAATCTGAAGGTGAATATGTTGGCAGACGGGCATCATAGAGGATAAAGTTACATAAAAACCTGTAATGATTTTCTTAATTTGCCCGCATTCAAAGAAATACCCAGTCTAATATACATTGTTTTAATGAAAATTATGATTTAAAGGTCTCAGGTTTGTATAAGTAAAATTTGTATTAAGCATGTATACCAATTCGTAGCAGATTGACTCCAATGCTATCTACAGGAACAGGATCTCTATTATGTATTTAACTGTTTAATCCAAAACTGTAATTACATTTGTGCACAGTAAAACCAAAGTATTTTAGAATTTACATATTTCAATTTAATATCCAAATGATTGCTTAATAATTATTACTTGAAAAATTCTAGTTATTGTAGACAGTTTTCAGTCAAAGAAACTACAGCTGAAAATATACACTTTTATAAACTATACTCCAATCACCGAATAGATGGAATGATGATCACGTGAATTGTATGCATCTTGCACATTATCGAATTTGATGCTGTTTATTCAAGTCTTTTGATAGAGTGCCAAGATATGGTATGGAAGTGCTTAAGCAAAAGAGACATACACAATGGAGAAATTGAGGCAATAAAGAGTATATATATCAAGCAAATCAAAATTACGTAAGAACACAAAACATGGAATCTAAATGGTTTAAAACTAGAACTGGACTGCGGCAAGGTGGTGTGCTGAGCCCTCTTTTGTTTGCTGTTATGTTGGATGACATAATGAAAATATGCGATAATAAAACAAGTAAAATGTATATAAGGTATAAGAACTTAAAACAAGTGGGCATAAGACACTGTGCTTATGCGAACGATATGGTGCTATTGGCAAATTGGGAAAAAAACAAAACAGACCAAAACCATAAATATAAGCGTCAACAATGAACAAAACAAGTGAAAGAATTTAAGTACCTGGGGGCAAACATAGAAGACACAGGAAATATAGAAATTGAAATAAATCACCGTATTGATAGCGCAGCTAGACTATATCACACCTTAAATAGACAGTTTATTTCAAAGAAGGAGGTTACAGTAGAAACAAAGATAATAGCATTTAAGACCATATACAAACCAGTACTCACCTTTGGGTGCGAGGCATGGACAATTACAAACAAATTAAAGAGTAAACTGCAGGCTGTAGAATTAAAGCACTTGTGAAGAGTGAAGGGCGTTACAAGAATGGATAGAATATGAAGCGATCAAATTAGAGGCGAGTTGAAGGTAGATTTGGTGGTAGACGTCATAGAAATGAGACAACTGGGGTGGTATGGGCATATGTTAAGAATGAGGGACGATAGACCTGTGAAACAAATATGGGAAGCTGGAATAGTGGAGCAAAGAGGAAAAGGGAGGCCTTCAAAAACCTGGAATCAAAACATCGAAAATGCAGGTTGATTTTTTGAAAACTTCACACCTTAAATAACTTTAAATATAGCAAAAATTTAAAAATTTGCAAAAACAGGTAAACTTTTGTTTGCAGGGAGACAACTTTTGAGATAAGTTTTTAATGGATAGCGCTTACTCTCTGAGCAGGGTAGACACCCCTTTAAAAATTTTAAATGGAACTATCCATCTTGTGATACATCATTTGAAAGCTTATTTCACAAAGAGTCTGGCCATGTAATTACTTTTACCACGTTTAACTTATTGACGGGGTAATAGATTAATAGTGCCCACGAAACAGGTTGCTTATTAAATTGAATATTTTGGACTCTTTTCAACAAAATGTATTTTATTTTAGAGCGGAAATAAAATTTGTCCTTACGAGAACCCAAAATTTAAACAAACAACTTGTAAAAAATATGACACTTAAAAAAAACTCCCAGAATACTGAAAATTCTCTTTTAACATTATTATTAACATTAAAGTATTTATCATGTAATTTTTTGGAAAGTCCATGTCCACGAAAAAGAAAAATTATTTATTTGTAACTCCAAAAACAGTGTGAACAAAACCATAGAAATTCAAACCTTACAATAGATTCTCAATATGTGCACCACCTCTTTCCATACAATAATACAGACGGTTCTCGAACTCCTGCTGCACTTTTCGGAAAGTTTCAGGTGGAATCCTCCTGCTCTCGTTAATAATTCTTTCTCGCAGATCGTCCAGGCTAGTAGGTTGTGTTTTGTAAACCACAGATTTTAAATGACCCCATAGAAAGAAATCTAAAGCAATCAAATCGGGTGATCGTGGCGGCCATTCAATTGTTCCACGCCTACCAATCCAGTGAAGAGGAAATCTATGATTTAACCAATTTTGCACATTAATGGCGTAATGCGGTGGGGCTCCATCATGTTGGTAAAACAATTCGTATTCATCCAACAATGGATTTCTTTCGGGGTCACGTTGGTTTTCTAATTGCTCTGTGATTAAAGGATCAATAACGTTATCAAGTAATTCTAAATACATTCCCCCATTTAGCGTCCCATCAATGAAAATTGGACCTACAATTGCGTTGCCAAGTATTCCAGCCCAGACGTTCAGCTTCTGAGGAACTTGTGTATGACCTTCTCGAAAAATTATAAGGATTTTCGTCACTCCAGTACCTGACGTTATGTTTATTTACAGAGCCGTTCAAAAAAAATGTGCATTCATCACTGAAGCAGATATTTTTTATTAGATTTGGATTTACTATAATCTTTTCTGTCCTAATTTCGCAAAATTGCAGTCTTCTATCGAAGTCATCTTCGCCGACTTCCTGGAGAGTTTTCATCTTATAGGGATGGAATTTGTGCAGTTTTGTAACTTTCCTTACAGATGAATAAGAAAGTCCAGTGGCTGTAGAAATGTTACGCAAAGAGCTAGTTGGATCCATTGCAAAATGACCAAGTACTTCAAGTTGGGCCATTTCATCAACGACTCTATTCCCTGCCCTTTTTTTGTATACTACAGATCCAGTGTCTTGAAATTTCTGCACGAGATCGAGAATGTACCTAGCGTCAACATTTTTATCGGGGTGCCGTTCGTTAAACACCCTTGCTGACGCACGAGCACAGCTATGCTCAGCACCGTAAATAAAAATTATTTCTACCCTTTCGGCAGTTGAATAAACCATTATCACTTGGACTCTCACTTTAAAATTTCACGCGATTTATAAAAAGGAATGTGAACAAAAAGATGGTTGTGCCAAAGAAGTAGCCAAAAAGTTGAAACAAAAAATTGGAAACACAAAGTAGGTATTTATTAACCAAATTCAGTATAAACTGTCGTGTTGCAATATCAAGTAATGTCGAAAGAAAATTTTAAGTAGTTTTTGGCATTTTGCTTAGGTGTAACAATTATTTTTTAACAAGTTTTTTAGGCTTAAGTAAGGACAATTTTTATTGTAACTGCAAGACAATAAATTTTGTTAAAAAAGTCCAAAATATTCCATTTTATAAGCCACTTGCTACAATGCACTTTTTGACCCACTACCCCGTCAATGGGTAAAAAATAGTAAAACTAATTACATGGCAAGACTCCTTGTGTAATAGGCTTTTAAATGATGTATCGTAAGATGGGTAGCTTCATTTAAAATTTTTGAAGGGGTATCTACCCCGCTAAGAGGGTAAGCGCTATCCATTAAAAACTTATCTCAAAAGTTGTCCCCCTGCAAACAAAAATTTACCTGTTTTTGCAAAATTTTAAATTTTTCCTTTATTTAAAGTTATTTAAGGTGTGAGGTTTTAAAAAAATCACCCTGTATACTGAGGAGAAGAGAAAAAACTGTAGCAAAGGCAAGAGTGATGGCACTAGATAAGAAGAAATGGACAGACTTTGTGCACGAAATATAAATTTAACCCCCTACACCTTTCGGTAGAATGGGGATTTGATTAAATATAGTCAAGTCGGACTTAATCTTTATAACAAATTTTTGACTACTGAACAATTAACTAAAAAAATTATAAAATAACTATGGTTAAAAAATTATGTGAGGAACACGCATCATGATCACTCCGACTGTTCAGTGATCGGAGTATAGTAGCTTAAAACTTTTTAGGCAGTACTTACTAGCAGCGCAAATGGGTATTTCAGCGTTTTTGTTTTTATAATACATTCCGAACGATCCATTAGAAAGAAGATTGACCTGTTTTTTATTTCTTTCAATACCTGACCTGACCTGACCTGTTTTTTATTTCTTTCAATATTGCGTATAACTTGAGATATTCATTAATAAAAATTAAAGAATTCAGTTGTGACGTCATAAGTGAACAATCTGGTTATGCCGTGTTAAAAAGAGAGGCATAAACAACAATCGGAGTAAGAAGCAACATTGCATAGAGCTGACCACTGACAGTACAGTGACAGCTGAGCTGGATCATCTGCAAACGTGTTTTTTTATGGGTTGTGTTTGTTTTCTTTTGTTTATCGTTCGTTGTTCTTGTGTATTTCAGTACTCGGTTACGAGTAAAACGGGGTTACATTCCCCACCAAGTTAAACCAATCCATTGAGGGTTAAACCCGTTTTTCAGATTAAGCCTGTGCATTCCGCGAAACGAGGACTTCACGTTTATAGAACTAACTGCATTTTGTTTCGGTTTGTTGTGGCAGCGTGCGGTTATGTCTTTTACGTATATTTCTGTTGGGTTGGGTTACTTTTTATATCACTCGTAAAAAAAACCCTTGGTAATAATGAAGAACGACGAGATTTCGCACTTAAAATTTCAAAAGAAAGGAATCGATTTGGTAAGATTACTTCAAACTAAGATTTATGTAGGTATTACAAAGCAAGGAGAGTCAGGGGTTGTTCGCAATTAACAAAAAAATTTGGCATTGGTGGTTCGGAATTTTAAGCCCAATCCAATATTTTTTTCAGAACAACCAGCTGAAAATAATCCCTTTGTGAATTGTAGTTGTTGTCTTGGCACTTTTCTTTGTTGATGTAGGTAAGCAAGCGAATGTGTAACTTGTTCCTAATCCGAAAATTTCGAACTGGAGGAATACGAGGGTTAACGGTCAACTGCAAGTTCCATACTGTCAATATAATTTTAAAAAAACCGTAACTGTATTTTAATAGAAATGACATCATGTTTATAGGTCAACGAACTGATATGTAAACATACTATGAGCTTATAAGCATTACGACGCAGGCGCAACCACAACAGTACCGCCAACCTACGTTAAAACTGTCAACTATTAAAGCGATTTTCACTAAACCAGATTTGTGAACTGAAATACGCTCATGGGTTTAACTTTTGGTTTAAAAGTAAAACCAGTTTACTTTAACCCAAAGTTTAACCTCTCACTGAAATACCGGGCCTAAATTCAACACCTTGTAGAGCAGCGTTTCTCAAAGTTTTTTGACCACTGACCCCTTTAGATTTTTTAATTTTCTTGTGGAGCTCCAGCTACTCGCTACATTAGTAAAGTATATTTTTTTAATAGAAAAATTTGGCATGTGTCAATAGTATATTAAAAAACTAGTTTCATATTCACATTTTCATTTTGTCGCACCCATCCAATGTTTACAAAACGAGCCAAAGGTAAGTTTTGTAATGGATAAGAGCGACAAAGAGCCTCATCAGATGGGTCTTATTATAATGCTTTTTGCATGGTTTCCGCCTTCTACACAAGAAAATATGAAAAAAATTTAAACTGTAACTTGCCATGCTTAAGTTAGTCAATTTTGAAAAGACCCATAACAGTTTCAAAGTTACGAGTTGGAGTTTGTTTAATGTTCTCTTAGACGTTTTTAGTGATACCAACATTAGAAAATAAGAAATTCCGTTTCATAATGGCTTTATTACGGAACTCAATTGCATTTCGTAATGGATTCATTAAGAACACAAAATAGATAAAACAGTCTTACTGGTAGTTAACAGAAATTTTACACATCATTTACGATTTATGGTATGGTCATTAACAGTACTACGTATGTTATATAAAAAATAAGCTATATACCTGTACGAAATATTTACAAATGTGCTTTGTTAGGCGGGTTTTTTTAACCAATATTCTTCGACCATATTMAATTTTAGTAGTCAGCTGTTTATTAGCTTAGCTGTAAGGTAGTTCATGGACCTCTAAGGAATTGCKAAGGGGTCTGCGGACCACAGTTTGAGAAACCTTGTTGTAGAATAACACCTATTTAAACCTTTTTTATTGTGGACAGTACAATGGACCTGTTTCACATTTCGGGGATTATTGAAATCTATATGCAGAGCTTATCTATTGTGGTCAAAAATGTATGTGGGTTAATTAATTTACTGTGAATTATTCATATTCTTGCTAATTTCGCAATTAATTTGATTATTTTTATTGTAAACATGTGGCGTTGTTGGGTGGTTTGTTTAAGTTTGGTTGGGATTACCAAAGGTTTTGCATTACTTTACCAAACCCTCCCTATAATTTTTGCATTCCTGGATTAATACAAACTTCAAACTCAATCATACAGACTACATATTATTAATATATTGGCAACGTCTCAATTTGACGCCTAGTGTTCCATTCCAATTTGATTGCAAAGCACAACTGCCATTTTTTTTAATGTTAGCCGCTTTATATCTCCATATTAATTCGAAAAGTTAACACAAAGTTAGATGAAATAAATTATCTGTCCTGGTCAAACTGCTCTCACTCCATGACTACTGACAAGGGCAGATGATTTATTTCATCCTGCTTACTGAGTAGCTTCTCCGATGCCATCGACAGGATCCTGCACTAGACCGATGTTTATCACAGTTATAAACCTAGCTCGCAGAGTTCCACTTAGATGGCACTGAGGGCATCAGCTCTTTTACACACAAAATTAGATGTTAAGATAGCTAAAATCCCAAAAGGAAATATATATCAAGACTGAATTATGAACCTGAACGAATTAAAAATTAACCTCTATTAATATTAAAAACACTGTAATTCCGTAGCCATTATCTTAACTTAGGAGTATCCATATATGCTCATATAGGTGATTATCGGTCAAATATCGCTTACTACTTGTAGCTCCAGTACAGAGACACAGTTGCCAATCTTAAAGATATTTCTAATTTTCAGATTTTTTATGAACCGGAATAACTGAAATAATAGGAAAATATTACACGAATAGCGTTCCGGTCTATTTCAAGCCCTACTTATTTCGTTTATATAGCCCAAAGTATTCAAAGTTGAAGGCATCTTTTAAGTCTGTATTTGGAATTTTCCAATCGATCAAGACAGCTGACAACATTAATTTTGGAATGTCAAGCAAATGCTGTTAAAGGTTGCGCATGGTATGACATAATATTGTCCCACCACTAAAAAKTTKTATGATATGAAACTTTTTTAAATAAAAAAAAATGTGAAACAGGTCCATTAGATCTTAATACAAATTGCACGAATTGGACTGGATAGCAAGTTACAAACAATATTATATTAACAATATCTACTTACTTGAGACAACTTTTGCAGTTTTGTCAATATGCAAAGAAAGTTTCTCCTGTGTTTCCTTTGAAGGCTCATTTAATTTTGCAACAACAAACTGCTTTATCTGTGCAATGCCATTCAGCAGACGTTCTAAAACAATAAATATATATTATAAGGGGTGAAAATAGTGTTAAATACTATTATGTACTAATAATGATTCGTACCATAAAGAGGTGAAAAAATATTGTAATAACACTACAGCAACTGGGAACATGCCAGAGAACCAAACAGATTTTGCCCCTGATGGGTTATAAGCAAATGAGAATTTAAAAATGTCTATCGTTAACAATGTGTCGAACAGTATCATGGTAGAGACACTATGTACAGACCATTTGTTAACATAAAAAGTTTTTGATACTGAGAGTTTGCATCAAATGATTGTAAACTTAACCAAACAGCAACTGAAACTTACCAAATGATGGTTAAAGAATATAAGAAGTTTTTTTTGCTTATTTAGAAGATGAAACTCAAGCTGAACGGATAGTGATTCAACAGTGTAGAGGAATTAAAGAAGTTTTGTGAGGCCCTTACATGTGACTTATTTTTCGCAGCAACACTGTCAACATTGTGTACTGAAGCAAAGGTTGACTATTTTAAAGGAGATAATTAGTTTTATTGAATATGACAAATTTTGTTTTTATCAACTCTTGTAACTTTCTGGTAGCACCTCATACTTCTATTCATAGAGTATACCAGTGTGACCTTTATAATACAAAGTGTCCAATGAAAAACTTTAGTTGGAAGTATAGTGAAAATAAAAGTTGTAAGATTTAGAAAGTTTCATTGTAACTTTATTTATATTTATTTAGAGATTGCAAAAACAATTATTTTTGGACAGCCAGTTCACGTGACCCTAGTTCCTGCAAGAGTCGTTCATTACACCAGTTCGTTCGCTAACGATTTAATAACTATGCAACTTACAATACATCACAGCCACAGCAGCTAACGTGTATATGTTGTACCATCTTCTATTATTCTATTAAAATAATAAGGTCTTAACACAGTGCCGCAACAGATTAAACGCCTCAAAAATTGACAAAATCTTGTTTTTGAATCATAATCTGCAAACAAGTGCACCTTTTTGTAGTTGTTATAATCATATATATATAGATTTAGGTAGATAGCTCGTAGATGCACAAACAGAACTTTTTTAATTTTTGTGTTACAGGTTTGTTGAAGTTCTTTATTTGTCTTATTTATATGTTGCTTTTGATAAACGCATGTTTGTTTCTGTTATGTAAATACCTACATGTATTTATTATTATTATATAATTTATCAGTGCTTTTGTATTTTAATAAATATGGTCATACTTGCTCATTACATATAGTCAGCTCAAATAATCTTCTGAATTCAAATAGAACCATATGAAGATTTTCTATTGTATTATGCAAAATTTAATTCTCCATACATTAGATTAAGTTTGCCTATACCCAACCACAGCCATAGAGTTATAAGCAGTTTTATTAAAGTATGTACCAATTTCATGTTAGAATTCTAAATCTGGATTAATAGTGTGTCATGAAAACAATGATAATTGTTTTAATAAAATTCCTACTACTGTCAAAACAGTTTTGTAACACCTATTAGGTACTATAAAAATATGTTATGTAGGATTTTCGAACGACGATTTTATTAAATTTAATGTGGCAAAATAGCTAGAAAAACCTGTGATACATTTTCAGAACCAGATAACCTGATAGATCAAGACCAACAATTGACGTTATTAAAAGGCTATTAGAACTTCGGGCAGTTTAAGCTGAAAATAATAATAATTAAACCTAAGGTATGTCGGTCTTAATGTGTTCTTTTAGTATTTTGTAAAAGTGCTCCTAACAAATAAACAAATAAAATGAATTCTTGCTAAAGGTAAATAATCAAGATACTGAAACAATGATATTGGGGTACTTTACTTTAAAATATGAAAGGAGACTGTTCACAATATCTTAAGAAACCACAGGTTTGGGCCTTTTTTAAACTAGCAAGTTCAGGGTTAAAATGAACTGGAACAAATTCACCGTTAAATTAATTGTAAAATCTAAAATTATGGAAAAATACGAGGTATATTTATAAAGAAGTTAACAACTACTTCCAATATAACAGGAACTCGTGGCAATTTGTGAATATTCTAGTTCAAATAGCACTGTTTGAATTAGTGCTATAACTTTCAAATACTTCCAACTAAAAGTTTTTTCTCGACATCCTGTATAAATTTATGTGAAATACTCAGAAAACATGTTAACTTTTTAGTATAGAAAACAACCTACATATTTATGTAATGATCCATACTCACTGTGTTCGTTTTCCAATCCATGTAATTTTATCTTATTTGCCTCATGCTGAGCTTTTTTCTTCAATCTACAGGCTCTTGAAGCCAACTTATTCTTCTCTTTACGAGTTTTTGGTCGAACGTTAAATGGCAACTCATTGACAGGCGTCATATCGTTAATTATCCTTCCCAGCTTGTCCAACTCCTTGCCAATATTATACAACTTTCTGGGATTTGGAGTTAAGTCGTTACCATCACCTTTACGTGCTTTCCCACTATGTTTAATACCACGCACTGCACAATCAGGACTAAATACGGGATCTGTTATTTCATTCAGGATATGTGGATCTTCCATTTTAGCCTTCATAATCAAACGTTGACCTTTGGGACCCTTTGCCTGGACATTATACTGCCAAAAGTAACGCTCCTTCTTACTACTGCTGCCTCCTGATTGATGAGAACCGTGTTCCTCACCCTCATCATCTGAATCACCTAAAAAATTGGTGGATTTATTAAAACATGACAAATAGGTGTCAGTAATAAAATTGAGGTTTTTTTTGCAAAAAACTGCAAGCAAAAGTGCCGTGGGGGCCTGCTGTCAAATTGAAGTATGCAGTTGCATGCCAATTTGTTAGGCTACAGGTCACTTCCTTTAGGAAGTAGTTCCCGTTATGGCAGCTAGGTGGCTTTGTCATCATGTCAGTGTAATGCTGACAGATGGCATTGCCATCCTAATTTCTTTTTCAACTGCAAGCAAAGGTATGTTCCAGTTATTGTTAGTGAGAATCCTCAGAACTGAATGCATCTAAAAACAAAAGACAAAAGATTTTTATCAAATGTGAATGTGGTAAAATGAGGGGGAAGTATAACACTGATGCAATCAAATAGCTCCTGTATCTGTTTGGATAGTTAAATTTTAGTAGGGTTTGTTTCATAGTGTAGAGAAGAGGTCAGCAAACTGCAGCCCCGCCGCATGTGGCCCGCCGGTAACTTCTGCATGGCTCGCACGAAATTTTCAGTAAATACAGTTTTTCAACAAATAAATTGCATCTATAACTGTTCTAGTCCCATGCAATGACCTGTAAAATAACTAGATATCGCTTTCGAACATAAATGCATGTAAACGAATTGTGATAATTTGAATCCACTCCCACGCTTCTAGCCGCTGGTACATGTACTTGAAATGTTCTAAAATTTTTACACACCATTTCTGCGTTGACAGACTGGGCGATTTGTAACAAATCGGGCAACTTGGAAACATGATTTGCATTAAAATTTTTCAGTGGCGATAGGTATCAGAGTGTATAAACTTTCTTATTCTGTTATGGGGACAAAATACATGGTGGTTAAGCATTGTGATTTCGTGATCAGAATCCTGAATATCAACGCATTCATACGGAATCATATCAAATCAAATGTATATTAGTGCTTTCATGGAAAATTGAGGTGTGACCTCATGTTGGTAACTGGCAGTTTTCAGCCTGATATTAAAAAGTTTCTGAAAATAACCAGCAACAAAGTCGCACTAGTGATTTTACTTTTTTATTTTGAATAAAAATATATACTTGTATACAGTTATACAATATAGCCCTAGTAATATACTTACATATTGTCATTGTTAAAAAAACAGATAAAAATGTTTATTTCTTTTTATTTTCTTCAGCCACTGTTTCTATTCGATGACTAAATTAAGAAACGGCCTTTGTTAGTAAAAAGGTTGCCGATCCCTAGTGTAGAGTATGATTTCTCAATCTTTTTGATGTCATGACTCCCTAAATAGCGAAAAAATTGACACTGTGGACGTTACTGAGAGAGCGTGATTAGTTTATATTATTATTATTTATTATTTAGCACAGGGGAGACGAACTACTATTTAGCACCAGAGCCGACAGTCGGCTTCGTAGCAGCTAGAGTTCCAGAGCTTCATGGTAGTGCTGAAAATTGTCGGGTGAACCTGACCCACTTTTCACAAGGGGCCACGGGGTGTAAGTAGTGGGCTTCAGAGTAAGAAAGAAAACTGACAGTTTGCACAGGGTGCCAGTCCCTCTCTGCCTTCTCAGGCAACACACACAGATTTTATAGGGCTTCGGGGAGAAAGAAGGAAATACAAACGCCACACGTGTTTCTTTAGTACGCGAGAGCCAGGCGCCAGAATGTCGGGTGAATGCGCTGACTGGTAAAAATGCACGTCGGCCAAATAAAAGATTTTGCTTAATTTTTATTCGTAGTGTATCAAAATTATGAATTACTACCTTCCGACCCCCTCACTATGAGCTATTCATTTATTTTTATTAGGGGTAGGTTGTTATTGTCCGTTAAACTGATATTTATTTAGTTTTGTTCAACTTGAATGGAATTTAAAAAATGATTTATACTTTTTTTAAACAAATGGATGATTAGTCTACTGGTCTTATTTTTTGACAGGACGCGACCCCCTTGTATCCTAATGTGACCTTGTCGAATAAAAGGCGCTATTTTCAAATATTTTATATTTTTGCAAATTACTAAAAATTTTCAAATGAAATGATACTGGTTTATTAAGATTTTCTAAAAATACATCAAGGAAGTTTCAAAACAAAAACAAAAAACGCATGCCATTATCTTTATTTTTAACTGAGTTAGTTTAAAAACATAAACTCGTAATAACTGAAGTAACTGCAATTGGTTCTAGTTATTTACTTAATTAATTACACCGCAATCTAGCATGGTGATTTAAAATAGTAAATAAATATTGTAATTAATACTAAATACAATTTAGTTCCGTATTTGTCACCATCATAACACTAATGATCATTTTCCAGTGACTATATGCGACTTCTAAACTATTTTGAATAAATTAAGTAGGTTGTAGAAACAAATAAAAAAATTTTTTTAATTAAATAGAATAATTCAACTAAAAATAAAGATAACAGTGTKCTTTTTTTTTGTTCTGAAACTTACATGATCCTCTTTCAAAAAATTTTAATAAACCTGTTATCCTTCCATTTGAAAAACTCGAGTAGTTTGCAAAAATATAAAATATCTGACAAATATTTTTCAGTACATTGTTTTAAGTAGGCATTGCTCTACACAATGAAACAAACCTTAGTAAAGTCCAACTATCCAAACTGATACAGAAGCTGTTTGTTTGTATCAAAGACATACCCACCCTCTGACATTCACATTTAATAAAAAAAAATGTCACATTTTAGATGCATTCAGATTTGAAGAATTCAGTAACAGTAATTTAAACATACCTTAGATTTTGTACATAGATATTATCTCGGATATTATCAAGTACGATCTATTGAATTAAAATATTGGCATCTTTCACACACTTCAGGTTATACCGCAAGTAGACGCTAACTTCGTTTTCTAAATGGAACACCCTGTATATTTTTTACACTGATAGGATACTTATTGAATTTTAATGAGTTTTAGGGTCTAGAGTAGCTAGTTTTGTAGTAATTAACGTTTTTTCCAAAAATTTTGTAGGTGTAGAATGACACTACTAACAACACTCAAAATAGTTGTTTAGTTTTTAATGCTTAATACAATATCGACGTTCAGATTTAGGAATAATTAATCATGGATATCTTGATGTTTTCAAATGGAATGGTATATCAAATGTTCTACCAATGAATGTAGAATTCAATTGGATTATGGCAGTGTTCCTGTATAGAAAGGGTACTGTCACTGCCACCATATTGTCTCCAAAAAATTGGAGAGAGAAGTTAACTACTTACTGTTGAAATTCATAGTTTGACATTTAAACCTAACTTCACACAGCCACTCTAAGCGTCAAATCGCTTCTTTTTTATAAACAAGACTCGTGCTTTTCTTCCTTCCTGATTTTTTGCCAAACAAAATCTAAAACTAGTCTCTGACCGATTTTTACAGTTAGGCATTTTAATAACCCTTCACTACGCTGCTGCAGCAGCACTTGCTATGTAACATACAATGATGGTACCCTCTATATACAGGAAAACTAGATTATGGGTAACTGAGGTCAGTAGTTTTTGAGATATTTGCTAAGAACTATTTTTGCTAGTTACTTTATTTTTTTGGAAATGTTCATTTATGATATTAAAAAGAAAAATGTAGTGGAAAAAACATAAAATAATTAATAAATTAATAATAATTAAATAAAATTTTAAACTTTCTAAATAGGTAAAACTGTGATAAACTGATTTACTGCTTGAAACAAGTCTATAACTGTTTAATAACCGATAAACAAAAGAAACAAAATGGTTTATTGATTGAAACAAAACAAATCTGTACATAGAACACAAATAGACGTCATCTGCGTTGAATACAGACATCTGTGTGTTAAAAAAATAGAAATAATGAACTATTTGAACTCTGATATTTTAAATTTAATTTACATTCATGGGAAATGTAGTAGAATGAAGGAGAAGTTCAGATGAATTGAATCAATTTTTTTACAATGTGGTAATGTCAAGACAAAAACTGAGGGAACATGAGATGTCGATTCTGGCTTATTTTGAAGCTTACCCACGAGCATCTATAAAAGACGCCAGTAACAGAGCTAAGCGTTTCCAATTTGTTGATACAAAAATTTTAAGGAGACAAGAGTGGCAAGATTACACCTGAACATAATAGTCCCTACATATGAAGAACGAAGAGTTACATTCTGTAACACGGTATCTGTTAAGTCATATAAAGTTAGAAAACATAATTGGGACAGATGAATCAAAATGTATTATAAACAGAAAAAACTGCCGTTTCTTTGCCAACAATATAAAATAATAATAATATAAAATGGAACAATGGCAGCAGAATTTCTAACACAAACTTGGTTTTAATGTATTTGTTTTAATTATGAAGAGTCAGTTCTGCATTTTACATATGACCAGATACTGCATTGTATTTAAATATTTTAAGAACAGTAGTTCCCGAGTTTATTGAAAATTTTTCACCCATAGTGGTCGATGAGTTGCGAACCAACTAACAGAAATGTGCCCAGACCGATAAATGGGACTCAGAGGACCTCTGCTTTGGCCTCCGCAATTTCCCGACCTAACTCCTCTGGTTTTTATCTATGGGGACAATAAAATCAAAGGTATTACACTACTGGTGCAGTGAACACCAGAATAGAACTGCTTCAGAGTGTTCAAGAAGCCCTTGGTTCTGTAAAGGAAGAAATTCAAAGTGCTACAGCGGAAGGTATTTTCTCGCATATAGGACAGTGTGTAAAAAATAATGGACAGGACATGGAGTAGCTTTAAACAGTCAAGCAATGGATTGTTATTGTTTGTCACTGTAATTTTTTTTACAGTGATAATACTTATTTGTTTGTAAATATATTCTTCATCTTCTGTTAACAATATTTGTAATACATTCTTCATGAAAAAATTTAGTACATCAGAATTCGAACAATTTATTTATGTTCTGATGGCAGATTAATTTTAAGCCATCTTGTTTGTTTTCTTTTGTTTGTGGATCTATTGCGAGAGAAACAGGGATGTTTTTATTTTATTATTTAACAGTTCACAGAGATGCTTCAAACAGTAAATCAGTTTGGTATTACTTTTACCTATTTTGAAAGTTTTAAAACCTTCTTGAGATGTTTTTTATTTCATGTTCTGTTCTTGTCATATTGCACTTTACATTTCTTTTCACTAGGTTTATGCTACCAACAGTGAAGTAGCTACTTGATAGTTTTAAATAGTTTTTAGCATCAAATATCTCAAAAGCTACTGACAACAGCTACATACCTATAACCCCATAGGTATCAAATTAACGATTATGATTAAATATTCCTGAATCTGAACGATGTTATTATAGTAAGTATTAAAATCTAAATAGCTATTTGTGAGCGTACGTAGTAGTGCCATTCAGGATCTAAAAAATGGTGAAAACAGTTCAATTTTATTTTCCATTTTTGAACAATTTTTATTTTTCGAGGTGATTGAAGACGTCACATTTTTCGAAAAAACGTGAATAACTACAAAAATATATATACAGGGTCCGCCACCTAAAACTCCCCAGGCTCGTATTTTCTTAATTTTTTTAGGTACAAACTTAAGTTATATGTCAAATTGTAGGTCTTTGTAAACTCTTTAAAAATAGGATATTGGGTGTCCAAAAATTTTTTTTACTAATTATCATTATGCAAATAAAGTTAATTTTCATAAATATTTTTTAACCTTACCCCGTATAATAAATATTGCTTTATAGTTGGATGCCACCTTTTATTTTCTTCAATTTGTGTCTTTACCATGTATGCGTAATTTTTACTCCTTCTTAGTGAAAAACAAGAAAAACTATTTGCCGCCATTTTTGTTAATAGGGTTGTTCAGCATTTTTTAAGTGTTATTTTAGTAGTTTATTACGGTACAAATTATGCCTACATACCCATCGCTGCAAACAAAACCCCAAAATTTGGAGTAACTTTTAAATAAATAAAGTACAAAGTTCGTTCTACAGAGAGAGAGGCTAGGAAACAAAACCCTGCGATGAGGCTAGAAGGCGATGTAGAAAACCAAACTAGCCTCATCACAGGGTTTCGTTTCCTAGCCTCTCTCTCTGTAGAACGAACTTTGTACTTTATTTATTTAAAAGTTACTCCAAATTTTGGGGTTTTGTTTGAATGATGGGTATGTAGGCATAATTTGTACAGTAATAAGCTACTAAAATAACACTTAAAAAATTCTGAACGACCCTATTAACAATAATGGCGGCGAATAGTTTTTCTTGTTTTTCACTAAGAAGTAAAAATTACGCATACATGGTAAAGACACAAATTGAAGAAAATAAAAGGCGGCATCCAACTATAAAGCAATATTTATTATATAGGGTAAGGTTAAAAAATATTTACAAAAATTAACTTTATTTGCAAAATATGATAATTAACAAAAAAAAATTTTTGGACACCTAATAATCTATTTTTAAAGAGTTTAAAAAGACCTAGAAGTTCATATATAACTTAAGGTTGTACCTAAAAAAATAGCGAAAATACGAGCCTCGGGAGTTTTAAGTGGCGGACCCTGTATACTCTAGACCCTACAAATGCTTGTCGAAATCATATACTTGTGGTATAACCGGACGTACATAAAAGATACCAATATTTTAAATCGATAAATCGTACTTGCTAGTTGATAACCTCTATATACAAAATCTCAGCTTTATAGCTTCGCACAATTCCATAAACTTCTAACAGGCCACTCTGTATTTCTTTTAAGCTTGCGAGTTGTCTATGGACAGAGGAACATACAATACTAAATAACATATGCAAACATTAGCTGTGATCACAGCTTAGATTTATATTCCAACGGCATACAAAATTTCATAAAATTTGGTGTGGGGATGCATTTGTAAATGATTACCCTAAACAGCTACTAGAATACAAAAAAAAAACAATAAAAATATATAACATACCATTATCCGATGAGAAATCTTCATAATGGTCACTATCTTCATCACTTTCCAATTCATCATGTGAAAAATCATGTGGATCTGGACTTAAAACACCTCCAGTTGAAAGAGATGATGTAGAACCGGCTTCTGCCAAAGAGCCAGTACTGAGCAAATGCTTCCTAGGTTCCCGCCTCTGCCAAATCTGTTCATATCCCAAATGTGTTGGTGCAGATGAAGATAGCCTCGACATGTGCATTCTAGGTATACGAACCGATGCTCCAGAAGCAGAAATGCTGGGACCAGGAACTGAATGGCCCAAAACATTGTGATCAGGAGATATATCACCTGTTTCCTTTTTCATTAAGAGCTCATGCAATGTACTGTGTTTTTGCAGCCCTGGACTTATTGTCGGTGGTAGAACAGGAGTTGCAGATCTTAACTGCAATGATGAACTCGAACTAGCCTGGCTTACAGGAGAGAATGCTGGTATGGCATTTTTATTCATCGGTACACTATTGCAGGCGTTTAACGAAATTAAATCAGAACTTTCCCGATAGTATCCCAAACCCGTTTGGGGACAAGATGAGATTGTTAAGAGCTGACCGTTGTTATTTACACGGGCAGAGTTGATGTTATTATTAAGATGTAAAAGCGGCTTGGAGGCATCTGTACCGATATAATTACAACTATTCTCCTCTGGAAGCAATAAATCATCAAAATTTAAATCTCCAAGTAAGGTTTCATCATTTGCATTCAATTCGGCTAATGTGGGACCCTGTATCAGATCAGCCTTGTCCACTTGAAAAATGTCATCATCATCCATATGAATCAAAGCTTCATTTTTAGCAACATCCAGCTCAAAAGGCATTCGGCTGTTCCACATCATACCACCATCATTTGATTGGTGGGTGTCATCTACAAGTGGAACATCAAGGTATGAAGGAGACTGTGACTGATCCAAATCGAATGTCATCCCAGAATAATCAATTATCCGTCTTGCTGGAATGGGAACACTTGCAGATGTATTATAATTGTTTGTATCAATAATTTCTTGTTTAATTGTTACACTGGGATCCAAAAAATTCCGTGTGTAGTTATCCATTTTTATGTTGGCTTTATTGTTCACTCTGTATAGAAGAACACACCATGTTACATAATAACAACACAAGTGATAAACCTATTGAGATTATTAGTAAACAAAACATTGAAATTCTTATTAAAGTTCAGTTTCTGTAGCATAATATATCCATACACCATACACACTTCTAAATAAATTATGCCATATTAAAAAACTTACCAGTTGAAATAACACATGGATTTAGTTTATATAGGACCCCATTCACATTCCCGCGCTGACTGTCAATTGTCCACCATGCTGGTTTTGCAGCATGACACTACAATATTTTCATACACTATCAACAATCCTTCCTTTAAGCGAGATGACACACTTTGAAATTCATGTAATAACGTTAGTTATCACTTTTAAAGTTATTTGATAAGCGGTTATAAGGCTTAGAAAACTTTTACAACATTAAAACGCAAAACACTGCTGTAGATCTTGTTAAAGGTCACCCACCATACAAGCACGCGTCGAATTGTTACATCAACACTATCAATATCTCAATAAAAAGCCTCTGCTTAAAAAGCATCACATTCAATACCGTGAAAATGTCGATTCAAAACAAGATTCCAAATTGCAAGACCAAAAGCACAATGTACAGTTTGTCTATAAATACTGCAACGTCAACACAAGTTTGCAGGTATTTTTAGATCGATAAAGTACAAACACGCAAAGTTCAGATAGCATTTAAATATCAAAACCAACGACTTTAGAAATAACACCACCGTCTGATGAACAGCAATATAATATTCATTAAGTATTTAGCAATGTCTTTAAGGTATTTAAACCGTACGAGAAGAATAATACAAACACTGCACTGCACTGACGTCATAAACAACTTAAACGTCAGATTCATGTGGCCTTCGAGTCCACGTGATGACATTATAGAATAACAAACAAAGAAAACGCATGTTACAGGGCTGCCAAATCAGCTACATAAGCAAGTGAGCAGTGTGTGCGCATTGTATTTTTTTATACTTTCATTGAACGTTAATCAATTTCAGCAATTTTTGTCAGGAAGGACAAGAATTAATGAGATCTGGCAATGTCACAATGTTCAGCACGGGCAACACAAGACTAATTTTCCAAGGAGGAAGAAGAAGCTATTCTTCCTCCTTGTAATGTTCAGAAGTGACAGGGGTGTATTGTGTTGACATTATATTGACAACTTGAGCTTGAGTGCTTGACCGGCTTGACATTGGTTTTCATCCGTTGACGGTTGACGTTGACAATTGACATTGACAGAGATGACGAAAGGTGATGGTGATCGCAATTCGCAATCCTGAGAATTTGGGACTATCGATTGTCCAGTTTATTTGCTTTGTGGTACGGACTAAATAATAATATTAAATGTTAAATATTATGTTGATAGTTGTAATAATATAGTCAGTATGCAGTTAGTGATAACTTCTAGTTATAGGTACTGAAAAAGTGCATTTGCAATACAGGATATTATTTATACTTGTCTTTTCCCTAGCTGTGGCTCTAGCTAATCGTTACGTACTTGTTAGGATTCGATTTTGTGTAATATTAATCAACATAGGTGTAGTGAAATTCTGTATTAATAGCTGCATTATTTATAGCTGTATAACGTATGTGAAGTGATGTCGAGAAGACGGTGCAAAGATTATGAAAATATTAATTATAAGAAACTGGCCACCAATGATGATAACAGTTTTATTGATGAACAGTTTTCTAGTCCTCGACAAAAAATTCCATGGAAAGCCATCGCCTTAGCTGGAATTCTTTTTATTACTGGGACAATACTGCTTGTTTTAGGATCCTTATTAATGAGTGGTCACATTGATGTAAGCTATTCAGATCGTATGTGGCCTATGATTATTCTTGGCATATTAATGTTTATACCGGGATCATACCACTCATGGACAGCATACTTAGCATATCGTGAGGTACCAGGTTATTCATTTTGTGACATACCCGACTTTGACTGAAGAATTTTCGTTTAGATGATATACCTACAAAAGTATGTTGTTTAACAACATATCACTATGATGCAGTTATTATTTTGTATGATGTTATAATTAGGCGGTTACAATTAAGGTTTATAGTACTCGTACATTACAAATTAAAATTATGGAGATAAAACTTTGAAAGTGTTATTCAATAACATGTTTTATAATGTAATGCTGCATTTAACTGAAGCATTGATTCACAAAATTCTTAGGACCCATTGCACAAAAGTTTTGTTAACTAGAAAGTCATTGTCATTGCAGTTTTAATTGATTTTTTTTATTGATATTAGAGCAACCCTTCGTTATTCATGGGTTAACTCCTCCCCCATTATTCACCAACTAGTCTCTAAATAACTTATCCACATAAATTACAAACACCTATGATTCTTGCGCAAGAGTACATTAACTAAAATTTTATATTAGTGAGTTTAAAGTATATTCAGAGATAATTAGAAATAATATAATATCTTAAATAAACAATGCTAAACCTGCTATGGATCAATCGTCAATATATTAGTGCTATAGTGTGTTAATGGATGGCATTACATGGTGAATATTTAAACTACGTTTTGTAGATTTAAATGAAAACAGATTTAATACTGACTAAGATTTATCTGTGATGTATAAGACTGTATTCAATGTTGTTTTTCTTTAATTAAAAGCCTACAGTGCATTATAAAAATATGCTGATGTTTTATTTATATTGTGTTGATGTAAGACAATGTTCCTTTACTCATCCTTAGGTATATAGCTGGATCCAGATGAGATTTTATTCCCAGAAAGTAGCATAAAGGAATCAAAATATTTATTTCATAATTAATGACTAGCACATTTTTCAAATTCTAGCTTTGAATAAAGGCAAGGAACAAAAACAAAAGAGTATGTTGTCAATATATATGTGCCCGGTCGTGTTTCATTACGAAACCTTGAACTCCATTAAAATTTTGTTAGCTATGCCATCTTCCATCAAATAAGGTCGATTTTGTAAAAGTACATGAACACTAACGAAAATTTAGGTATATTTAAAACAAACACGTTAAACACAACGAGATAGAAATAAGGACGCCACTGGGACTGGGACATAAACAAAAATTTGGGCAAGCGCAATGAGAAGTAGAGATGAAGACAATCAAACGGTTGCCTTTCGAGAGGTTTTGACAATCGAATGAGTAACCTCTCGGTTACGTCCTACTTGTGTGCAACGATAAAACGAGAATGCTTTGGCCCTTCTTTAATATGGCTGTTCTATTAGCACCAACTGATACAGGTTATACCACTATGTATTGCATTTGAAACCAGAAAAAATCGGTAAACATGAAAACTTTTTTATAATAATAAATAAACCTTAGGCAAATTACTATTTTTTAATAACAAAATGTGACGTTTGAACACTATACTACCATTTGTAAAAATACTCGTATTTTTTTAGATTCATACGTTATAAATGGTCATGCTTATTATGAAACCTTACAGACTAGACAAATTTGTATGTTTAAATGGTTCACAAATAAGTGCAATATGTTTTAGGATGACACATCTCTTTTTCAGTTTCGATTATTGCAATAAATAATCAAGGTATTCAAAGCCACGTATGTACCAAAATATGAAAAACGGATGCTGACCGATTGCATGCCACCGCGCCTACTTCGATAGCCAGATGCGAGAAACGAGAGGTTACTTCATGAAATGCGATCCAAGAACTCGATTCTGGAGAAGCGAATATCGATACGATAGTAGCGTTGTCCGCCACGGCCACAGTTGACGGTGAGGCGTGAGGCATTCCCCACTTTTTCTTTAGAACCATTCGAATGAAAACCCACAACCTCTCAAGATGTTTCGACAATCAATGGAATCGATTATTTTCATCCGACAGGTTCCAACTCTAATGAAAAGCAACTCGTTCATTTATTGGGTTATTGGCATATAATCTACAAAATCGTACTCTACCAGACTCTATTCGCAGCGGTTGCGACGTATGTTATTTCTGATGAAGGTTGCTTGAATTTTTCATATTATATATCTGATATTTTATTGGGTTTTTCAGGCATAAGATGAAATGAAAAAGCATTGGTCAAGGGGGCACATTTGCATCAAAATTAATATGTATCGCTGCCACCGCAGCGAATTACACTCTGAAGCTCAGCAACACTGAGCGACGAGCGATTCAGCTGCGCCATGCGTCGGATGGCGTTCAGCAGCGTTACATGTTAACTGATGTAAATATGCCGCCTTGACCTCTATTACTACGATATACAGTGTGTTTTATAGATATCATATTTGAGAAAGACCTTCAACAACGTAAATTACTGTGTCAAATATAAATGTTTTATTTACATAAACACCTAGAATCTACACAGTCCTTTCTTCATTACTACTCACCTGGAAGACCATATTTGGTCCTTTTTCACGAAAGCATAAATCCCGATTCTCGGTCATTTCATAAACAGCACCTGGACAGAGAACGGGTAAGTGAATTAATTAATCAATCGTTGCATTTTGGCGATTAGTACTTACTAGTATTGTTTCATATAGTAAATATGTGATTGTGAGCCCCCTTCAAAGCTTGAAAGGGTAAAACTGCGATACTACCATACTGCATATTAACCTGGTTTCTACCACTAAAAAGAGACAAGTCACTAAATGGATGGAAAGACTGCAGCAGTGTATGATTTTAAATCACAACATCACACACAGCCAGGTATAATAACAACGCCGATGCTTTAGACTTTACCCAATGCAGTGTGGAGAATGCAAACATTGCAAGAGTGTGAACAAGCGTGCGGGCACGGTCGATGTAAGGGCTGTTACCATCAACCAAAGCGAGAAACGAACAGATGAAAATATAAGTACGAAGAGAGCTATATTGGTTCTGTTCTTAAGTGCTGAATAGAAGACAACAGATCACGACTTGAATGGCAGGAGATGTGCTCTGAAAAACCGACCCTGAAAGTGATTTGAGTCCAGTGGGAATCTTTGCGAATGGAGAACGGCCAGCTGAAGAGAACGTGGAACAGCGTCAATGGGAAGCATATGTCACCATGCAGGTATTAATCCAAGGAGTACGCACCGCGTGTGCTAGAGGAGGTGCATGGGGGAGCATCGGGTGCCCACCTGGGAGTAAACAAGACTTTGTCAAAAGTTCGCCAACGATTCTATTGGGTACATTAGCGAGATGTTGAGAAGTAGTGACTCAAGTTTACAACTTGCGCAGCCATCGAGGGTCCATCAAAACGACTAATGGGGAGGATGAAGCAGTATAATGTGGGAAGAAGGAGAAATTTCGACAGTGGCATAAATTCATGGTTTGCAGATTTGTAATGCCATTAAAACTACATTCGGATCAAGGTAGAAATTTAGAGTCGACGATATTTATGAACTTTGCCGCTTGCTCGTTAACAGAACCAGAACAACTCTTGTTATCCAGTCAGATGAAATGGTTACGGGGTTTAATAAAACTATGGAACAGTTCTTCACAACAGTTTTGGGGTGACATCAAACCTATAGGGACAAACACTTTCGTCCGTTTCTATTGGCGTATAGGGCAGCCATCCATGAGACCACAGGATAGTATTTGGAAGATAACTGATGAGGTTACCGTGTTATCTAAAATTTGAGTCAACCAAGCCTTCTGAAGGGAAGGTAACCGATATCTCGACAACCTTATAGAATCTGCTGGGAATCCATGAATTGGCGAGACAGAAAATTGAATTTAAAAAATGGATGGCAATGCCATCTGGCAGCATTAAACTGACACGATGACAAAGCCACCTAATTGCCTTAACGGGTACTACTTTCTAAAGGAAGTAATCTGTAATCGGACAAGTTGGTATGCACCTACACACGTCAACTTGACAATAGGCCTCCACGGCACTTTTGCTGACGAGCAAAGACCAACATACATTAAAATGCTTGTCTGTGCTATGCTGTCTGCACCGCAACCAACTACATATATATCTATTTCGCTATCATTATAGCTCATCAGTGTAGTTTAAGATTTTAAGATTTCCACTGATCGCGCAAAAGCTCGCTTGATGCAAGGGCCAATCACAACAGTTTAATGAAAGAGTCTAGTGCAGCTTTATAACCCACAAATTAGGAAAGGACTTTAGCCAAAGTTTTTATCCTAGAAAGTACTTACAGTTTCTACGGAAGAGGTATAGTGTTACAATGTCGACATATTAAAGCTTGAGAATTAGGCAACCAGACCGACGAGGCACTTCTTTGGCGTAGTTGCCTAAGGTCATGTTCTGGCCTTCGAACATTGTTAAATGTTCTCGATGGTGCTTCCAGTAATCCAGTATATTTGGGAATGTTCTGCGACAGTATAAAAGGCACTGTGAAAGCGCGGGCGAGAAATTTTATTTGATGGTTTGATAACTTTGTCCTCACATGTGAATAATTGACAACACTTGTGTAACAACAAGAACAGATTATTTATTAATGCAGTATTTACAATGAATGAATATTTAAATTGAAGTTACGAAAGTGAATTGTCAGAAAAATTGAATATTTTTTAGTTGTCAGAATCTTTTCGTAGCGAACGTGATTCTTTCCATGTTGCCGCCACAGATGGCATTGAAGGGAACGAACAAAAGCAAACTAGATGTTCTGAAGTGTTTTAAGTGCTAATGAATGCAGTATAGTGTTATGAATAGTGAATAGTCTTGAACTAATTGTATTTGGGTTTGGTCTTTAACGGTACAAGTGTATAAAGGAAGTTAAGTTAGAAATCCGCGTTTTTCGCAGCCGTACACGTAACAATAAGTTTCTGTATTATTAAACTGCTAATTGGTGACATAATAACGGCAAATTATTAACAATATATTGTTGGATCGGGTATGAAAGGCAGAATCAGACACATCTTTTGCTCCTTCGCTCGTGTTTATAAGAATACTTTTATACTCTATTTTAGCGCAACCCACTTAAAGTGGCAACGCAACCTTTTTTAGGTAGAGTCCCTAAGGTGCTGCTGCCCATATGGTTAAAAACTTAAACGTGGTGTTTGATCCTGAGTATGACGGTGCATGTAGGGGAAGGATTAATTAAGGCTATGCACCGTGGTACCTAAAGAAGACACTAAATTCTAATGCGTGACTGGTAAATTACGCTGGCAACACCCATGTGTATGGGTTTGGATTAATTTTTATTTTGTTTATTGGTTGGTTATACTTCCACATCCAACGGATCGCGAAAAAATGCTTGTCTGTGGCTATCTGTGTGTCTGTCAGTCTGTGTGTGGACGCGATAACTTTCGAAAGACTCAACATATGAACCTGAAATTTGGCGTACATATAAATCTCAACTATCCAAAGCGACCTATTGGCTTTAAGGTAAGTAGGGTATAGGGAAGGGGGTGAAATTGGGAGGTAACTACCCTTTTTGAATATTTTTTTTAGTATGTGATTAGTAGTATAGTTGCGAGTATTATTCGTCCCTATAAATTTTCGGTGCAGCAAACTGTTTAGAAGATATTAGCAAAAAACCGCCAATTAAAAAAAATCCTAAATATCTCTGAAAATACTTAATATGTTCAAAAAGAGAAAATTACATCAGGTAAGAAATAAAATTTCTCGCAAAAATTGTTTTAAAAAAATTTTTCAAAAAATTGACAATTTCGAAATATATATACAAAAAACTGGATTTTGGACCCCGTCTACACAATTTTATAACGATTTTATATAATATAAGAAATAAAAGCGTAAATGTCATTTTGACAATTTGATGTAGAAGTATTTATTCAATTTGCAGCGGTTTTTATTTAATCAGTTTCCTAACCAATCTTATTTTGATCTTACTGAAATAAATCTTACACAATTCTCAACAAATTTTTTGTATCCAACCAGTTGCATTTTTGTGAAAATAAGTTGTAATTCTTTATTCTGACAATATGCTCGCAATTTTGTGAGCACTGCTGCTGAATCCAAATGGCTTTTGTATGGCGGATAGATGTTCTAACAACTACACCAAATGGTATCTCGTCATTTCCCTCACCCACATTGCGGTAACTTGTAAGTAATGAAGCATGAGATTATCAAAATGGATTTTAACAAAGGCTTTTTGCTGCTAAAGTAAATCTGAAGATATATTTCAGTGGCGGTTCCTCAGGGTAGGCAAGGTAGGCACCGCCTACCTGGCAATTTCAATCAACAATGCCATAAAAATATAATTAGCTAGAAATTTCCAATTTTTTAATGCAATTTGTTTTATACCAGTGTATATTTTAATATTTCATCTCAAGTTTATTCATACCGCTCAAAAATTACGAACCGCGCTATTACGGCGAACCTTTAAATTGGAAATAGGCGACACAACTTGACCACCTGAAATTCATTTGTATTTGCGTTCACGTCCTTCAGAATCTGCACTGTTAACGACCGCAGTTAACGGTTAACGTGGTAAAACCTTCGCGCATATAGATGCGTCTCAGGCGAAATGATCGGTCGCCTACGTCAAACTTTGTATGAAATCAGTCTATTCGCATTGCACTTGTGCATTTCATTCACTCCAACAAAAATGGGCCTCTTTTAGAAAGAGGGCGATAGAGGTTTCAAATGACACCGATAGATGGCAGCAACTTACAAGTGTAAGATTTTTTGCATTTTTTATCGTCTTATTCAAAATGAAACACATAATAATGATCATGCGATAGGAGGACGTGACATAGGAATATGTTATATAAACTTTCAATCTGCTCTGAACAGTTACAACAGGGATAAGGTAAGGTGCTCCATTTTTAACTTAAGTACTCTTTCACAAGTTTCGTTTAATTTTTTAGCGTTTTTGAGTATATCATAGTTCATTCGTTGTTTAACATTCGATTTGGAGAAATTTAAGGTCGTTCGAGCAGAAAAACGAATAAATGTGCGGTAGTAGTATATAGCTTCTTAATTGTTAAATTACGATAAGCATTGTTATTATACGGTAATTTTATATACTTATGGCGATAAACTGAATGGTTGGTGTTTGTAGTTTTACAACTTGAAATGAAAATAAAACTTAACGTTTAACCATTAAAAAGGAAATTGTGTCACATTGTGCTTAACTTATTCAAAAATTAAACACAACATGCAGAGTCAGTGGATTAATCTACTGACTCTGACAATATGAGACGCCACGCGCCATCTATCGGCAGTCCGTAAAAGCTTGAAGTCGTCGGCAAAACCAGCGACGCTTCCGAATCGTTTCTTTGACCATTTTGGCATGCGTGGAAGTATTCCTAATATTCCTATTCCTATTTATGTTGTAATGCTACTGAGCTTGGCTGCTTTCATTGTTATTTTGAGAATAGTAGATGTTGGAAAGTGAACTAGATATAAAGGTGTTGTGATTAGAGCTCCATTTGGAGGCCGCAATTTCAACAGGTTACAGGCTTTGCAGGTCAGATTGTTCTCATTTTATAAGTAACAATTCTTTCTACAGCTGTACAACCACGGTGTGAGCTATTGTACCTACCACGTTGTAAAAAAAAATAACTGCAAATTCAGAATGGAAGTGTCTCATGATATCGTATGTAGCTTAACACCATTTCACGACGAAGTGATCAGGAATAGTATAGTATAGGGTGTTGCCTACCCTACTTGAAAGGTCACGAGCCGCCACTGATATATTTATATTTTATATTTATAATAATTACACGCTATCTATGGTGCATTATCTACTTAAATGTAGGGTTCATTTAAAAAAGAGAACACATTAATTTGTAAAGATTTAATAAAACAAGCTGGTAATAAGGACCTTTTCTAATAATAAAACTTGTACGCAGTACAATTTCACAACATAATATATTATTATAAGGTGTAACTCGCTTAAACTCATCAGGTGTCCAACATATTTTATCAGGCGTTAAGGATGGAAAGAGAAACCAAATTTTGACCCTACTGAACAGTGTAGCATAAAAGGGAAGGCAATTAAGTTGGAGTTTCCAGACTATGGGGCGTATATAATCTAAAATTATCTGATACCCTTGGGTAAGTTTTGTAATCACTTTAGGTAATAGTACAATCATTGGACTATTTATATTCATCACAATAGCTTCTACAAGTTTCTTGACTTCCTATTTAAGTCTGTTCTTATATTTCTTAATACCCTTAATTATATTAAAACTGTTGTATCCTACAGAAATGAAATTAATGTTTACGGAATGCCCTATTCAACCTATTGATAATGCCTTAATCAACAGCTTATAACAAATTTTGCTAGATTTGTTTTTGGGCAACTTTAAATTTTTAACGATAATTATACCGTAAATATAAAACACCATATAATAATATTTGTAATTAAACTTGCAGCCTAATACATATAGTTATGATAGGAGGGAACTCCTGAATCTTGTACCGATAAATGAAGCAGTGTTCAAAGCTGTCAGTTCTGAGAAAAAATTTTGCGTCTATATGCATATCTATAACATCCACTTATAGTAATTTAAAAAATGGATTGTTTATACGGGAAAGCTATTGAATTTACGTTCACTACTAACTGGAAGGATCTGACTTTACAGAACAAGTAAACTATAAGTATGTAGGTACTGCAAAGAATATGTTTAAGACTGTAGTTTTCACATGGCCATGCATTAGTAAGCATATTTTGAGAATCGAACCAGTATTACTACTAGGCAAGCTCTAAATATTTTACGGGAGTATTATTTGTACAGTCGTGGACTTTGAAAATGAAAAAGGAGGGTTGTGTACATGAGATAATTTATTTCCTTTTAATATAACTGTCATCCTGTACCGAAAAACTACCTATTCTTATGGGTTTGCTGTAAATCCAAAAAATCGTTGCTTCTATGTCATTTCATTTTGAAAGTTCACAATGGCACATAAGTGATAAGATTAGTATAATCACTTTACGTGTAGAACAAAAAGCGCCGCACCAGAGTTTGTGGCTTAAAAAAAGGTTATATCAAGTAACCTCGGAACATGTATGCATAAATATTTAATATATATGCCTCTGAAGCACATAGTACTTTAAGATCCATACCGGAGAGTAAACGTGGCCTAAACCCTCAAAAATTATAAAACGGTGCACATCATTTTTATACATTCTAAAATTTCAGATCTTACCGCTTCAAATTTTTTGTCACTTTTTAATGGTCACTTATTGCAATCTTAGAAACTGATTTAGATAAGCACATTAGCGTATAGCCTTTTATGTAGGTGAATATTGAAATAAAAAATTACAAATAGTTTAATTCCTACAAAGTAAATTAGTACAAAAAATATAACATCTCCATGCATAATCGATTCAATAGAACAAATGTTGCCTAATATATTAACATAATCGATAGCGACATAATCCTTAACAAATTGACAAGGAATCATCAAACAATAACTTAAATAGGACATTCCGTTTTTTCTGCTAGTCAAGGCGTGTGTGTAATTAACATCTTGAAATTAAAATTATTATTTTCGAGACAATAAAAGTTATCCAAGCATCATACTAGAAGGCACTGTGTAAGTAATTGTTGCTTCGCTATATTAAGCGGTGTCCGTAACGTACTGTAGCGTACTAGGGATCTAAATTTTGTATTTCCAATCGAATAGTAGCACGTGTAGACGATCGTAATGTTACTTGCCAGTTTATTATTTTCGTCTATAAATACAACAAAATAAAAGTTTAGTTTAACTAAGGTCGTTAAGAAACATCGTTTTTCTGAGCTGTTTGAAGAAATAGGGCTGTTCAGAATCTTTTTGGCTCTAACAGTTTATTACGGTAAAAAAAACTTGCCACATAACCCATCGCTGCACAAAAAAGGTACAAAGTTGGTTCTAAACAGAGGCTAGAAAACGATATCCTGCGATGAGGTTAGTGTGTGACGTAGGAAACCATAAGTGGGATAATTATAAAGCTTGCAATTTTCAACAAAATCGGATGATTGTCGTTCCATTTAATAAGCTGAGAAACAACTGTTAGATTTTTTGATATCTCAAGCTTTTTGCGGGATCTTGTGAGCTTTTATGTCACTAGCCTAGCCTCGTTGCGAGGGGTTGTTTTCAGCATGCAAACTTTGTAATAGAGTAATTTAAATTCTATTTTAAATTTTGCAGTTTCGTTTGCGTCATTAGATTTCTATAACGTGGACCATACATCCCTAAGATGCAACTTTTATTCTGGCGAGAACTTTACAAACTACCCGAGTATGACCATCACAGCACCTGTAGGACGTTATTTTGGAAATCTACGTGGAAAGTAGTGTACACTGATACATAATAACATTAAAGCTAAACTGATAAAAAATGATTTTTTTGGAGCCTTGACGACAGAACTTATACTGATAAGGTCATAATTTCATATGTCCAATGAGTCAGAAAAACAACAAATTTTACCCTAAAATGACGGATTAAACCAATTTTAGTATTGTTTGAGTTTTCCCCAGGTAATTGGCAACGTTCTTTGTCTGGTATCTGACAATAATTCTCTAATCTATAAGATTAGGTTTAATAATGTTTTGGTCCCTGTCCTTTATAAACATTCAAATTTACCGCCACAAAACCTACAAAACTAAAATCCGTATGAATGTGAAATTATTGCTCGTTCTACTTCAAGTCTGGGATCCTTGAGATATATATATATATATATATATATATATATATATATATATATATATATATATATATATATATATATATAACGGGTGACAGCAAATTGACAACATAGCAACTAATCACCGTACTGGAACTTTCATTGCGAAGAGTAGAGTGAAAGATTACCACTTGAAAATGGCAAGTGCGACCTTGCCGAAACGTCGGAAGAACGGTCCTCCTGAGGATCAAGCTACACGGAATACAACCCGGAAAAGTTTCACACCATATATATATATATATATTCGAGCTAACGATAGAAAGAGATTAAGCTATTTTTTACAAAACTGCACCACCTAAAAACTACTGGCTATTTACGGATAAACGAATGCTTATCTGAAAGATTGAAGATTTTGCTAGAGTTTAAGGTATTTCTGAAACAAATATACTTAATATTTTTTGCTAAAATAATTAGTAATTGCGAGGTTTGCCCTTCAGATTCTTTTTAGCCCACATTTTTAAGAATTTATATTATACGAAAACTAGCTTACGTGAAAATGTCGATCACGAGCTTTCGAATAAGACCATGTTCAAAAATATAGGTGCAGTAATTATGGAGTGGTCCTGTTTTGCAAAATAATTGTTGTTCTCTTTCTATCGTTATCTCGGATGGATCTTTCCTCTCTCTCTCTCTCTCCAGGATCCCAACCTTAACCATTTAGAGATGTGGAAACGAGTTACCTCTATTTTCCAATTGATAAATAAGCAAATTAGTAAGCACACGTCAGCACGTAAAATTAACAAAAGAAGTACGTACTAGGTACCTTACTGTATTAATTATATACCTGTATATACCAAAGTACAAAGTACAAGCAGACTCGGCAGATAATATGCACCCACTCCAATAATTTCGAATGGGTAAAATACCTGAGTAATAATCGTTTGCCTGGTTCCTCTCACAAATAGGAAATGTAATATTTCCGCACTGACGGACTGCCGTCATGAATCAGTGTGCCGAAAACTTATTTACTAGGAACGCTTACGTTGTGTATTATTTATTGCTTCAGAAAAACTTACGCGAGTAAAAATAATACTTTCTAATATGATAAATGAGGTTATTTATAAATATTTAGTAATATTTACGGAAAAAATACAAAAGACCTAAAAAGTGCGGGGTTGTGTTAGGTTAAATATGGTGTGAAGAATTCATTACGACTGAGACATCTAGTAAGTTGCTTGGATGCGCATTTCGAAAAGCTATACTAGAAAAATCATAATCATAATTTTATATCCTACCTACCAGTAATTTGACTGGACTGTAAAGATTCTGTTCAAAAAAGTTATCTAGATTGGTGCAATGATGTAACAACGGCTGGAAGCTGCTCGATCGGAACAAACTTGCATAGGCATCTGTGGACAATAACTTTATGTGCTATCCGTTCCTCCTCCATTTCCTTCTTGCCTATTTGGAAGCAGAATTGCTCGAACTGTTTCAAAATGTTTCTTAAAACCTAATTTTGTGTACAGTCCTCTTGAAGCGTCGTTTTCAGGTCTGATAACGACAAACGGGAGATATCCCCTCCCGAAAACAACTTTTGTCAAATACTTAGCAAGGTAAATTCCATAACCTTTTCGACGGAAGTCCGGTTTAGTTTGCATTGAGAACATGGCACCGTAATAGGACTGAACCATCCAAGCTGCCAATTCTCCAGATGCCGAGAACACGCCGTAGGAAGGAAGTTTTTCTATCAGTCTCTCGAACACTTCAACAGACTCCATTTGCTTAGCGGGGTAAAGATCGTGGATTGTTTGAGCATGCTCGGGAGTCAACTGTAGCATCTCCGCACCATCCGCGAATACCCTGTAAAGTAGCTTTGTAAAACAGTATGGTAGTAAATTAATGCAAAGTAAGCAGACATCCCGCAAAGACTACTTTTTTAACACAGCTCACAGCTTCGTATTCTGTTTGAACCAGGGTTGGCATGATTAAAACAAAATGTTTAAAACAGAATGTTTTAAACTTGTTTAAAACAACGCTTCTGTTTAAAACAAATGTTTAAATCATTTGTTTTAAACAGTGTTTTTTAACTACTATTGTATGTGATTCACTAATTATTACTATTAGGCTAGTTTACCCTCCACAAATAGATAAACAGGATTATTAGTAATTACATATCTACATAATGTCACCTTAGATTTTCATAAAAACCGCTGCAAATTGAATCAATACTTCCACATCAAATTGTTAAAATCACATTTACGTTCTTATTTTTTATACTATACGATTAGTAATCAGCTTTTGAGCAATTTTTCTCTCTACACATTTTTTAAGACAAAGAGTCCTCGTGATATTAGCAAAAATATATAAATTTTTAAAATCTGTTTTTCCAAATAACTCGAAAATTATTAACTTAACAAAAAAATTACAAGACTGCTTTCTGATCAGAAATTTGATTTTCTATATAATACCAAAATTTAAAAAAAAATCTTACGAGCAGGGTCCAAAATAGGTATATATATTAAATATATTCGGAGATATTTAGGAAAAACCGTTTTCTTTAAGTGACGCTTATTTTGCTAATATCTTCTAAACAGTTTGCTGCACCGAAAATTTATAAGAACTAATATTACTCGCAGTTATGCTACTAATCACACACTAAAACGAAAAAAAAATTAAAAAAATAAAAATTTGCAAAAAGGGTAGTTACCCCCCAATTTTGTCCCCTTCCCGGTATCCTACTTACCCCACAAACAATAGCTCGCTTTGGGTAGTTGAGAATTATACGTTTGTCAAATTTCAAGTTCATCTATTAAGTCTTTCGAAAGTTATGTTCACAAACAATACCACAGACACACAAGAAATTTGTTTTTGCTCAAATTTTGTTTTTTTTGCGTTTTCGACCATTTTAAAGCGAATGAGCAAATAAAAATTTTTGAAAATTTTTTTGCGATAAATACTTCCCATTGAATTCAAAATCAGGCCGTTTTTTATGGATACAACAGTTATAGAAATTAATAATAAACTTAACATTTTTTCTGTAGCTATAAATTACAAACATTTTAAAACAACAGATAAAAAAATCTTAACCTTATCATAACAAAAAAATTTGTATTTCTGGTCCAATACAACAAAACAATAAGTAAGACGTTCAACACTTACTAGATAATTATATATTTAGCATAATAGAACAAATAATTATCAAAACTTGGGAATATAAAAAACAATAAACAAGAAATAAAATATTTTTACTAGTGCAAGCATATCTTTTTTGCACTTCTTGCATCGAGCTCGCATTGTACTATTTTGCACGTTAATTTTGTCGAAGTAATTCCACCCTGCATTATTTCTCCTACTGGTCATTGTAATTGTTGAACTTTAAACTTTAAACATACAAGGTCGGTTCCTATTCGCTTTGTTAAAGTTAATATTAGCTAAAATCCATCCAGTAAACAGTATGTGATTGGTCTGGATTTTAAGAGTCCTCAGACCCTTAAAATTCATAATGCATGTAGAGGTTTCCCGGTGCCATTATAACTCGCGATACAGTGTTCGCAGATTAGATTTCTAAACACAGCCAGAATAAGCAAGGTCTAAACTGAATTCTACTCGGGCAGTTTTTCTTTATTGATAAATACGACAAAAATACAGCCTTGTAAAGTGTTAAAAAATTAGTATACTTTCAAATTTTTTTACTAGTAAACGGAAATAGATATAAAAATTTGGCCCGAGCTAAATGGCATTTGACCATTTTCAAACGCAGCTAAAAAAAGAGAATGGGTTTTTCTTACTCAGTTATTGTTAAATAATGGCACAGCGAAGGATCTGCAATTGTAATAAATGCGCGTGGCTCGTGGTGCCACCAACCGGTTGCTACATGAACTTCGCCAGATGCTCCTCCCATTGTCGTGGTAGTACGGCTCGTATTAAATACGCGCGGCACATGGCACATGTACATACAACATATGTGTGTATTTCATAAATAAGTACATCTACGTTGTCGCGCGGAGTTTAAATTTCCAGGTGTTCTTTAAAATGGGTAAAAGGGAAGGCAAAATTATTAGAAGAACGACTTTCCGATGGCATAATTGGAAGAAATATGCCAACGTTGGAAATTTAAAACACGGAAATAAGGTAATGTGAACTTTTAGGCTGCAGGGTTTGTAAATTTTTTGCTCTAATTTTGATACCGCACTAGATCTTTCTATGAGCTTTGAAATACGTTTCCGTGCATTTTTTGAAATTCCTAATCAATTTCTTTTTCACATCTACCTACCATGATACTAGTAAGGGACGCGCACCCTATGCTTTAAAAAATAGTAGTTTACAATTTTAAAAATATTTTTCAAATTCCCATTGATTTAGAAAATGTTCTGTACATTTGTTTTCATTTTATTTGAAAAATAAATATTATAACCATATCGATTTTAATGATTAATGTTTTTACCTGTAAAATAAATAATACGTAATTTTTAATTTTTGTTAAATAATTATGAATTATATACTACTGTAATTTAATTTGAATTATTCATTAGTTAACTAATAATAATAATAATAATAATAACTAAATAAATAATAACTGCAGTCAATTCTCTGTACAAGTAAAAATAACTTCGGGAAATGTAAAATAACAATCTTTGCTAAAAGCAAACCGTCTAAACGTATTTTTTTGCAAAATGAGCTGTAGATATCTCGTTTAACTTGAAGCATTTGAAATTATACTTGCAGAGAAGTTATTACCTGATATAGTATCATTTTCGTCATATTACTCGTATATGCGAGTAATACGTACTCTAAATACGAGTACATACATTTAATCCGCTTTAGTATCTGACAAGTTATACATAATTTTTGCACTTAAGTTATTGTTTTCAATACAATTAAATTACATTTATTTTAATTTAGAAAAGCAGACCACAACCTTTTGACACTATCAGAAATTAGGGCATCAATATATCAATGCATAAATATCAGGTATCCAAAAAATGAGATTGTACTTTAGCTTTACTTCAAGTTCTTGACGAATTCTCCGTTACAAACACCCGACAATTAATAAATTGAATAAGACAATTAAATAAATTAAATAGGAAACAGCACGACGCACCACATATTAAAATTGAATAGTATATATCTTCATTATTCGTAATCGTAATTCTTCGATGGAATTAACTGTTTCTTTGTACATCATGTCCTTCATTTGTGACCATATTGAGAAGTCTAGAGGGTTGAAATCTGGACTTTTCGGTGGCCAAACAAATTCACTGCCACGCCCAATCCACCGGTGAGGAAAATGTTCATTCAGGTATTGGCGTACTGGCAGAAAAAAATGTGGCGGTGCCCCGTCTAGTATAAACCACATGTTCCGCCTTATGGCTAGTGGTACATTTTCTAGTACTGTGTTTAAATTTTGTTCAAGAAAGTTTAAATAGAGGGGCCTGTTCAGATTAGGAGGACGTTCAAAAGGACCAATAGAAAAACCAGATATCACACCACACCAAATATTTACCTTAGATTCATGCTGAAAATGACGTTCCTTTAGAGCATGCGGATTTTCGGAGTTCCACAAATGATTGTTTTTCCAATTAAAAACACATCGCCTAGTAAACGTCGCCTGATCGGTGAAAAGGAAGTTATTAAGAAAATCTTGGTTTTCGGTTTGTTTACCTAGGATAAATTGGGCAAATTGTAGGCGAACTGGTAAATCTTGAGGTAACAAATTTTGGACAGGGGTATAGTGATATGGATGGAGATTATCTTTCTTTAAAATTCTTCAAATAGACGATTGGCTTATTACTGTTGCCGCACTTAACCCACGAGTACTGATATCTGGATTTTCCGAAATACGAACTAAAACCTCGCCTTCATCATCGACGTTGACAGTTTTTCTAGCAGCATTTAAGCTTTTAGGACGAAAACACCCTGTTTCGCCTAGGCGGATGTAAATACGTCTGAACAATTTGTGATTGGGTTGTCTCCGATTTGGGTATAATTCTAAACACCTTCTGGCTGCACCAAGTTCACTATAATTTGACTGAGCAAAAACACAAATCATATCACGGCGCATTTCACTGTTAGAAAATTCATTATGTCGTGGCATTTTCTTATTTTAGAATTTTTACTACAAATAATACTAAGTAAATTAGAAAAATACAATAAACACTCTTACTTAGTGACAGTAAAATTGTGCTGACACAAGCCTGTTTGAAAAAAGTCAAAGTAATAATGGTGGCTTAGTAGCCTTTACACTGAATGTTTCAAATGCAAATAACTCAAAAACTGATAGAGTTACATGAAATAAACAGGAGTGCCTTTTTATTGAAAATGGAACTGCCTTTTAGATTTTCTCGTACTTTTAGCCATAACTCGTTAGGCAAAAAAAATATGTTGTAATTTACTTAAGTAACAGGGTGTAACTAACGCCCTGTATACATAGTGCTAAATTTAGCATTAAATTCGTAATTCTCTTGCCAAAAAACATAAAGTTGCCAATTTTCCAGACGATACTGGTTAAAATCACAAAATTATTGAGAAATTTCAAATTAAAATTCCAACTTTGAACACCCTGTATCTCGTAAACCTGCAACATTTGCATAAGGCATGTTAAGGTCAATCGCCATATTTTGGTGTGTAGTATCTCCAGTTCAGAGATTGCCCAATCTTAATTAATCATCCTGTACAATGCTGGCCTTGCAATGCTTTCGTAGATTTTAAATAGGTAACGAAAGGAGCCACCTGCATGTGGGTGCCGTTCACTATAACTGGTGCTCGCAACTATTAGTTTATGAAACAGAGACGGATTGTGTGACTGAGACACACGAAGTCTGTCGTATACGCCTACCGCTACCCCGCTGTACACCGATCCCGCAAATTTCACGACGCGGTTTTGGACTGAGGACTCTTAATAACAGAGTTGATTTTCGCTTAAAATAGAAAAGAAAAACCGGCTCATAATAACTAAAATTGTCGCGTAAACGCCGTACACATCGAATACAAATGACAAATGACAACAGGCAATCGTAGTCACCTAGGGATTTTTAGACAACTGCTACACTTTGCGTCATCTACTCGTATTTATTTTTACTAATACACATAGTAATTTGCATGGTGCATGTTTAAAACAGTGTTTAAAATGTTTTAAACATGTTTTTAACTAAGCAAGGAAAAACATGTTTAAAACAATTTAAACATGATTAAATTAAAAAAAAACTGTTTGTTTCGTTTGATTTAAAAAAAAACATGTTTTTTGCCAACCCTGGTATGAACCCCAATAAATGTCCTATAATAATATCTCTTTGGGGCGGGCACGTCGAAAATTTATTTTTGTTTCCCCAAATAATATATTTCTTCGGATAATTTTATATCAGATTGACTGGTTCGAGCATATAAATATGTCGAGTGCTATATTTCGTATTTATGATCAGGTTAACTGTAACCTTAAAGTTTTTAAATAATACGGATGTGTTAAAAATGAGCTAAGTTTTAGATTAGTTAAATTTAGCTTTTAAATTTATTTAATATTAACTTCATAAATGTGTTGACCTTTTATTTTTAGGATACATTTAAAAGTTTCTTTAAGGCCATTGCTGTGAAAGAGAATATAGGTAGTTATTTACCAACAATAAGTACAGGGTGTCCCATTTTCATTGTAATTGTAGGGTATCTCGGGAACTATTAATGCTAGAGGATTGCGGTTTCGGCATTACTGTATTACTTTTTTGTTGTGAGTTGAGCTGTACCATCGCCATTTTGTATCGTCCTTTGTTTTAAAGCCATAGCCAACTTTTAGAGATTTAACACAAACTTGCATTTTTTTAATGGAAACCATAGTTGGCTTTGCTATGCTTGAAAAGAGCTATTTTTTTCTGATTAAGAAAATGTATACATTGTTAGGTTTATTTTTACTAATATCGGTATTATTATTTTTATAATAATTTAATGACATTTTACGTTTTTCGTCAAAATGGACCTAAATACTTGATGATAAACAATGCATAGGTACATATCTCCAAATAAACAATCATTTTCATTAGTTACATGGCCTCCTAGATTATCGATAAAAAAATGCATGAGTGCTCTTAGGAGTCTTATATAGGTGTTCAAATATGCATATATTATTTTTAACGGATCAAAATTTTTACTTAATTATATAAATTATATAGTGTGTTTTCTTATTCCATAGCCTCCTGGATGTATAACATTAAATTATTTGGAAAAATTTGAATAATTCCAAAATTAGTAAAAATAACCTAATAACTCGTATACATTTTTTTAATCAGAAAAATAGGTCTTTTCAACCATAGCAAAGCCAACTATGGCTTCCATTAAAAAAATGCAAGTTTGTGTTATATCTAAAAAATGTGACCTCAGAAAAAATGACGGGTACGCCAAAGGATTCAAAATAAAAATGTCTATAAAACGACGGTACAGCTGAATTTGGAACAAAAAAGTAATACAGTAATGTGGAAACCGCGACCCTCTAGCATTAATGGTTACCGAGATACCCTACAATTACAACGAAAATGGGACACCCTATACATCATGCAGTTTAAATCACACAGCATTTGTATCAAGGGTACTCCGTCATGCAGCTCGTTATGGAATTTAGTGCACAAATACGAGTTATACCCTCCTTATCAAATAATAACACATTAACTGTAGTTACGATTTCAAATGATGGCTAAATGTTACTAATTTTTTAAACAAAGCTACTTTTTGCACTTTACGACCATTTATTGACCGATTACCATTTGATCCTTAATTTAATTGGTATTTTCAGTAATTTTCCTAAAGAGTAGGTATGTATATTTGACGTTAAAAATAATTGACTGATTTATTAATCCCAGAGTATATTATTGGATTAGCACGAACTCGTATTTGTTTTTGTTTATATTTTGTGTTTGACATATGCGCGGATTATCACTTTACGTGCATTAATACCGCCAGAGAAAACTGTTGATGACGTAACTTGGGTGAGGCACAGACGGGTTGGGGGGGGGGGGGTTCAAGCATCCGTACTATAAATTTGACACAGAGAAATGAAGAGTAATGCTACCTAATAGTTGAAGGATTAAAAAACATTAGATTTTGACGCTTAATTAATTTTCAAAAATTTTTATTTGCTCATTCGCTTTAAAATAGTCGAAAACGCAAAAACAAACAAAATTTGAGCCAAAACAAATTTCTTGTCTGTGGTTTTGTTTTTATACACGATAACTTTCGAAAGACTTAATATATGAACTTGAAATTTGGCAAGCGTATAAATCTCTAGTACCCAAAGCGACCTATTGTTTGTGGGGTAAGTACGGTATCGGAAAGGGGGCAAAATTGGGGGGTAACTACCCTTTTTGCAAATATTTTCTCGCTGGAATAATTTAAGGTAAGTTTTGCATGGCAACAAAAATTGTTGGCTTGACGTCTATCAAATTTTACAAAAAATGGGTGGAACAAAATTTAATACGTCTTCACTCGATGAAATCGATAAGATCAATAATTAATATATGTAAAAACACTAGTGAGCACAGCTATAGTATTGAAACTGTGTTTCTGCTTGTTACGTCAAAAAAATAATTCTTCGAATACCACTCGAAAGTTCAATAAATTTGAAAATAATTCTCCAGCAATTCTCCAACGCGTTGCCCTTCGGCAACAGACAAAGCGTTTGCGAATTTCTGTCAAATTATTTTCAAATTATTCTCTTGTAAATATTATTGCCGAGAATAACTCTAAGCAACTATATAGAACATGCGCCCACATTTTTTATTAACCGAAAAAAAAGGCAAAGATACATCCATTTGAAAGAAAAAATTACAACTTGAAAATGAGAAAGAAAACTCGTAAATTAATCTTTTATTGATATATTTTAAGCTCCGTAAGCAACTTCTGTCTCAAATTGCAAACCGAATGGTGTAATCGCAAGCGCTATTTTGAACAATACGTATAATACTTCAAATTCCTATAAGTGCAAATTGTACAACTTCAGAGGAGATGGTTTGCTCCTGGCGATAAGAGCAATTATTTTAAGACGATCATCAAACATTTGGTTTAATGTACACTCTATTGTAAACTAGGTATTTTTTCACTAGATCTCAAAAATAAGTGCAGAATGAATATGTGGAATATAAGACTAATATAATAGTGTTATTATTGCAGAGTGAATGTATCCCAAAATTCGACTTGATATTACTTAAGATGATCATTTTTTAAATTTTTGTATCTACAATCAAGCATCTGTCACTATAATAATTTTGACGCACTTCCTTGCCCCGATGTCTAATATCATGAATTGATCACATTGCGTATAATCTTTTCACATTTGCCGACATGCATATTGCCAGTTGGTATATTCATTCGATATTCTGGTGTCTGATGCCTCGACTGGACCAGGAAATAATACTCATTTGGCGTTTGGGTTTCCTTTTTGCTTTACTTCAAAATATTAAAAAAAAACGTGTAAAATTTGGGAGCGGCTAACATTATCTATGTTAACATAAACCTGTACCACACTAGCGGTTACCAGTCACCCAAGGCTTTTATTATTAGGCTTCTCCTATGTAAACTAGAGATATCTGTGTAACAGGTTGTGTGTAGTATATAAACTGGATACATATTTAGAGCTACTTATTATACAAGACAAGTTTGAAACACGTTTTCCATGTCAACTCTTTTACCTGTCCAAAACTTACATTTCGGTGCTGTCATCTTCTGATAATGGTTCGGATGACACGTAAACCTCGCCACATAATTTATCCGATGTATCTTTTACGGAATGGAAATGCTGCAATTTGTCCATTATAAGAGAATGTGTGAAATTTAAATAAATTGGCTGACTCCAGTCAATTAAAATATCTTCATCCTCCAATTGATTAAGGTTTTCCAACTGGTCGCATGGACAGAAAACACCGAAACTTTCGTAGAGTTTGCCGTTTGGCTGAAAAAAAAGCATCATGAAAATTAGGTTGTTAAGCCATGCTTAATATATTAACCAATTAATCACACTACTTTTTTTAATATAAATAGATGCGCGAGGTTTAAATAACGTGATGTTCGAATAAATGTTACTTAAGTACTGTATGACAGCATGAACGGTAAGAACTCAGTTCATCGTTTTTCAAGATGTATTCGTCTTATCAGAGAATGTTGAAAATAAGAAGGCATAATTACAGAAAGTTTTCACTCACACAATACGAGGAAAAAACCAAGCCGGTTTCAATATGAAACCTTTCAAGTAATAAATTGTTGCATTTTTAAAGGCTAATACATTTTTCAATTTAACTAGTTGGATTGGTATTTAATCTTGTTATGTTTTTCATAGTGCGAGTATGGTCCACATCTACTAAGTGCCCGGTTTGCAAGCAGTTTTATTACAGCTACGAAACCAAGGTACCCCTAATAATGTACAAAAAAGTTTTAAAGATTTCGCAGCTAGAAAATTTGCACCGGATTTATAATGCATAACAACATTAGTAAAATACAAGGCTCCATACTTTCTAGTAAGTGTAAATTAAAACTCTTTCATTGTACATACAAGTTCACTACCAGTTGACTAAATTATGCAGCTTTAATGCAGACAGAAGTCTATATGCATGCATACGTAATTTATAAGGAAGTTAGAAAAATGCACATTGTCATTATCAATGATCAGTTTGCATAAATGTTCCAAAATATGTTTTTTTATTGCAATAGGTTATTAGCGATTCTCACACTAGTTAGTTACCCAATGTATATGATAAACTTGAAGTAACTTTTATTCTAAGCAATCCTTTATATTGTTAAATAGATATATGCCTTAATCATAATACATAAATTATTGGCACAACTTATGTTGTTATATTTTAGAAAGCATGGACTTACCGTGTAAGTCATTCCTGGAAAATGGAGGATTATTGGCTGTTCTGGCCAAGACTTGTTAATATAAAAGTAAAAATCCCACACTCGATCGTTCAAATACGTTTTAACTGTCTGATGAAACTAAAACAAAATACATTTACCAATGTTTACTTACCAATATCACTAAATGATAAAAAACATAAACATCACAATTAATAATATTATTTTTCCATCTATAATTTAAAAATAGTTTTCGCGTCCAAATAATTCAATTTGCAAATTTATATTAAATAAGTCATCAATAACAGACAATATAATTCAAAACTGCTGTCTAATATTGCATTACTTTTTCATCATTTTGAGCAGCTATAGGATTAGTACAGTAGTAATTATGTATTTTCACTATTTTTTGCCTTTCTTTTTAATAACGATAGATAGGATCCTACTTGTTTTCGATGCTTACAGTGAATAGCAGAAAATACTCTTATTAAAAGAAAAGACCTTTATTAAAAGAAAACGAATTCTTTTTCAGCGAACCGTTGCTGCTTGATTTTTTAAATATAAGTTAAAATACAAAATTTAAGTTAAAACGTTATAATAGTATTCCAATCCATAAACATTTTAAGGAAGTACGCCGGTTTCATAGATGTGCGTTTTTTTCCAATAAATAACACTTAATTTACAAGTTATGCCATTGCGAGTAAAACAATAATCTATTTCTATTATGAAAACAATTATATTTGTACGGGTAAACACAATATACAGTAGGCAAATGTTAATGTTCTGTACCAATAATAAAAATATATTTTTATTCATTTTTTATTAGTGACTAGCACAAAGTTTTAGGCATATTCAGAAACTTAGAAAAAGTGTGACTCCCACTTAATTTTACTAATAATCAGCCTGCATTTTTTGTTTATTTATTACGTTACGTATATTCCTCACCTTAATAGATTCCGGTAAATATTTTTCGAGAAATTGCAGTATGTTTTCAAGTTCGCTGTCTTCCACTAATCTGAATGTATTCCCTTCAGCCAATACTTCCATCGCTAAAACATTACTCATTTCTTACTAAATAACAAAGGAATTGTCTGCGGATTACCTCGTTGAAAACGAGCAATGAAAGTTATCTACGTCCACCGAAGAAGCAGTCGGCAACTGATAAACAATTCTAAAAAAAATCTGACCACTTACGATTTTGTCATACGAAATAAAGTTGAGCAGTCGATCGATTCGCAGGGTGCGGAGTCTGCCTCCCCCGAGCGCTCCCCCTGTACTGCGGTAGCCAACACTATGTATACGCATTCAACACAGCAATGGGGCAGGCGCATAATAGCAACTGCTTCCTGCACAAGGTTATTAGTTATAGTGTATAGCATGCAACATGCAACAATGCTGACGAGAATTTAACTTTAATATTAAATATTAAAGGACCAAAAAGACTTGAAAAACAATACAAATTTTATATTGTTTTTCAAGTCTTGCTTTCTGAACTTTATTACAAGAAATTGCTTCCTAGAAATATAATGCAGTTGGAGTGGCGAACTAACATCCTTGGAGACCCGGGGCGGCATCTAAAAGGGCGTTTGTTCAGAAAACTGTTTATAAAAAATGAAATTATTAGATCAATCATTGTGAAAATTAATAAAGTTTTATCGTGATAATTACGAACCGATTAAGTCATCGAAATCGGTCAAGAATGGTCACCCATAGCGCATAATTACATATACGTACAGAGAAACAGAGACGACCCGTTTTTCCAAAGGCAATTTTATTCATAGTAAACATTAAACAATTAAATATGTTATTATTTGATTGGTAAATTTGTATATAAAAACGTGAAAAAAGAATATTACTCATAATCGCTGCGGTTGTTTTAATTTATAGAACCATTGCATTGCGCATTTTAATAATTGAAGCCACCAATACCGGGATGCAACTACCTTACTGTTCATCATCAGTGCTAACGTTTCTCTTTCAGAACTGTAGTTTGTAGTACTTGTCTAGTATTCACAAGTAGTAATGTAGTAGAATACAGAAGGTATATATTGGGAGAAACCCTGTCACTGATTTAAAAACTGACAAAAAATCCTATTCTGACGTTTCGATCACTTCATCAATACTTGTCAAAGCTCCAAAAATGTTTGAACCGAACATTTCAAACAAAATTTTAAAGTATAAATAAAGAAATCACTTAGGAAGCGAGACGTCATAGAAATAACATGCCAACCTGATATAATATAAATCGATTAGAAACGTTATACAGATTTGAGTGTAAGTGGTTTTGATCAGTTTAGATTTTATTATATTGTAGTGTTGAATCTATGATTCGCGTTCTTGGTGCTTGGTGTTTAATCATAACACTTAGTATCATGGTGTTTGATCATCTAAAAAAATTGTTTGGACTGCATGTATCAAACATTTTTCTTGAAGATTCTTCGACAAAGATTGTAAAACTAATGGAAAATTCAGAATAGTAAGTTTTGCCAGTGTTTAAACCAATTACAGCATTTATCTCAAAAATAGGATTTGTTTACTTCACCTAAAATTAAAGCAGGCCAGATATTATTTTACAACGAATAGTTTAAGAACAAGGAAACAAAAAAGTCATTAATCTTGTTATGTTCCATTGTCGGAACATAAATGCTTAATCGGCTCCCACATATAGTATGCTTATTAGTTTTGATGGTTATACAGCATAATAACAGAAACAAGTAACTTTGATACTCCATAGGTATATCGTGTAATTAAGTTTTAGGAATTTGCTTCTCAACATTATGACTGGTTTACTAATCTAATATCAGCTAATATAACCTATGGTATGTACTGGGTACTTATTTTTCCTTTAAGTCACGTATGCAGAGATATAAAGTAGATTTAATATAGATGCGATTGTTCATTCAGCTCACTAACCTAGGGATTCAATAAAAACACAGTCGTACGGTCTGTACCCATTCCCATTATCTTTATTAAAGCCGATATTACCTAATATTAAACCTAATTATTAAACATATGTATCCAAATAGCCATATTTTTTTAATTGATTAGAATTTTATTTAATAATATTAATTATATTCTGTATTTTATTGTTCCCCAGTCTCTTAGATGTAAACATAAAATCTAACTAAATTACTAAAAATATTGAATAATAGCAAAATTAGTAAAAATAAACCTAACAATCCATGTATTTTCTTAATAAGAAAAAATAGGTCTTTTCAACCACGGCAAACTCGACTACAACTGTTGTTTTCATTAAAAAAGATCCAAGTTTGATATTTGTTTAACAATTAAATTGCATGAGCGCTAGTTGTTTTAAAAATTCGAGCGCGAATGCTATTTGTTAAACAAATGGTATATCATAATTATGACGGAAGATCGGACGATATATAGTGCGTGTCAGCCAAGAAGGCGGACCTTAGGAATGTAACTTCGTCCACAATCTGAACGGAGCGAACCGCATGGGTGGGCCGAGTTAATAAATGTAATCGCCGCGCTAGCCTGAAATGGTGACCATGAATAATGGTGGGCACACCAATGATTTAACTGTGTGGCGACAATAATTGTTCCCACCACGTCCTACTATAAAATAAATCAGTCGTTGTGGTAACCCGAAGTACGGGGTAATCAAAGGCTAACTTCAATCCACAAAACTATTATTTATTCCTTCAACCAATACAACCCTAGACACATGTCATCGTTAACATCAAGAATGTAACTCACTATACTGTCATTTTTACATATAACTTAATGAGTATCCCGTATGCCGTACGTAAGAGCTAACCTCTCAGGATTACTCAACGGAGTCCGTCTCCGCCCTCCTTTTCTCACGACCTTCAATAGTGGCAATTGAGGTAGGGGCGATGCTTCCGTTACTATGGGGTCTTCTCCGTTGGTTGGCTGCTTCTCGTTGTCTTCTTTTGTATTTTGAGGAACATCACACGATGACGTGGTTGGAACTGGTTCTTGCGTTTGGTTGGGTGGAGTGGTCTTGGAAAGGGACGTGGCCTGAAGCAGCTTCTTCACATGTGCAACATTCCGTTTGATGATTTTCCCACCTCCAGATAATGTCAGCTCATTTCCGTTTCTTAATAACACGTCATATTCGTGCTGTCAAAGTTGGGTGTCAGTTTATGTTGTAGGACAGAGTTCTCCACMACTACTCTGCCTCCCTTCTTTATTTGAACCATCGCCGCTCCCCTCCTATTGTCTTCCTTTCTTCTTCCCATTTCCTTCTTTATAATGTCACGATCGTACACCTCATCATCTAACGCTTCTGCTGGTATGTCCTCAACGCAAGGTATTTTGTCCCGAATCCTTCTATTAAACATCAATTCTGAGGGTGACTTTCTGGTAGTACCGTAAGGCGTCACGTTATACATCATAATGTAAGAATTTATTTCCTTTTTGTAGTCTTTTTCATTCTTTGCGTAACTAATTTGTTGTCGTTTCTTTAAGACTTATTTACATTCTCTACCTCTCCGTTTGCCTGCGGCCAATACGGTGGAGAATTAACTATTTGAATGTGATTTGTGGCACGATAATGTTTGAACTCTTCACTGTTAAAATTTGTTGCGTTGTCGACTTTTATGACTTTCGGCAATCCTAGTCTACAGAATATTTCTTCCAATGAACGAATAACGGTCGATGAAGTGGTGGATCTTGTAAATATTGCCTCCAGATAACGAGAATAATAGTCTATTATAACCAACAGGTGTTCCTGGTTTGGTTCGCCGGACATGTAATCGAGGGCAATGTATTGCCACGGACCAGATAGAAGTTTCTGTCTGGTCATAGGTGCCGGTTTATTCAAATGCGTTACTAGTAGACATTCACGACAACGTTTTACATATTTCTCAGCTTCCCTATCAATCTGCGGCCACCATACTTTGGAGCGAAGTCTGCGCTTCATAACAGTTTCGCCGGGGTGACCCTCATGTGCCAGTTTTAGTATGTTACTCCGTAGATTTGTTGGGATAACAATTTTGTTACCACGAAGAAGTATTGGCCCCATTGAAGTGAGTTCTAAGCGAAAATGATAATACGGACTATCATCATTAGTGTTCCAAGAATCATCCGACAGTTTCTTTATGGCGTCTGCGACTTCACTATCTACTTTGCTATCATTTATTATATTCGAGACTGACATTGCTTTGGGTACTGTTTTCTTAATGATAGCTTGCACATGATATACATTTGGTTCGTCGAAAGTTTGGTCTGATTCAAGTTTATATAACCTTGATTAAGAATCAGCTATGTTCGATTTTCCTGACATATATCACCTTGAACCTGAAAGCTTGTCATCTTAGTAACCATCTTTCAATCCTTGCAGGCGGTTTTGACGAAGGTCTAAATATGGCCTCTAGGGGCTTGTGGTCTGTTACTAATTCGAAGTGTAATCCAGCCGAGTAATAATAAAATCTTTCAACTGCCCAAACAAGAGACAGGCTTTCTTTCTCCGTTTGAGAATATCTGCGTTCTACCTCGCTGAGGGTTTTAATTGCAAATGATATAGCATGCGTTTGGTTCTGATCATCAAACTGTAATAGCACAGCGCCTAATGCGACAGGAGATGCATCCGCAATTACTTGTGTGCGTCGATTTGGGTCGAAGAATGCTAAAGTAGGCAGTTTCCCCAATTCATCCTTAAGTTTCTGAAAACATTCCTGTTGACGCGAGTCCCAACGAAATCTTGTATCGTTTCTTATCAATTGTCGAAGTGGCTCTATGAAATCCCCCAGATTGGATATACATTTTCCAAGATATGTAACGAGCCCCAAAAAGCTCCTCACTTCTTCCTTAGTAATAGGTACACGAAAATCTTGAATAACTCGGACTTTGTTAGGATCTGGTTTAATTCCTGACGCTGTTAAAATGTGTCCCAGAAATTCGAGCTGCGTAACCTTGAACTGGCACTTCTCATTCAGGAGAACATTATGGTTTTCAAGCACCATTAGAACCTTACGCAAACACTCGTCGTGTTCGGTTTCTGTTTTCCGTAAACAATGACATCGTCTATGTTGTTTAAACAATTTCTACATGGGATCAAGATGCTTTGGAAGATCCTTTGAAATATTTCCGGTGCAGAATTTATCCCGAACATTAGACGTTTATATCTAAATAATCCTCTATGGGTTATAAATGTAGTAATTGGTCTACTGTCCTCTTCGAGTTCTAACTGGTGATAGGCACTGGCCAAGTGTAATCGCGAGAAATAGCGCGCTCCTTGCAGTTTAGTCATGAAGCTGCCAAATGTTGGTAATGGAAATTTTTCTGTCAGTATCGCTTCATTTAGCTCGCCTCATGTCAATACAAATTCTGATGTCCCCGTCCTGCTTGAATACTATCACCATCGGCGAGATCCATGGACTGGGTCCTGTGACACTCTCGATAATTGTCTTTTGCGAGTGCTTCGTTAAGTTTCTCTTCTACTTTAGCTTCCACGGCCACAGGGACTCTTCGCACTGGTTGCTGAACGGGTTTTACAAGCGGATTGATTTTACAGTGATTCCTTTAATTTTTGGAAATGATGTTTCACTTAGTTGGTTTATTTCTTCCGTTAGTCCCAACTTTAAAATTCGCAAAGCAATTGACGTCTGCTTTCCTAGCAACGATATAGCTCCATTTTCTACAACCATGAATGATTCGATGAGCTCTCGCCCATTACTCACGGATATTAGTGCCGTAAATTTACATTTGACATTGATTGGTTCTGTAGACGCATAAGACTTTATAGTGCTGTTTACGTGTTGCTGAATGTCCAAAATGGCAGTATTGTTTTTCATTAACGTTTCCCAGTCTCGCCCGCTTATATTACAAGAAACTCCCGAGTCAATTAACATATTTATGGCGGTGCCACCTATTGTAACCGTGACAGTATCATTTCTTAGATTGTCGGATTAGATTTGCCGAATTTCCAATCTTAAAGCATTCAAACTTACCCGTGCCGCTAGTTGAAGGTAGGTCTTCTTCATTTGACTCATTCACATAATTGACTCTTCTAACGCTCGTGGCTCTGTAATTTGAATGGGTGTTTGAAGCGTTGCTAGGTGGTCTGTCTTTCCCAGTTCTACATTTTCTGGCGTAATGTCCCATACGGCCGCACTGATAGCATTTTGTGGCAAGCGCTGGACAGCTTCTAATTTTCTTGGGATTGTGGTTATTGCCGCATCGARAACATTCTGTTTTCTGGAGTTACCCCATATTTGCGCTTTCTTGATGCCTCAACGCGATTTATGTAGGAATGTCTTTCTTCCGGCTGTGTAATATCTTKCTTCTGCATAATATCACTTTGGTTTCGTGTTTGTTCAAAGATTTGACATTGTTCTATAACATCATTTAATCGTAGCTCTCTTTCCAGTAATTTTCTTTTTAATTCCATAGGTGCCCACGSGTCAATCAACTTATCCTTGRTGTTGATTTCTCGGGCTTCTTGTTCAGTATTCCCAAAAGAACATTTATTCGCCTGTGCTCTACAGCGTACTACAAACTTACTCGCATTTTCTCCCTCCTCTGGTTTCATATTACGAAAAACATGCCTCTCAAAGCAAGAATTTTGTTGGGGTGAGAAATACTGGTCCAAAGTGTCGACTAGTACTTGAAATACATCATTCTTAATGGCAGGGTCATTGTCTATGACTGCCCCCGGTAACTCAAATGCAATCTGTTGTAACTGTGGGCCACCAAGGTGTAATAGCTTATTCTTTCGTTTTACTACATCTGTGATCTCCGCGTCCAGATATAATTTTACTGATCGCACCCACTTTCTCCATTCTGTTGCTATCAGTGCCTTGTCTATAGCGTCACAAGAAAAGTGCTTGATCGACGATTGATCCATTTCTACTCTCTCTAACTTTATTCGGCAGAATTAAATCCACCCTTTTGTCACTTTGACAGAAGTGAATCGACCTTTTTGTCACTTTGGCAGAATTGAATCCACCCTTTTTCTATCGGTAGAATTTAATCCACCCTTTCCTATCGGTAGAATTTAATCCACCCTTTATTCGTATGGTAGAATTGAATCCACCCACTTTTGAATTCTAGCAGAATTGAATCCGCTCTCTTGGTATCTAAAACCAACACCTGTGTCTTAGATCGACTATTTCTACTTTTTGATCGAGTCACTCGTAACTTTTGTAAGTAAATAACACATTTACCTCGTCGCCAATTGTGGTAACCCGAAGTACGGGGTAATCAAAGGCTAACTTCAATCCACAGAACTATTATTTATTTCTTCTGTAGTGTCCTGTAAATGTCGAAAAGGGGAAATCCACTAAAACACTCTCTGCAGTAACACGTCCGTTTATTATCAGTGTTTGTACATTAATCTATCATTTACATATAATAATTCTTATTGACATCTGTCGTCGTACAAACAAAACTGACAAACTCCTTACACTATCCGGCCGCCTTCCTTATAATATAACTATATTTTATTCTACATCCTACATCCCTTCCTTTCACAACATTTAAATATTTATAAATTATAAATTAAGAACTAAACTATTTCCAAAGATTGTACCATGTTATTATTCTGCACATACTTTATTTAACCCTACTAACCCCCTACACTAAACTACGACAAACCCCATAAACTTCTCATTTTACTCGTCTCTGTTTTCACTGGTTGTTAMTTTCCATTCGTTCCCAATTTTTTTCAAGTGTATGATATTTCGCCTGCGTTCCTGTCCTGATGTGATATCTTTCACTTGTATGTCCCCCTTATATTTTGCAACAACTTCATGTGGTGTAGAATCAAATGTCGGGGTTATTTTATTATCTTTAGTCATATTTTTTACGTACACTTTGTCACCGATTTGTATGTCTTTTTGTGTTCTGTCTTTATTCCTAACTTCTTCATCGCTAAATAACTGCCCCGGTATACATAGAGTAGGAATTTTATCGCGAAATTGCCTACGAAAAAACAGCTCTGATGGCGTTTTGCCTGTGGTTGTATGTGGTGTGCTATTATACATGATTAGGTACTCCACCAACTCTTGTCTCCAGTTTGTTTTAGCTGCCTGGCTTATTCGAAGTCTTTTCAGAATATCTTTATTCTGCCTCTCTACTTCTCCGTTCTGTTGGGGCCAGTATGGAACCGAATGGAAGATGGTTATTCCTCGCTCTTCGCAAAATGCTTTAAATTCTTCCGACGTAAATTGCCTCCCATTATCGGCGGTTATTGAAACTGGATAGCCCAGTCTTGAAAATATTTCTTCCATTATTCGTATTGTGTTTGCCGCAGTATATTTCGCATTATTTTTACTTCCTTATATCTGCTAAAGTAATCGACCATCACGAATCACTAGGCAACGGGCCCATGAAATCTATGGCCACATCAATCCAAGGAGCTAGTGGGAGTTCCCTTCTCTTCATGGGCTCGGGTACACTTGGAGCAGAGACTAAAGTGCACCCATTGCACTTTCTCACCAGCTCCTCTGCATCGTGATCAATTTTAGGCCACCAAACTTTAGTACGCAACCTATGTTTCATTGCCACAATTCCTGGATGTCCTTCATGTGCTGCCTTTAGTACTACGTGTCTTAGTTTCCTTAGAATCACTAACTTGTTACCTCTGAGTAGTATATTTTTATAAAAACACAACTCTGCTTGAAAAACCTTAAAATTTAGTACTGTGTCATTCCAAATGTTTTGAAACACTCCTTGTTTAACATTTTGAATTTCACTATCCGTTGACGAGTGTTCATTAATCTCCAACAAAGTAACGGCTTTTGGTCTTGCGTATTCTACTATTTGTTGTACATAGTCCTCGTTGTTGTAAGGAGTGCTGCCGGCTATCTTACAAAGTCTAGATAAAGGATCAGCGATGTTGGATTTTCCGGGTTTGTAAACGACTTTAAAGTCAAATGACTGTAGTCGGAGTACCCAGCGCTCAATTCTAGCACATGGTTTAGATTTTCTCCCAAAAATTATCTCTAACGGTTTGTGGTCTGTGATCAACTCAAATCGTTTCCCATACAGATAAATTTTGAAGTGCTCTACCGACCAAACTAAAGCCAAAGCCTCTTTCTCCGTTTGGCAGTAACGTTTTTCGCAGTCACTTAGACTCTTATTCCCATATGCAATTACTCTAGGGACAAAATGATCGTATTGCAGCAAAACCGCTCCTAGGCCCACCGGGCTAGCATCAGCGATTACCTGTGTCTTGTCCTTTGGATCATAGTAACCTAGGGTTTCAATCTTCAATAAAGCTTCTTTCAATTTAAAAAATGCCTGGTTTTGTTTATCCTTCCAGAACTTTTCTGTTAGCATGTTTACCCAACTTCAATCGAAGAATTTCCCTGATAGGTTCAGTTAAAGTTGCAAGGTTAGCGATCCATTTACCCAGGAAGTTAACCAAACCCAGAAAGCTTTGGATTTCATCGACGGTTCTTGGAGCTCGGAAATTCTGTATAACCTTAACGTGACTTTCCAGTGGCTTGATGCCCTGAGGAGAAAGTTCGTGTCCTAAAAACTCAATTTTGTTTATTCTGTAGATGCATTTATCTCTGTTTAGGAAAACGTTGTTGCTTTCCAGTACATGAAGTGTTTTTTCAAGTCTCTGATTGTGTTCCTCGAGGTTTCTTCCGTAAACGAGTATGTCATCTATGAAGTTAATTGTTCCTTCACACTGTTGCAGAATTCGTTCTAATGTCTTCTGGAAAATCTCCGGAGCACATGATATTCCAAACATGAGTCGTTTGTATCTAAACAAACCCTTATTGGTAATAAARGTTGTTATATATCTGGATGATTCGGAAATTTCTATCTGGTGAAATGCGTTTTTTATATCGAGCCTCGAGAAAATATTCGCTTTTCTGAAATGTGGAAGTAGGGTGTCCATAGTAGGTAGAGGGTGGTTCTCACGCATGATGGCCTCGTTTGCGCGTCTCATATCTAAGCAAATACGAACTTCCCCATTGCCCTTTAGAACTGGAACTATGGGAGATACCCATTCGGCGTGCCCGTTAACAACTTCAATAATATCCGCTGCAACTAGTTCTTGCAGTTTCTCAGTGACCTTGGACTCCAGTGGTATTGGAATTCTTCTATATGGCTGGCTTACAGGGGTAATTGACTTATCGATCGGAATATCCACCAACACGCCCTTGAATTTTGGAAACGGTCCTATGTAATTGATTCCTATTCCGATTTTGAGAACGCCCAGTGCAATTGCGGTAGTTTTTCCAAGAAGACATCTCGACCCATTCTTTATCACATATATTGTGGCTATCTCGCTGTTTCCCCCAACAGAAATTTCTGCTTTAAACGAACCCAATATATTGAGTGGTATTTTACTTCCATAAGCAAAAAGAAGTTTACTTGGATTCTTTACTTGTTCACATACTTTGATATTTTGTCTCTTTAGGCAGGACCATGTTCCGTCGTCTAATATGTTACAGTTGCTCCCGGAGTCAATGAGCATATCTACTGGAATTCCTCCAAGMTTACATGTTATMACTGTSTCGTTATCGATATGGAAAACGTAATCAATTTTCTCTTCATCCATGTTATCTATTTCTTCATCTGGTGTGCTCCTCGATGAATTGCTTGTAATTTTTCGCGCTTTTTGGTAGCTAGCACTTTGGGAACGCTTGTCCCTAGCTCCCATCTAAGGTGTCCTTTATATCCGCATTTACTGCAAGTTTTTAACTTAGCTGGACATTTAGGAAAGTTTGAGGTATGATTTCCGCCACAACGGCAACATTCCCTGCTGCGATTATCTCGTGATACATGATTTAATTCTAAACTTTTTTGTTTTTGGTCAACGAAACCCTCAAGCTGCCTATTAACAGCTTCTTAGGCATTAGCTTCAGAAATAATAATATGTAAGATCTCCTACCAACAAAATCTTTTTTCTAAGTTCGACTGATGTGCACTTTTCCACTATTTGATCTATAAGATGTTCTTCTGGGTTTGTGAAATTACATTTGGCAGCTTGGTTTCTCAGTCGAACCAGGAATTTTTCAAATTTTTCGCCTTCTTGTTTTGTTAACCGAAAAAGGTGACGTTCGTAAATTTTTGATTGTTTAGGGTAGAAGTACTCGTTCAGTTTCTGGACAGCAATTTTATAAACGTCTACATCCTTACCGTCATCGTTCTTGGGTTCAGCGTGTGCCCCCGGAAGATTGTAGTAAATTTCTTGTAGTGAACTGCCACCACTGTGTAAGAGGGTTGCTCGCTTTGTTGAAGGTTGTTTAATATTTGATGCTTCTAGGTAGATCTCGAATGATCGTAACCATTTTTCCCAACGAGTTCCTACTGACGTTGACTCGCCCTCACACTCGAAAGGTTGTATGACGAATAGGTTTGCCATTGTGGGTCAAAATGCCCTGTGGATTAGAGTCCACTGTTAGTGCTGTTTAGCATTTTATCTATGTATAGGTACACACCGGCCAATATTCCCCAGTTTGAATTAGTTTATCCTTACCCTCAAGGAGCTTAGGATTGATGAGGGGTTTTTCCCCATTTTTGGAAACTCGTTATCCAAACATCCTAATTCAACACTGACGTGATTCATTGATCATCAAGGTAATATTGCCAGTATGTCTATGAGCTTCCATTTACCTTTTTGTTTTCTTTTGTGTACTTACATTTACTCCAAATTATCCTCGTCGCCACTTGTAGTGTCCTGCTGTAAATGTCGAAAAGGGGAAATCCACTAAAACACTCTCTGCAGTAACACGTCCGTTTATTATCAGTGTTTGTACATTAATCTATCATTTACATATAATAATTCTTATTGACATCTGTCGTCGTACAAACAAAACTGACAAACTCCTTACACTGTCCGMCCGCCTTCCTTATAATATAACTATATTTTATTCTACATCCTACACCTTCAACCAATACAACCCTAGACACATGTCATTGTTAACATCAAGAATGTAACTCACTATACTGTCATTTTTACATCACCCACTATATAACTTAATGAGTATCTCGTATGCCGTACGCAAGAGCTAAGCTCTCAGGATTACTCAACGGAGTCCGTCTCCGTCGCTAATATGCTTGGTGGAAACACATGTGAATGAAGACATAGAGGACTGTGAATTACACATAGATGGTTACAAATTTGAGAAATGTGTTACAAATAATAATCGCACAGGTGAAGTACTAATACAATATTTCAGGAGAGGCTGAACATATGCTTAAAAAAGGTGTTAATAAGGAGAATTACCTATGGTTTATTACAATGGAAGTAACACTGCATGGACATAAGTATCTACTAAATACGACATATCCACCAAATTAAAAATTGCCGCTGTTCTTACAAGACTTGGAAGAAATAGTTAATGATTTAATAGAAACTGAAGGAGAAATAATTATGGTTGGTGATTTTAATATAGATCTAAAGAGGGATAGCTACTATTCTAAGATTCAAACAATATTCAGACTAAATGGTTTGTATCAGATTGTTACTGATTGTGCCAGGGTTACAAACAACAGCAGCACACTGATTGATTATGTGATAACAAACAATAAAGAGCTAAAACATAAAGTTCTTCATACACCGAAAATAAGTGATCATTCTATTATCTCAATTGACTTAAATAAAAAGCAGATCATCAAAAAGTATGTTAACAGGTCATATAATAATTATGATGCTACTGCCTTACAACAAGCAATACTAGAAGCAAATTGGAGGAATACAAGTGCTAACGCTAATGATCTGGCTGATGAATTGATCAAATCAGTAACAGATGTGTTTGATCGTATGTGTCCAATTGGTAGGTATTTGGTTCGCACAAATACTGTAGTAAAATGGATAAATCATGAGGTTATTGAACTAATGAACAAAAAAGAGATAGGCAATACCAAATTGCAATACCTACACATGATGAAGATGCATGGATTATATATAAAGCGATAAGAAATCAAGTAACTTATAGATTAAGAGAACTAGAGTGTAGATATTGTCACCAACTTTTGGAATCTAGAAATACAGCTGTTATATGGAAAAACCTAAAGAAATTGCTTCCTGAGAAGAATGCTCTATGCGCTAGTGGGATTGAATTTGGTCAAACTTTACTTACTGATGATGTACAAATTGCAGAACATTTTAATCAGTTCTTTAAAAAAAGCATTGTGGATATAACTACTCAGATACCTAGATACAATAATCAACAATACTACATAAATAACATGGATACCAAAGGATATTTAAGGGCATTTAGAATGATTTCTATGTCTGAGTGTAGAAGTATCATATATTCACTGAAAAATAAATGTGGAACTGATGGAATAAATACTCAGATTATAAAAGATGGTTTTGATGTTGCGGGAAATAGACTGTTGGACGTGATTAACACTTCACTAATTAATATATGGCGATTTTCCATTGCACTGGAAGACTTCAGTAATTGTTCCTGTGAGAAAAGTGCCTAACACTATAAAATGCGACGAACACAGGGGAATCAACACCTTACCTATATTGAGTTGGTGGTGAAGCAGCAGTTGACTGAATTCTGCAATTGTAAGTGTTTTAGTTGAAAGTCAATCTGGCTTTCGTGCGGGACACTCATGTGAATCTGTGGTTTTAAATGTCTGTGATAGGTGGTATAAAGAACTGGACAAGGGTAAAGTAGTGCTAGCGGTTTTCCTGGACTTCAAAAGAGCATTTGAGACTATTGATAGATCACTACTTATTAAGAAACTTCGTAAAATTGGTATTGTTGATGTTGCATTGAAATGGATTGTATCTTTTTTATCAAATAAAAAACAAAAAGTTAAATATAATAATTCAATATCATCAGATGTAGATATTGAATGTGGTGTACCACAAGGTACTGTTATGGGACCATTGCTCTTTGTATTGTACATTAATGATTTAGTTGGACACATAAAACACTGTAAAGTATCTATGTTTGCTGACGATACAATGATATATATATCCGGTCGTGACGTGAACAGAATGGTGCAGTTGATGAATGATGACCTCAGACAGGTGCATGTGTGGCTCTGTGATAATAGTATGTGTTTAAATATAAATAAATCTAAATTTATGTGAATAGATAGCAAACATACTTTAAATGGAATAGACAACAATATAAGAGAAGTAGCTCTGAAACTGAAGTGTCCTAGTCCGCTCGGGCATTTATACTCGTCCGGGTCACTGACGCGTGGGCGTTGTTACGCATGACCGGTTTCCAGATTCCAGGCAGTTCAATGCCCCGGTCTCGGTTGTAATTGTGCGGGTTCTTCTGGATTTCGATGGGTTCCTTGTACAGTCTCGGCCAGAATCTCTCTTCCCTCGACAGCATTTGTGCTTCCTCGAATTTGATGATGTGGCCAGTCTCCATTCGATATTCTGCTACAGCCGAACTATCACCTTGCCGGTCTCTGGTGTCCCTCATGTGCTCTTTGATTCTCGTGCTGATGTGTCTTCCGGTTTGGCCGATGTAAACCTTCCCACAGCTGCATGGGATGCTCCTCAGTCGTCGAACGATATTTCGGAAAGGCGTTAGCTATTTTTCTCGGGGCGGTGAAGATGGTGTTTATATGATGTCTTCTCAGCATCCGTCCGATCTTATCTGTACATCCATTGACGTAAGGCAGGTATGCTGCAGCGATGTTCTCTGGTTCCTTCCTCCGTGGTTGCTTGTTGATAGCCTTCTCAATCTGTGCCTTAGGATATACTTTTTAGTGCTCTGCGTAGATGTTCTAATTCTTCTTCTAGGTGGTCTGGTTCGCTGACTAGCTTCGCCCGTTGTATCAGCTTGTTGATGACTCCCTGTTTTTGGGCGGGGTGGTGGTGTGAATCTGCATGCAGGTAGCGATCCGTGTGGGTTGGTTTCCTATAGACCCGATGTCTTAGCGTGCCGTCTTGTTTCCTTGTCACCATCACATCCAGGAAGGGAGGGCGCCATTGGTCTCCATCTCCATCGTGAATTGTATGCCGCTATGGATACTATTTAGATGGTCCAGGAACTCCTTTATGTTCTGTTCTCCATGCGGCCAGACGGTAAAAGTGTCGTCCACGTATCTAAACCAACACTTAGGTTTAAGCCGTGTCGATGCCAATGCAGTTGTCTCGAAGGCTTCCAAGTAAATGTTAGCTATCAGCGGAGAAAGCGGTGACCCCATCGGGGCACCTTCTGTCTGCTCGTAGTATTCCTCCTGGAACTTGAAGAAAGTAGATTTCAGGCAGATATTTGCAAGTTGTACTAGTTCTTCATCCAAGTCTTCTTCTTGTAGACGTTTCTTCAACTCCCTTAAGGCATCGTCCAATGGTATCTTCGTGAAGAGTGAGGTGATATCAAAGCTTACTAAGATGTCCTCCGGGTCCAGTCTGATCTTTATTTTCTTAAGAAGGTCTCCGGCGTTCCTGACGTGGTGCTCTGTCTTTCCTACGCGTCCTTTCAGGGTCCGAGCGATGTATCCAGCTAGAGGGTGAGTGGCAGATCCTGTTGCACTAACAATCGGTCGCAGTGGTATCTCTGGTTTGTGTATCTTAGGTAGGCAATATAGTTGTGGCGTCCTTGTATCCGTTTTGATCATGCCGCGATGTAGCTCTTCTGATATCTTCGATTTCCGTATAGCTGAGTTGATGGTCCGTTCGATGCGTCTTGCTGGGTTCTTCCCAGCAAAAGTAAGGAAGATACTCGAGGACCCAGCCTACAAGAAGATAAGGAATATCTACATGAGTGTCGAAACGTCAAGGTCTAATAACCAACGTGGGAACCAGCCCGGAAAACAACATGTCATCGACAACAACCACGGAAGCCTTAATACCAAAACAATATAAGAGTTACTGTTAGTGACCAAATGTTAGAAAGAGTCGATATGATCAAGTATCTTGGTATTGTACTGGACGCTCAATTGAAGTTCAACTTGCATGCCGATTTCATATGTCGAAAAATGTCTAAAAAGGCCAATTTTATGTGTAGGATAAGAAACAAAATTGATCTTAGGACTAGCTTATTATTATATAAAACTATTGTATTGCCACATATTGATTACTGCAGTAGCATATTGTTCAATCTGCAGAGGTGCTGTTGGGTAGCTTAAAAAAATACAAAATAGATGTTTGAGAACGGTATTGAAATGTAGCAGATACATACCTATCAAATATATGCTAAATGCTCTGGAAGTTATGAGTGTGAACCAAAGAATAGTAAATAGAACTTTAAAATAATAATAAAACACTTGTTTCAACCGCCAAGCGGCCTTCTTCGGTGGCTTAACAAGTATAACTAAATTAAAACAGTAAAGACATTTAAACATATTGTAAACATAGATAGTACAGAGTAGTGTGGTGTGGGAAAAGAATTTGTTTATATTATATTTTCGACTTGACTATTGCGATAAGTGGGTTATTTAAGGGCGAGATCCGTATTTAGCAGATGGCTTGAGTTGCGTTTCATGTAAACAGCCTCTAAGGGGTTCAAGTTGACGCGTGTTGACGGTTTTATGTTCTTGACGTTGGCAATATTAAATTTGTGACCTGTTTCAATATTATGTAAAGCTAGTGCAGATTTTTCTCCATTTCTATTGTTTACGTGGTACATATGTTCTTTGAATCTAATATTTGCATTATGTTTTGTTTGGCCAATGTACTATTTTGGGCAGTTACAGCATTTAATTTCATAAATTCCAGATTTGTTTAACATATCTTCTTTATCCATGGTGTTACCTAATAAGTTCTTTAATGTGCAGTTGTTTCCAAAAGCAAGATTTATATTAAATTTAGAAAATAAATTTTGAAATTTATGCTCTATTGAAGGATGATGGTATGTAAATTTTCTATGGAATATGATTTCTTTTTCGGGACTAAGAAGCGTGCAAGATTGTAAATTTAATTTATATTTATATATTATAGAGGCTGTTTACATGAAACGCAACTCAAGCCATCTGCTAAATACGGACTAAGATGCGTGCAAGATTGTAAATTTAATTTACATTTGTGTTTGTTCAATAACTTACTGATCATTTCTTTTTTGAATCCATTTGAATTGGCTAAATTATATATGTATGATAATTCGTTTTTATAATTTTCTGTGGATAATGGCACATTTAGCAATYTATGTATTAAGCTATTAAAGGCGGACATTTTGTATTTGAAAGGTGTACAAGAACTGTTTTTTATGTAATTATCTGTATGTGTCGGTYTTCTGTAAATATTGAACGTGATTGTTTCATCTTTTCTTGATATTAGTAAATCTAGAAATGGCAATTGAGAATCCTTTTCTAGTTCAAAAGTGAAATTTATCGACTGATAATGAATTTAATTTTTGTGTAAAGTTATTAATATCAAAGTTATTATCTATTATAGCAAAAACATCGTCTACATATCTATACCACAGTATCGGAAATTCATTTGTATTTTTTACATTATTTTCCAGGTAGCTTAAGAAAAGGTTAGCTAAGAAAGGTGAAAGAGGGTTGCCCATTGCCAATCCAAATTTTTGTTTATAAAATCTTTTATTAAATATAAATGTGTTTTGTTCAATGCACACTTTTGTTAACTTTAAGTATTCGTCAATGACCGCTCTATCAAGTTTATTTTTTTCAAGAAAATCTTCCAAAAATTCTAAAGCTTGAGGTACTGGTACGCTATTGAACAATGATTCGACATCAAAAGATATTAGTCTGTGATTGTGTTTAATTTCAAAATTTTTTAGTTTATTTATTAAATCTAGAGAATTTTTTATTCAACAGTCGTTATTTAGTGTTAATTTATTGAATTCGTTAACCAACCACTTTGCTAATAGGTAATTTGGAGCGTTTACGTTTGACACTATGAGGCGATATTTATTTCCTGGTTTATGAATTTTCGGTAGAGCATAACTTTTTGATATCAACGGATTTTTTAGCTTTAACTTATATTTAAGATTACTATTAATTAACAAACTGCAACTGTCCAAAGTATCATTCACCTCTTTTATAATTTTTTTAACGGGTTTTTTGCTTATTATATCATAGGGACCGGTTTCTAACATAGAAGTAACGTTATTAAAATAATCATCTTTTTCTATAATGACTATGGAATTTCCCTTATCAGCTTTTACATAAAAACAACTCTCACCTTTTAAGCTTTTTAAAACCTTTGTCTGTGATGAAACTGTGCATTGTCTCTGATGTTTTCCATGTATTTTTTTCTCTAAAATTTTTTTGCTTCTCCTTCTCACTTCCGATTTGTTTTCTTCACTAAAATTTACAATCMCGTTTTCTMTATCACTAATTATGTCTTCTAAAGGMAAATATTTTGGTTTTATTGCMTGTTTTAAGCCGTGTTTTAACAAATCAAGTTCAGTATTGGAAAATKAAATATTAGTTTTATTWTGTACTGTTATTGTAGTGTCCAATTTTCTCTCGTTCTGCGCCACTTGGTGTGATGACGAAGAAATGTCCAATTTATTCTCATTCTGGGAAACTCGGTATGATGATGATGAACCTTGTAGCACTTGCAATTTTAATTTTAAATTCCGATACTTCTTTTTCACTTTTTCACTGATCATTGTGTGCACTTTTTGTTCGAAAAAATTCCATTCAATGGGAGAATAGAACGCTGCTAATTTTAGATGCCTTGAATAAACTTCCAACTGTAGTTCTTGCCTTTTTCGGTGTAGATCTGCTATTTACATTTTCAACCAATATGTATTAGCCTTGCCTGTCACCTTTCTTAAATCCTTATGGTATTTATTGGTTTGCACTTTCATGAACTTTGGGTATACGCCACTGCTTTTACACTGGTTAAGGAACCATAAATCAGCCGTTGTTAGAGAAATTTTGGTTTTGAGTTTAAAATACTTGTTTAACTCCATCGACCAGGACGTCATTATTAATAATGAATAGTGGAGTTTTTTTGGAAGTTATTAAATAATAATAAAACACTTGTTTAATCCTACTTCCAAACTTTTATTTTTGGCGAAGCCAAATGCCAGCATTTCAACCGCCAAGCGGCCATCTTCGGTGGCTTCTTAACAAGTATAACTAAATTAAAACAGTAAAGACATTTAAACATATTGTAAACATAGATAGGTACAGAGTAGTGTGGTGTGGGAAAAGAATTTGTTTATATTATATTTTCGACTTGACTATTGCGATAAGTGGGTTATTTAAGGGCGTGAGATCCGTATTTAGCAGATGGCTTGAGTTGCGTTTCATGTAAACAGCCTCTATAATATATAAATATAAATTAAATTTACAATCTTGCACGCATCTTAGTCCCGAAAAAGAAATCATATTCCATAGAAAATTTACATACCATCCTTCAATAGAGCATAAATTTCAAAATTTATTTTCTAAATTTAATATAAATCTTGCTTTTGGAAACAACTGCACATTAAAGAACTTATTAGGTAACACCCTGGATAAAGAAGATATGTTAAACAAATCTGGAATTTATGAAATTAAATGCTGTAACTGCCCAAAAAAGTACATTGGCCAAACAAAACGTAATGCAAATATTAGATTCAAAGAACAAATGTACCACGTAAACAATAGAAATGGAGAAAAATCTGCACTAGCTTTACATAATATTGAAAACAGGTCACAAATTTAATATTGCCAACGTCAAGAACTTAAACCGTCAACACGCGTCAACTTGAACCCCTTAGAGGCTGTTTACATGAAACGCAACTCAAGCCATCTGCTAAATACGGATCTCACGCCCTTAAATAACCCACTTATCGCAATAGTCAAGTCGAAAATATAATATAAACAAATTCTTTTCCCACACCACACTACTCTGTACCTATGTTTACAATATGTTTAAATGTCTTTACTGTTTTAATTTAGTTATACTTGTTAAGCCACCGAAGAAGGCCGCTTGGCGGTTGAATGCTGGCATTTGGCTTTGCCAAAAATAAAAGTTTGGAAGTAGGATTAAACAAGTGTTTTATTATTATTTAATAACTTCCAAAAAACTCCACTATTCATTATTAGAACTTTAAAATACATATTTAAGATAAAAATGAAGATGACACCTGAATATTTGCATGCTTTAAGGTACAATTTTGATGTACACACATATCCTACTAGACAGCAGGGTGATTTTTTTGTATGTACGAATAATACTAGTGGACACTTTCAGTCCACAATGTCTAAAGGCTTGATACTCTTTAATAAATTACCACAGCATATAAAGAGATGAAAATGAAAATTATAATGTTTTTGTGAGATTGCTGGCGACATACAGACTTTTGAATAGATTTTGATTTTCATTTCTGAATGTGTATATAGTGGTGCTCTTTCATGTATATATTTTTTGTTACATTTTTGCTGAAATACTGAGTGTTAATTTTGCATTTCTTTTCTGCAAACATATTATGTATTCATATTAGCTATATGCTAAATAAAGACATTTCTATTATTATCAGTTTGACAGTTTGCCAGAGAAATCGAACCAAGCAGAAGCACTTACAGACCTCTGAGGATGCCGGTCACTCGAACCGGTGAAACGTCAGGGATAACACCCAACCGACGACGGCCAGAAAGCCCGATAACGCAGTTTTCCACAAACCTTGGCCGCGAAAGCCTAAACCAATATTTACTTTAGTTGTGTTTGTTGCTGATATTTTCAGAAGCGTTCGCACGTAGCGTCGATATACACGTATGCGCATGCGTCGTTCCGTCGTGCGGTATCTTGCGGCATCAGTTTCTTTGAGTTTTAAAAAAGAAAACTATTACTTATTTTTTTTGTCTTAACTTCGTGATTTTAGTTTACCCGTGCGTCGGTTTATTAGGATTGATTGTGTTTATTTGCTAACTTTTCTCTTGTTCATTTCTTTTCAGCTTATCTTGTCGCTGGTTTATTTCTTTTTTATCTAATGAAGAGGTTATTTTTATTGTTATTTCTTGTTTTATTCTGGAACTATCATTCTCTTCACTTAATTTGCTTGATAATCTGGTACTAGTCTCAGGGAAGTGTGGGCGAGTTTTACCGGTACGTTTGGATCCAGCGTATCTAAGTGTCTATGGTAAGTTTAATTTATCTTTGGATCCTGGCGCCCTCTTTTCTAATCAGTAAGGAAAGAAAACATTCTTTTCTATTCGTAGGAATTTATCATAATTCTAAAATTTGTCCTCGGTTACCCACGCCTCTGGACTGAGCAATCTGGTTAACAACTACCCTCCACTCACTGGACTAGGTCAGGTGAAAAGTACAAATACATCTGTGTCTTTCTCGATCGTGTTATTTCTATTTGTTTTTTCCTTTTTTTACTCTCTTGTTGCAACCACCCTCCCCCAAAGGTGGTTGTGACAATTTGGCGCCCAACGTGGGGCCACAAGGGCATTTCATTCTGGGGGAACTTTGTGTTCTAGTGACGTGTAGCGAATTGTGAATGAGATTTGTTCTTCGGTATGGTCTTGCCAGTTAAGGAAATTATTGACTGGACGTGCGGTACGTTTCTCTGTAGTTTTCTGTTCTTTTTTTACTTTCTTAGGTAACTAATATGTCGAATTATAAAATGGAAGTCAATTATTTAAAGAAAGATGAACTCAAGTATGAGCTTCAACTGCGCGGAGTGTCTGCAGAAAATCAAGTTGTTAAGGGTATGAGATCGCAGCTTCGTTCATTACTAAGCTTTGAAGCTAGTGAGTCGGGATTGCATTATCCACAGTATTCTCTGAAAGCCGGTGAAGAACTTGCAATTATTAGAGGCAAGGTAACTGAAGTGACTGCTTTGCGAAACTATTTCCGGAACGCCAGATGCAAATCAACAGAAACGATTGCGTACTCGTTTAATACATTTAATCAAGCGCACGGATTGTATTCCTTCCGCAGGATCTTCCGAAGCAGAAATCGAGGAGAAAGAGAAGCTGTTTGCTAATATTCTGAGCTTAATGGCATCCCTAGAGACGTCGGGGAAATCCCAGAAAAAACCTGATCTTTCTAATTTATTTAGAGTACCAGGTTCTTCAGAGGAAGGAGAAACCACCGACTCGACTGACGAAGAATCGGAAGGAGTCGCTGCGTTGCCTTCTAGACCAGCGCATAAGACTCGTGAAGTTCCTTTAGTGAAATGGAACTTGAAGTTTACTGGATATGCTAAAGGTATGACTGTGCATACATTCTTGGAGAGAGTGGCCGAGCTCTGTCGAGCTAGAAATGTTTCAGAAGGAGAACTATTTGAACAAGCCTTAGATTCGTTCGAAGGGCGTGGGCTAATGTGGTATCGATCTAACCGAAATCGAATTAATAGCTGGAAGGAGCTTACTGCACTTTTGGTTCGACGTTATGAACCACCCAATTACCCGTCAGCGTTTATGTCAAGAAATTTTGTATCGAACACAGCATCCGTCTGAAACCATCGTTGATTATTTAGCCTGCATGACCGCGATGTTTGAACGCTATGGAAACTTTTCGGAGGAATTAAGGGTAAATATACTTTGCAAAAATTTGACTCCGTTTTACATTATGCAGCTGCCGGACGTAAGGACTGTGGCTCAGCTTGAAGAGGAGTGCTTAAAACTTGAAGTGAAAAAGTATAGAGCAGAACATCACGTGTTGCCTAAGATAAAGTCCAGTAGTAGCGTGAAACCCAATTTCGCGTATGTGTCTACCCTCCCGGATACTGTAACCGAACATCTTGCAGCCGCTGGTGTATCTCCTGTTCAGGATGTGACTTGCTGGAATTGTCGACAGAAAGGCCATTGCCGTCAGCAGTGTCCCGCTCCAAAAAGCGCGTTTGTTTTCGTTGTGGAGCTCCTGGAGTTATCGTTAGGACTTGTTCCAAATGCAGTTCTTTGGGAAACGGACAGTAGAGACCCTTAAAGGCCGAAAAGAAGTCTCTAAGGTCCATGCATCGGCCAAAATTATATTGTAAACACTATTTTCAATATACAAAAGCAACAAGATTCTAAAATAAGCAAAACAAGTTCTATGCCGTGTTGTCTACACTAGACCTAAACTGCACTGATGAGCTGTAATGACAGCGAAATAGTACTATCTGCAGTTGGTTGAGGTGTAGACAGCACAGCACATGCATTTTAAGCTTCTAAAATATTATTACACTATATTCATTCTCACGCTCCTAATGATCAACGGCCGTACCTCGAAATCACTGTCATGGGTACGTCCATGCTTACTTTGCTTGATTCCGGTGCGTCTAGAACGGCAGCTGGAAGTTCGGGTTATGAAAAACTTAGGGCCCTTGGACTTACTCTTGTTTCGTTGCCATCATAATGTAGTATGGCAAATGGTCACACCTGCAGTGTGTTAGGTTTCATTCAAACTCCTGTCACCTTGATGGGCAAAACTCGTGTCCTTGATATCTTAGTCGCTCCTGAAGTGTCCCATGCATACATCCTAGGTATTGATTTTTGGATGGCAATGGAAATAGTACCTAATCTCAAGCAAAACGTTTAGCATTTTGCTAGTTCGGATGAATTATCATCTATCACTTGTCTGGAAAGCTCTTCCACTCTAACTCAATCTCAAAAATTTCTCTTGGATGAATTCATAAAACAGTTTGCCTTGATGAAGGAAGGTATTGGAAAGACCACGTTGGTAGAACATCATATTGAATTACTACCGGGTACCAAGCCCATCAAGCAACGCTACGATCCAGTGTCACCGATGAAGCAGAAAATCATAGATAGACCTGGAAATGTTGCTTAAAGAGGATATCATAGAGCCCTCAAAAAGTTCATGGTCATCTCCGGTTTGTCTGGTGCCTAACTGCCCTGCCACAATCATGTCGATGTTAATGATAGTGTTATGATGTTAACGGCCATGTTAGCAATACAAGTGTTCACAATAGTGTTAACGCCGATGTTAAGGATTGTAACCTAACCTCCATGTTTAATACTTGACACAGAAACCTTCGCTTGGATCATTCTCGTGTTTTGGCGTTGCTATTTCTATTAAAATAAAAATCACACAACTTGCACTTTGCAAAATGGCGAAGACAATAACAAAACATTGACGCTAGTGCGCCTGACACCTGATAAATCAGACAAATCTTGGTCAGCTGTTCCATTAACACACTGCACAGGTGTAGTAATACGGCAGAATCGCTTTCTGGTTGGTAGATGTTAACGCCGATGTTAAGAATTCTAGAAAATTTCTGACCCTTACCATCAACATATTACGTTAACATTAACACTAACATCATTGTGAACACTCAATACAAGTCCCTATGTTCTGGTTCTTACCATTTTAACATTACCATTACCATTAACATAATTGTGGCAGGGCAGTAGTAAGGACGGCACCTATCGCTTCTGCGTTAGCAATTTTGACGGTCATTTACATCTTCTGAAGACAGTTTTCCAACGACTGAAGAATGTAGGGTTGACAGTGAATCAGTCCAAGTGTGCCTTCTGTAAACCACAATTAAAATATTTAGGTTTTGTTGTCGACCAATGGCTTACGGCGGCCTGACCCTGAGAAAGTGGAATGCATCATTAATGTACCGCCTCCAAATAGTGTCAGCGAGGTACGTCGTTTTGTTGAAACGGGCTCGTGGTATCGGCGCTTCCTACCGAACTTTGCCACCATCATAGCGCCTCTCACTGCGCTCACTAAGAAAAACGTTCCTTGGAAATGGTCTGTCGAGTGTGATAATTCGATTCGCAAAATAAAGGAGTGTTTGGTAACTCACCCACTTTTGAGTTGCCCAGACTTTACTCGTCAGTTTGTACTTCAAACCGATGCTTCTGCTTACGGCATCGGAGCAATTCTTACTTAGACTTTCGAGCATGGTGAACGTAATATGTTTTCTGTCTAGATCGTTGACTCGTCCTGAACGAAACTACTCTACCACCGAGCGGCAATGTTTGGCCGTGATTTGGGCAATAGAGAAGCTGCGCCATTATTTAGAAGGCGTGCACTTTGTAGTTATTACCGATCACTACAGTTTGCTATGGCTAAATCGTCTATAAGACGTCTAGCCCGTTGGGCGCTCCGATTACAACCATATGACTTTGAATTGGTGCACCGCAAAGGTAAAGAACACGTTGTACCTGACTTTCTATCACGATCCGTCCCGATTGCAGTTGCCACAAATAATGAAGAGCCGTTAAAGCGTGACCGTTGGTATGAGGAACTTTTCACGCGAGTAAACAACCATCCAGACAAGTACCCGCGATATCGTGTGGAAAACAACACCCTCTATAAATATGTAGTGTAAATCGCCGGAAATTTCAGAATCAACCGAAAATTGGAAGGAAGTAAAACATAAGCGACCCTCATTGTTCTGCGAATGTCATGATGGTATATTTAAGACATATTTTGGAGTGGCAAGGTGTTACACTTGGCCTAAGATGAAAGCCGATGTAGTGCAGTATGTGAAGGCATGTAAAATTTGTGCGTAGCAAAAGATAGAACCCAAACTGCCGGCTGGCCTGACGGGTACTCGACCTCCGATAACTAGTCCCTGGCAAGTAATAAGTTTAGATTACGTAGGACCTTTACCGCGTTCCACCCATGGTGTTATTTCTTTTTATTTCTTTATTTTCTTTCAAGTTTCAAATACAACCAACTATATCTTTTTTATTATTGTTATTGTTTTTTTTATATATCAACCAACTATGTTTACTTTATTATGACATTTCTCCCCACCGTAGAAACAGCTGCCATTACTTATGTTCTACTTCCAATTTACAAAGTTTTGCCACAGGTCTCCGATATTCCCCTGTTGCTGTCTTCACGTCAACAACTCGTACTCTGTTATCTGGTTCGGGATAAGTCGCCACTACTCTACCAAGTTTTCACTTATATCTTGGAGTGTTGTCATCGATCACAACATCATCTACTGCTAGTTTATGATCTTTTACCCATTTTTTCCTTTCTGCTAGACTTGGAAGGAATTCTTTTAGCCATATCTTCCAAAAACTTTCTGTCAACATTTTTTTTCACTCACGTCACATACTAGTAGCTACATCACAACCTTCAAATCGCTTTCAGTTTCAGYGCTTCTTAATAGAAAATGGTTGGGGGTCAAAGCTTAAGGATCATCTGGGTTGAGTGATACTCTGGTTAATGGTCTAGAGTTAACAATGTATTCTGCGGTTGCAAATAATGTCTGCAGAGTTTCGTAACGCATTGTTTATCCATATAACACTTTTCCAATTGTCTTTTTGACAATTCCTATTAAGCGTTCCCAAACGCGACCCATGTGTGGACCTGCTGGCGCAATAAACTCAAATTCGATCCCTTTGTTCGATAAAATATTTGTAATATCCTTTCCATCGATGCTTTTTCTTTCATCACTTAGTTCCTTAGAAGCTGCTTTGAGATTTGTTCCATTGTCACAAAATATTTTCTTAGGTCTTCCTCTCCTTGACGCCATCCTCTTGATCGCCATAATTGTTGATTCTGTGTCAATACTGCGTATAATCTCCAAATGAATTGCTCTTACTGCAAGGCATGTAAATAGAGCACCACGTTTCTCTTTCCTTCTTCCTATATTTAAATATAATGGTCCGAATAAGTCCAGTCCCACATTCACAAATGGTCGTACCTAGAGTGAAAGTCTTGGTTTTGGTATCGGTCCCATTATTGGTATCTTAGGTTTCGATTATTCGTTCTTACAAGTCTGGCAATTTCCAAAAATAGATTTCACTGCAACTCTAGCTTTTAATACCCAGTATTTTTGCTAAATTTCGTTAAGAACCAGTTCTTGGCCTCTATGCAAAAATTCTTCATGAACATGTTGTATAACTAACTTCGTATACTTGTGTTTTGGGCACAAGATGTAAGGCTTCGTAGTTTCACTCAAACAAGGTGAAAGATTTATTCTGCTTACCAAAACAAGGATTCCTTCTTCAAGTGTGACATTTAAGTTACACAATCGAGATTTTCTGCTAACAGGTTTCCTTTTTTTTAAGTCTCTAATTTCTTCGGCGAAACTTTCACTTTGAGCAAATCTAACCCAATATTTATCAGCCATTTCTAGTTCTTGCGAAGTTATTTCTGATGACACAATCCCATGTCGTTTTGCTCTTGTTTTGTGCAGTATCATCCATTTCAGTACATAGTCAGTACTCCTCAAAAGTCTTATCTTCTTAGAAAATCTTTCAATATCTGGGAATGATTCTTTTAGATTATCCGTTGGACGTAATTCATGGACATTCACCATTAAGTGCTCCTTCCTAATTTCTTCTTTATGTTTACCGTCTTTTTCCCAACTTTTGATTAGGCTAAACTTCTTCACTGTCTTTCAGGAACTCTGATCCATTGAACCAATTTTTCGAAATTACTTCTTTACCAATCCATTTATTTCTAGTTGCTTCATCGGCTACATTCATTTTCGTTGGAATCCAGTACCAATCATTGATATCAGTAATATCTTGGATTTCTCCAATCCGGTGAACAACAAATGGTTTGTACTGTCGACCGTCTCCTCTTATCCATTAAAGAACACATTTTGAGTCACTCCACATGAATATCTTGTCGATTTTAATTTCCAACAATCTTTTATCATTTTTAGTAATCTGCTTGCCAAAACTGCAGCTTGAAGTTCAAGTCGAGGGATTGACAATGGTTTCAAAGGTGCAACACGTGTTTTTGCAATTATAAGAGAAACATCAATGTTTCTTTGTTACCACTCTAAGATAGGCTGCTGCTGCGAAGGCTTTCTCACTACTGTCACAAAATATGTGAATCTGTATCTCATCAGCTTCTGATACTTTGTAACTGTAACATCGTTGTATTTTCAGTGCCATTATAACTTGAAGTCCTTCCAGCCAACGCTCCCATACTTTTGTCAAATATTCAGGTAGTTCTTCACCCCAATCAATTTTTGTCCTCCATATATCTTGCATTAGAATTTTTGCCTTTACCGTGAAACATGCTAACAGTCCAAGAGGATCAAAAACTGCCATTAAGTGCTTTAAAACCTTTCTCTTGGTCAGTTTAACTTCTTTAATTTTATCCAATTCTTTAATTGTAAAGGTAAATACATCTTCAGAATGCCACCATAATCCCAGTATTCTGTGAGAGTCTCGATCGTTAATGTTTTTTGTTGCAGCCAAAATATCTTGAGGTATCCTGTTTTTGATGTAAGATGATTTTGTTATCCAGTTTACGAGTTCGAAGCCACCTAGTTTCAGTGTTCTTTACTGACAATAAAGTTTTTAAAGCCTCTTCATCTGTATGTTTCTAGTCTAGGTAGTCGTCCACATAAAACTTCTTTGTTATCGCTGTTAAGGTGTCCTTATTCTTAGCGTTTTCTTCAGCATTTTTATTCTTAATATACTCAGCACAAACTGGAGAACAGGTAGCCGCAAAGGTCATAACATTCATCACATATACCTACGTCAGGTTTTCTTTCATATTCTAAATTTCTCCACAAGAACCTTTGTGCGTTACGACCTTCTTGCAGAATAAGTACTTGATGGAACATTTCTTTTACATCTCCACAAAATGCAACTCTTCCCAGTCTGAAGTTCATTAGTACTCCAACTAGAGGTTCTAGCAAATCTGGTCCAGCCAGAAGATGATCGTTTAGGCTAACTCCATGTGATTTTGCAGCAGCATCGAAAACTAGGCGAATCTTTCCAGGTTTTTTGGGATTTTCCACTGCAAAATGGGGTAAATACCAAATATGTGAGTCTTCAATTTCTGCTTCTTTCTGGGTAAGTTTTCTTATGTAGTTCTTTTCTTCGTAGTATTTCAATTTCTCATACTAATTTTTAGCAAACATTTCACTTTTCTGGCATTTTCTTTCTATACACTTTAGCCTCTGCAGCACAACTGCTCTACTTTCGGGCAACTTTGTATCTTTCCAAAGCAGACCAATTTCATACCTGATTCCTTGCCTTTTACATGTATTTTCCATTATTTCCATTGCTCTTCCATTTTCTTTGCCCATTATCTTCGAAGACGGTGATACACCAAATTCCTCAGTAGATGTTAAACACATCATCAGTTTTTGCATATTTTCGTCATTACTTTTTTCAGACTTATCACACATATGCAGAATATATCTATTTTCGTGACTACTAATATTATTAGGACCATGAATCGACCATCCTAGTTTACATTTCGTTGCGACTGGAAGATGCAATAGGCCTGTACGCACTTGCCTGCCATTAATTAAGTCAATATTGTCTTGTCCTACCAAAATAACCGGTTTTTATAGTATGTCTTCAACATTCAAGTTCTTCAGATGTGGGACATCTTTCCCCTGACTCCTTTTGATTATTTGGGTGGGTAATGACAAATTTTTGACAGATCTTACATTCTTTAAAAGATAACTTTTTTTCTGCAGTTTTTGTCGTATTTATAGGCGATATTTCAAGATTGATCTTCTCTGAATCTTCATATGTTAAAATAATCTCGTTTGTCCACTGAAGACACAGCTTTTCTTGTTTTCCAGATAATCCAAGATTAGAGATCACATCTGAACCTATCAGTGTTACTGTGGATGCTTCATCGCAAAGTGCAACAATCTTCAGAACACCCTTTGGGCCATATACTATATAACTGGTACCATCCTCAGGAAGATTTTTATTCAGGTCCTCAATTGTGTGCACATATTCACTGGCAGACTTCTTTTCTTGATCTTGTAGCTCTTCTTGTGAGTTATGCTCTCTCAGCAGGTCTTCGTTATGTAATAGAGGGTGGTGTAGTAGTTTACAGCCATTTTCTCCACACGGTTTTCTTCTTTTGCACCTATTATTCCAATAACGTTTTTCTAGACAACAAAAACAGTTTTCTTTCTGTTACGGTCTTCCAGGGCATCTCAATGCTATCAATTTCATCTTCGGACAAATTTCTTCATGACTCTTCACTACAGTAGAGGCAAGTTTTATTTTGATTTAAATCGTTTACATTGAGGACTCTTTCAACTTTTCTCGGTGATAAGTATGACTTTTTATCTATATTTCCAGTGTATGTTTTAGGTAATGAAACATAACAAGCAGCATTTGCTGTGGATTGCAGCCATCGGTAGAAATCTTTCAGGTCATAATTGTCATGATGACATTTCATTATCTCTTCTCCCCACCTGAGTTTTAGAATGTCGGGCAACTTCTGCAAAAGTTCTCTCATCAATTGAGGGTTCTTCATGTGGCCAACATAATTTAACGTTTTCATTGTAGCTAAGTTACCAATTTCACTTGAAAAACCGATAATTTTTTGCATGTTTGTCTCTTTGACAGGTGGCATATTTTTAATTTTCAAAATTAGAGTCTCAATTATGTGCTCTGGTCTACCAAAATGCAATTTGCAGCGTCTTCATAACTAAGTTTACGTTGTCTTCAACAAGTAGCATACCAGCAACAACTGCTTTCTCTTCTCCTCTCAAACATCTTTGCAACTTGAGTATAATTTCTGCATTTGTATAATTAATTACACATGTTACACATCTGCCCAAACTGTTTAGCAAATAGAGGCCATTCCGCAGGATTGCCGTCAAATATTGGAAAGTCCGAAAGTCCTTAGCTATTTGTCTAGCTAAAAACGTATCTCTCTTCTGATGCTCATCATTTGATTTAATTTCTAAGATTTCTTTTAAGGTTTTACACACCATTAAATTGTCGTCACTTGGTTTTATATCTTTCTCCATGTTGTACGTTTTCTTTTCGTGGTGAATAGTATTTAAACCATCGCTAATTTTTGAAATTTTGTCTTCACCCATGAATGTATTTTGGACCCAGTCTGCAACGAATTTTCTTTTTTCTTCTTGCTCTTCGATAACCAAGCTTTCTGAGTTTTCATCTTCATTTTCCAACTGTAAATTTTCAATTTCACTCTCTAATTTTAAAATCTTCATACGATTTTCAATTTTTTGTTGTTCTAGAATTAGCTAACTTTTTTCTTGTTAGACTTTTCTTAGATGACAAAATGCTGTTCTKCGATGCAAATTTCCTACTATTAATTTCTGTAGGATTTTTTTGTACTTCAGAATTGACATCAGTCAAATTTCCTTTTCGATCCAGCATGTTGGTTYCGCTCTGACTTTTCCTGCCAAAATCTTTTGGCCAAACATAATTTATAGAAAGAGTCTTATTAATACCAGCATTAACGCTTCTTGATCTTTCCATGAAGATATCTTTCTTGTTCCTTTTTCTTCGTCGGGGTCACCAATGTTATTTCTTTTTATTTCTTTATTTTCTTTCAAGTTTCAAATACAACCAACGATATCTTTTTTATTATTGTTATTGTTTTTTTTATATATCAACCAACTATGTTTACTTGATTATGACACATGGTAATAAATTCATCTTTGTCGTCACTGATTATTTTAGCAAATTGCTTGTTCGTTCCGCAACTGCCAAGTCATTCACGATTAGTCGAGCAAAATATTTTCCTGGTTTATGGTGTGCCTGAGTATGTCATCTGTGATAATGGTCCCCAAATGAGAACTAGAGTTCCGTGATTTGTTAAGTAAATACAAATCCACGTTTAGTTACACGGCATTATATTACCCTCGTGCTAACCCCACCGAACGTATGAATGGTGTACTGAAAACTATGATCCGATCCTACGTGAAGGATAATCATCGTTTGTGGGATGAGCATTTATCTGCTGTTGGCTGTGCTTTGAGAACCTACTGGTTTTAGCCCTTATTTTGTGAATTTTGGACGGGAACATAGAATATCCGGTGAGGAACACAAACATCCTTGTAGACCAGCCGTTGATACCGATATTCGCATGGAAATGCCAACCCTAGTTAAGGGATTTCAAGATGTGTATACCAAAATCCGAAAGCGCTTGGAGGACGCTCACGAAAGAAATAAAAAGCGCTACGATTTACGAAGACGTCCTATCAATTTTAATATGGCGGAGAAATTTAACCTTATCTGACGCTAGAGATGTGTAACTCAGGAGTGAGCTGCATCGAAGAGCCGACTCTTTCAAAAGAGCTGCTGAGGCAGCTCACTTATTTCAGTAGATGCAGCTCTCCGGCTCAGCGCCGAACTGAACTGAATTGCCGAGCTGGCTGACAACGTGGCAACTGAACGCAGCTATCGTTCATTGATACGGCTCAGGCGAGCTGTTCTATCCATTCTTTTTCCCAACATGTTAAGTAGGTACACTGGTACACAGTTACAAAATCTATGTAAACGACATGAGCCAGGTAATTAATAACTGAAAGTCGACGTTTTAACGAACGTAAATATATGGGTTTGCAACAAAGATAGTATGTAACAAAAATAAAACAAACAACTACAAAAACACAACTCTACAATTCACAAAAGTATATCAAATTAAAAATATTATTTCTTCCACTTTGTTGCTGGACAGACGAGGGAGTTATCAAGTTTACTTCCGGTTTTAATTTTAAATTTGATAATTTGGCTTGTCCAACAAAAACAAATACGTAAATCCAGACTTTAAGTACGTCTCGGATACGAGAGATCTAGATCAAATAGAGACTGATAGAGTGCCGTGACGATATTCATATGACCGCGAATCGTAGGAATCATGCAGCTCTTTTGAGCCGACTCACTGAGTCAGCTCAGTTCAAAGAAGCAGATGCAGTGAACTGACTCACTGAAAAGAATCGAAATGCCCACCTCTATCTGACGCTACTAATTACTATTCCGCTAAACTAGCCCCCAGGTATTTTGGTCCTTTTAAGATCCGCAAACAATTAGGAAGCTGCACTTATGAGCTCGAAAATGAAAATGGAATCATCAGGTTGTTTGGCATGCTCAGGAGTTAAAAGCGTATCTTACGCCTCCCTAGGTGGAAATCACTATAACTTTCGTTAGTATTTAGTTTCTTTTTCTTTTTCTCTTATTTTGCTTACTTCTGTGTGTCTGTTGTTTACTCTTGACTTTGTTGTTTTGCATTAAGGTGTTGCTTACGTTTAAAACAGGTTTAACTTTGGTCGTTTGGAGGTAAGGTTAATAAGTAAGGGGATAGACCCTGCCAGAAAATGTTATGCACTAGGTTTTTTTGCCGAAGGGGAATATCGTTGTGGGTTGTTTTCTTTATTATAGCTTCTTCTTTTCTTTCCCTTGGATTATGTTACCTAAGTTCGATTGTTCTAAATATCGGTAAATTTGGGAAATTTACCTCTKTCMAAGTAAGGGGAGAGTGTCGCAATCTAAAAACCTACACAAATTCTTACGGCGCTGATCCTGTTAACTGTTCAGCAAAATTTACGTTAAGCGTTGAATGAAGCTATATACCATGTATAAATTAACTCAAATATTATATCCACCAATGTAGCGAACTTTATAATAATTACTAGTTACGTTACTAAACTAAGTTTTATTCAAAGTCTATTTTAGCACTTGCGATGGACCAGTTCGAAATAAAACACTCGTAAATAATAGAACGGTCTGACGTTTATCTTGGCGGCTACGTACTTCCCAAATCGGCACAAGGTAGACGAAAACTCCGATACCCAAACTAAGAATGCRAATTTGGACCTTAATCGCCTGTGATTTACGGAGAGGCTGGCAACTGTGGAATTTTCTAGAATATGCGGGCAGCAGTTTAATATTTCGACTTCAAGCAAATGCTCCCGAAAAAAAAGGTCTCTAGATGGTAGGAGACCTTATTCCCGTTAATTTATTAATGGTGCACAAGCGGCGGTGGAAACTGAATCCCGCAAAGCGGTTCGGCTAAGGTTGCCTCCAAATAAGACTCAAAATTCAACCCCTAATAGCCTTTTAATGTGCAACAAGAACTAATCCGGAGTCACTCCGAACAATAAACAAACTGTTAAATCTTTTATGCACTTGTTTCAACCAACACCGTTGTGAAAATGAGAATGCCAAAGAATGCATTTCCATAGCCGACAGAATTGAAACAGCTTTTTCTTGATCCGCAAAAACCTACCCGTAAAAACGCTGTTCTAAGCGGAATTAAACGTTTTAGCTGAGATCGCTAGGAGGCAGCAATTACCGGGACAAAATTAAAATAACAGCAAACTTTTGAAATGCAGCAATCGTCAGAACAAAATTAAAATAACAGAAAATTTTGAAATGGACGTCACATGGTTGCTATTAATTTTTACGTAAATTAGTCTCGGTAGAGGATTAAGTCAGCCGCTGTGACGTGTGTTGGTGAAGTTTACCCTTATCTTTGAGCGTTTCGTTAGTTTGAGGTGCTTCTTGCGACCTAGAAGGTTGGATTAAATCACGCCAACCGTGCGCGTGTTAGCGAATTCTATCAGAGCCGCATTCCAACCTGAGGCTCTTTTCGTTCCAGTTCGCCACCGAACTCTATAAAATATGGAACATCAGAAGCCTCTCAAATCTGTTTCCAATACGCTATATTAGTGCTGACGTAATGACGGCCATTTTTCAGCGGTACATCAAAGTCCTGGATCTTGACAAACCGAGTTGTCATAACGTGCGTAAAAGACCTCCGTGTTAGGTGCAATTTTGTGACTTTAACAGAATATTTAGAAGTGTTACTGTGCTTATTTGAGTAGCTTACACTTCTTCGCTTTGCTTCACAAGTATGACAAACCAAAATTACATTTAGTTTAGATCCTGGATCAAAACAAACCAAGTTGTCATAACGTGCATAAGGGAGTTCAGTGTTTGGTACAATTAAAGAATATTTTAAAGTGTTGCTGTGTATGTTTGAGTAGCTGACACACCTTCGTTTTACTTAGCAAGTATTACAAACGTAAATTACATTTAGTTACAATGTAGGTACTGCTGAAAAGCTTAACCTACAATAAGTGCGTGTGTAGAGCATTACGTGCTAGGTCTCTGGATGTTCTTGTTATAATGAGAGAGAAACGTATAAACTTTAAGCACTTATTTTAGATTGTCTTTCAACAATAGATTGCAACTTAATGTAATTTCGGTTTGTAATACTTAATGAACAATACAAAGGTATGTAAACTCAAACATACACAGTAACACTTCAATATATTGTATTATAATACTATAATTTTACTCTGAACATTGTGTTACTGTGTATTTTTAGTGGTTTACGTTCCTTCGTATAATTTAGTATTACAAACCAAAATTACATTTAGTTGCAATCTATTGTTTAAAAACAACCTAAAAAGGTGCTGTAAAGATTACACGTTTCTCTCTCATTATAACGGGAACATCCAAGGACCCAATCCATTACCATTTTCTGGTAAAACTTGTAAATTGTAATGCTCCACACACGTACTTAGTGTATGTTCAGCTTTTCAACAATACATTGTATCTAAATGTAATTTCGGTTTGTAATGCTTGCTAAGTAAAGCGAAGTAGTGTAAGCTACTCAAACATACACAGTAACACTTTAAAATATTCTTTAACACTAAAAACTTACACCAAACGCTGAACTCCCTTACGCACATTATGACAACTAAGTAGGTTGGCTTGGATCCGGGATCTTGACGTATCGCAGCAAAATGGCCGACATCTACGTCACGCTAATATAGCGTATTGAAATCTGCGCAGTTTCTTGAGGCGCTTGCGCTTTCCATTATTTGAGAACAGTCAATGTCATTTGCGATGCCAGCTGTTCAGTTATCAAGTCGTCAAGTGTTCACGTCGTCGCTTGATATGACATTTTGACATTGACAGAGTGACATGAACACCAAAATATCTGACATTTCACATTTTCCTGCGCATGCCTACGAAGAAATAAGAATTGTTGAAATTGGGAAAATTCTCTGATGTTCCAGCGGTGGGTCCCGCTGACCGTAAAGTAAATATCGTGAGTTCTGGATCGCCTTCGTCAACGATCTTGGAAAGTGCTGATTTGAGAAAATATCTATATTTATTTGTGGGTCAGTCGAACCTGTGGTTCCAGAGCAAGGAATCGAAATTGGAAGGTCAGGTCACCTATACTCGTGCTATCGCAGTGATACTTTTCTTGGTTCTGGATTTTAAAGCGTTTGCATTTTCTTGTCGTTGTAGTTTCTTTTTGTAATGTAATCCATTATACAGATTTCGTCGTTTTTTGTAAGCCTTTGCCATCAAATTAATTCAAGAATGCATTGTGTGCTTTCTATTGCATTAATTTTTGCTATTGTTTTCTTTTTTTGGCTCGATGTATAGTTCAGTGTTCACTTAAAGATACAATTTTGACAATTTATGTTTTTATCTATTGTTAAAAAACAAGCGCTCGGGTGTTCATTGGTCTTTTTTTTTAATAAGTACTTTGGTTTTGTTTGTTGTTGAATATATTTTAAGAAGCGTTCGCGCGTAGCGCCGACTTACACGTATGCGCATGCGTCGTTCCGTTGTGCGGTATCTTGCGGCATCCGTTTCTTTAAACTGAATTTAAAAAAAAACTATTATGTACTTATTTTGTTTGTCTTAACTTCGGGATTTTGGTTCACCCGTGCGTCAGTTTATTAGGATTGGTCGTGTTTATTTGCCAAGTTTTTATTGCCTTTCAGCTTATCTTGTCGCTGGTTTATTTCTTTTTTTGTCTAATAAAGAGGTTATTTTTCTTGTTCTTTCTTGTTTTATTCTGGAACTGTCATTTTCTTCACTTAATGTGCTTGATAATCTGATAGTAGTCTCAGGGAAATGTGGGCGAGTTTTACTGGTACGTTTGGATCCAGCGTATCTAAGTGTCTATGGTAAGTTTAATTTAACTTTGGACCCTGGCGCCCTCCCTCCCAATCAGTAAGGAAAAAACATTCTTTTCTATTCGTAGGAATTTATCGTAATTCTAAAATTTGTCCTTGGTTACCCACGCCTCTGGGCTGAGCAAGCTGGTTAACAACTACCCTTCCCTCGCTGGACTAGGTCAGGTAACAAGTACAAATACATCTGTGTCTTTCTCGATCGTGTTATTTCTATTTGCTTTTTTCCTTTTTTCACTCTCTTGTTGCAACCACCCTCCCCCAAAGGAGGTTGTGACAACACTTTATTCTGTTAATTATAGCTAATTGACACATTTTTCTGTCAATTATAGTTAATTGACAGATTATTTTGTCAATTATAGCTAATTGACACTTTTTCTGACAATTATACTTAATTGACATTTTATTCTGTCAATTATAAATAAAAATGTACAGTGTTCCCTGAGCGCTTTCGTAGAAATCAACGCCGCCCGCGTTACATGAATCATTTATAGAAACCCTGTATTTTTATATATGTACGAAAATAAACATTAATGGATTAATACAAAAGCAGCACATTACCGGGTGTCTACGTAGAATATTCAGACCTAGAAAGCGTACGTACTACCAATGGTACTACCTTGCTAGCCTTCAGATGTTTTATAAAAATTTAGCTGTTGGTCTTGTCTGGTTAAGGTCTCTTAGTGCTCTATTAGTACCTACCACAAAAATAAACTTGTATTTTTGCCAGAATGTTTGGTTGTGTCATACCCGTAGAAAAAACGCTGTGGGTTCATGCAAGTACCACTTGTACATAAATTGTAGGTTTTGTAGACACAAATCAAAATTTTGTAAATGTATATACTACGCGCTTGTGGATTATACTTAGTGTTTTGTTTTTTCTTAAATTAAACAAAGTCAATTACTTGCATCTCGTAATTTACTTAATTGTGATATTACTAACATGCATACAATTTAATGCTGCATAGAATTTTGTGTGTGCAATTCTTCTGTGAAGCACGCCTCACGCCACCGAATTATTTGTAGATTACATGCTTTTTTGTCTTACGCATAATGGTATTATCAAATAAATACGTGCAAAGTTAAGAAAATAAATCAGAGGGGGGGGTGCGCCCCCCTTGATTTATTGCTAGGGGGTTTAGGCCCCGAAGCCTCCCTGTACTCGGCGCCCATGAATAGTATCCTATATTTTATTATATTTATTTAGGTGTAGATGGATTTTTAGCATTACGAGACCGACGACTGAAAAAGGGATTATAATATCGCCAAACACTGGATTGGAGGTAGTACACGCTTTTTTCAAGTTTACGCCGTCCTATACTAGATAGAAAGACCGTTTCTGTTATCTAGATTATTTATACGTATTTTGCAGTATTCTATAACATAATTTCTAGCGACTAATTCTATTTCCCATAAGAAACCATTGACAGACACAGCAACGTTTGTTTGTAGATTGTAGTGTACACCACAGAACATCTAGTGTACACCAACCAAACGTCGGCGTTGCCTACATTTAGGCGTTTGTGACGTATCTTGGACATGCTCTATGGGTTGGCGGCCCTGAGTTAGGTAAAAGATAACCTGCACAAGTTTATATGCGTTTGCTGCTTGTTTGCGAAAAGTTCAAGTTGTTCATGATCCTCTGTGATTTCTTAATTGTTGTCTTTGTGCGTTACGGTGTATTATTTCGCTATCATGGGTGGCCAAGAAACAAATGAGGGAAAGAGACGAAAGCATTGTCGTCGTACCGGAGGGAAACGTGCCCGCGGTATTAAGACCAAAATTATTACATCTGATAACACGAAAAAAATATTGCCACTGGCATTTAATAAAGAACTAAGAGTGCGGGTTGTAGATGTAGTTAAATATGGTTTGTACATTTCCGATGGACAAAGGCGTACAACTAATATGTTTCATGAAACACTTTCTCCGAAAACGGTAATTTCATCTTCAAATGAAGATACTTCTACAGGAGAAATCACGGACTTCTATCACAAATACGTTATTCAGCAGAACTGCAAGGAAGACTCGTCAGATGTGCCGTGCACTGACCATGAGTCAGTTTTGAGTGAGAATGAGTCCATTACTAGCCAAAGCGTAGATTGCTCACGTGATAGTAAACTTAGTAGTTATATGCCTATGGATGAAAATTCAGATTTAGATTATGAGTATGACGAACCTCGAAAAGTTGTCGAGCAAAATGGTATCCTTACCATAAGAACACCTGTAGATCCATCTTTATTTATGAATTCACTGACTTCTCGACGAAATACCTGTGTGCAAAGTAGTGGACAAACTTGTAAAGTACAACTGGTTCCGTTCGTAAAAGCACAACAAGCATATCGTAATTACTTGTTTCAGAAAGATGACATGTATAATATTGTATCATATGATACTATTTTTAAAGGTGCTGATCTTGCAGATGTATCTGCTACAGATTTATTAATAAGTGATCTTATGTCTACTAGTAATTCGGCTAGTACAGTGACTTCTAATATGTCCATCTCTAGCAACTCAAGTGTAAAGCCTAATTCTAAGGTGAATTCAAATAAGAATCTAAGAAATCTTACAGTTACTATTAATAGTGACACAAAAAAAATAGTAGGATCAAACAATAACATATGTGGTGACACAACTAATTTCAARACTCCACTTCTGCCCCCGGCAAAGAGACCACCTTCCAGACCAAGAAAAAGTGGTACCAGTTACTCTTCAGGATCAGGGGAAAGCTTTAGACAACCTTTTAAAGAGACTCCTGATGATCTAATATCATTATGCGCTAGGTATGTAAATCATGACATAATTTAGGTAATTTGTATAAAGTTAACTTATCACTCTCGAAGCTTATTATTGTTACATTATTGACTATTTTCATTTATCATGTCAACACAGTGACAGTGTCTTCATCGAAACTAGCTCTAAACTTAGTAAATTACTCATTTGTTGTCCCGCTTTTAAAATAATTGAAAAAAGTGTAGATACAATCATTTATACATTATATTGATATGCTTCAGAAAACAGCACTTTCTTTTAAAAGTTGCAGATATAATTATTAAAATACACTCAAATTCTATATATGAGCCCTGTCCCATATTAGTTGGCCCAGTGAATCTAATCGTAAAGATTCTTGAATAGGTATATGAGTACATACTTGAATGGAATTAAAATATGAAAATAATGTACTTTTTATTCAAATCATTTACATATAAAGCATGAAAAATACAAAACAAACTAACAAAAAAAAAACAATGTCCAATGTAAAATTTTGAAATACGTCATTTTAACAAATTTTTAAGACACACATTTAACATAAACTTAACATGGGATCTATGATACTACCAAAGAAAGAATTCGTCAAATGTCAAACTGAATGAGTTATCACAATGAGTTTGTTTATTTCAAAGTACTTTTGATATTACATATTTATTGTGTTGGCACTGCAGTATTATAAACTAAGTTCTATGTAATAATTTTTTTATTTACAATGGAATTGTTTAAGAACTTGCGCAAAATAATATAGCATCAGCCAAATGTAGATAAGTAGTAAATAGTGCTGAAATAAATTTATGAATATGTACTGGTTAATAATTAAAATACTGATCTATGGTTTTTATAGAACGGGGCCAACTAATATGGAACGGGGCTCGTATGTAGCATATGTGTATAGTATAAATATTATACCTACCTTGTCCAAGGTTATTTCGTCAATTATTAATATTTGTATATCTTACTGATGATGCTTACTAGCTGAAAGCAGTATACCATTTAGCTGTGAATTTACCAAAGTTTCTGGTATTGTAATAGTAAAGTATTTGGATATACTGCATTTTTGGTTGCAGTCATATTGATATTTGTGCCTGCTACACTTACTGCACTAAATTTAAGAAATTATTTGTAACATATGTAATTCAGATTTTTTTAAATTCTGGTGTTAGACTGAAATTTGAAGCTAAATTGTGGTAAAAATGACAGTGATATATCAAACATGGAGATAATTGGCAATACTAGGGAGTATGAAAACAAACATTCTAGGAATATGCATTGACAATTCAGACTTCCATAAAATATTCAGTTATAAACAATCTTTGATATACAGACGTACTTTTATTGTGCATTCTCTACACTGATTTTCTGTTATTGTTACATTAACATTATTATCATTATGTCAGTGTGCTCAAGTAGAAGGAATTTTTGCTGTTAGCTCCTTAAAGCACTTGGCATTGATATGTTAAATCTTGTTAATTGTTTTTTTATTATTATTACAGTTTGTCATTGTTTGTTAAACTTTTCTGAATTAATATTTGTTTTGCAGCTCTATAATGGATGATGAACTATGTGATGACCAGGGTGATGACAATGAGATGCAATCAATTGGTAAAGGTCAGAATAGTCCTAAAGTCCCAAATTCACAAGGTAGTACGCCAAGCATATCCAATTCTGAATATTCACCAGTAGATCATCCGGCAGAAGAAGATGCTGTGGAGAATGTGAAGCAATGGCTTAACTCTGTTGCAAAAGAGAACTGGAGTCCATTTTCAGAAAGCACATCTTCTTCTCCCTGCTACCCACAAAGAAAGCAATATGATACAGACAATTCTCTGGATTCAAACTGTAACATGGAGAAAACCACAGATTCTAAATGTAACATGCAAAATACTCCAGATTTAAATTTTAATATGCAAAATACTATTGCAAGTTACCCTACTGGATTTCACCATGCTTTCCGGGGGCTGTGTATACGTTACTATACCAATTTTTGTAATAGGACATACTGCAGGTATGCACATAAAGTACCTGCAGTAGTGAAATCACGCTTACTGCATTTAGATCACAATGAATTTGATGCAGCTTATAACTACACATTATCTGCTAAGAAACTATTCGAGGAAACTTTTGCTACCTTTGTACGAAAATGGAGCAGACTTAAAGAAGTTGGGAAATTACTAGGTAATTATATTTGTTTTGTAATTTAAGAAATGGTCATGCTGTGTTATATTTAATGTATTTTTTGCACTTCCTTGGTTGGTTTAGAGTTATTTTTAAATATGGTGATCTTCCTCATTACATCATTCTTACCCCTACCACTTTGGGGGGCAAACACTTGTACCACTGCTTATGCTTATACTTATACTATTATTAAGTTTGTAGTGCTTTGTGGCAACAAACTCTTTGTTTCAAACTTTTTAAGGGCAAGAACACAATTAAAAATATTTTGTTACAATTTATAAAACTATTCTTGTGTGCTAAGAAATAACAAACTCTAACTGAGCTAACCTAATGTTGATTTGCAGTATTTACATTATTCATAATTCATTATATGCCTCACTTTTGTACCATTGTGGGTTATAGATTCTGAAGGGATAAGATGTCTTAGTTCAAGATTCCTTCTCAGTATACACAAATGGAGAAATTAACAAGTGGTGATTATACAAAGAAATCACTGGTTTAACATTCTTCGTAGGGATTGTTTAACAGACAATAAAATACAAAATGCTTACATAGTATTATTAGAAAAGTGACAGTTAAATAATACAAATAATAGAAATGCAAAAGTGGATTGTTTGATATTAGGAGACATAAATATGGACATAACTAAAGATTAGCCTGTAGTAAGGGAGTATAAAAACATTATAAAAATAAATATTACTGGCCACACGGACCACTAACTTTGTGAACAAGACTGGATACTGGATACATAGCTTTCAAAACAAATTGTGCCTTAATTCAGTTACAACATTCAGTGGGTTGGTGACTTCTACAAAAAATAGAATGTACTAAAATTTGTACCCCAAAAATTAGAGTGGATTAATGGTGACCTACCTGAAACTAATTAACAGGATATTTAAAAAAAAACCTTGTCGAAKAACACCATGAATAACAAGCAAKAATTTGTGKAACAGGGTCTACCACAAAAATGGAAAACTGAWTTACAATTTTTTCAAWGTAATACTCAGCACTTTGTGTCAAGTACGAAATTTTTACTATATAATCTGTGTTTCATAAAAGGAATGGCACAGTCCAGTATAGGCCGGAGTTGCCGAACTAAAGACATGTGGATTACACTTTCGATTGTAACTAGGCAGCACTGTAGTTTCGTTATATTCGCTATGTTTTGGTTGAACAGTATATCTGCATGCAATTACGATGCTTAGAAGAAAATTTGTATCTCTGTGAAGGAATTTAAAATATTCACAGACATTTGACAACATGCTGATATCAAACAAATATTGGTTGAAACTTGACAGTGACTTGATCAATTAATTTGTGAATTTCATATATAAACTTTACATTATACAAGTTAGAAATACAACTGCAATAATATTGTTGCTTGAGTGAGGTTTATGACATTTCAATAACTAATTTTTGGATGATAAAAACATAAATTTTAAATAAAACACTATACTGCGTCAGAAATCTCAATATGTTCAATTACAGTGTGATAGCAACTGATTTCAGACTTATTCAAACAAATGTTACATAAATTATTGTATGTACAAGTTGCTGGTAAACAATTTGCTCATACCTACAGTGTTTACATCTAGGTATACAATGTCGTAGCTTATAAAACAAAATGCAGGTTTTTAAATATGTTTATTTCATATGAAAATGCAGTCTCTGATTATAAGTAAAAATAATATCAGAGTTTTCAGTGCAACTATATATTTCTTAGAAATTAAATATTTAATAACATTCGCAAACATATATATAAACATTTCTCTGGTTATTAATTCAATACTTATACAAGGTTAGGAGCAATTATTAGAATGGTCGATTATTTCAAAAAGCAAAAGATGTTTTATATAAAAGTTATAAGGCTTTTAAAAATCTACATATTTGTAATAAACTGGAATATACAGGTTACTCCAAAAGTTATATTTTTTTTTTAAATGGAACACCCTGTATATCGTCACTTATTTTGATAGTTCTGTAAATTTTGAACGTTTTTTATTAACTGTATGTTGTGCCTAAATAACCGATAACAAGGCAGTATTCGATCATTTGAGAGGGTGGGTCACTATGAGAATTTTTTTTAGATATGGGCCACAATGAGACAATATTTCATGGCAGCTCCCTCACCGTCGAATATCACATTGTTATGCATTATTACTTGAAACACCGATATCTGGGAAACTAATGAATTAAAGCATAACATATGGTTGATAAAAAAATGTTAAAAATTTACAGGACGTACAAAATAAGTAATAATATACAGGGTGTTCCTTTAAAAAGAATATAACTTTTCTTCTTCACAACTTTGTGGGTGAGCCTATATGTTCCAATTTATTACAGATATGTAGATTTTTAAAAGTCTTACAACTTTTATATAAAACATTTTTTGCTAACTCCTGTATCTTTTAAAATAATTGACCGTTCTGGTAATTTTTCTTAACCTTGTATGTAAATACTGTGTGCATTTATATTTCATGTACTAAAATATGCCATTTAGCACAAATTTTACTTCACCATCCTAATGTGTAAAGCCACAACAAAAATTAATTACTACCAAAACACTATTTGGGCTAATTGCTCTGACAAGTTAAGAAAATTCTAATATTTCTTCCCTGTTAATATTATCGAAATCCTTAGAAGGATAGATTGGTGAAATGGATTTACCAGTATCCCACAGTGAGAAAGTGCTCCGTATTTGTAATAAACCGAACAACTGTTTCTATTTGAAATTGTAATTATTCAAATAATTATTTGAATTATTACATATCATCAAAATCACAATTGATCCTTAAAACATAGTTTTATAAATTCTAGAGTCCTTCCAACATAGCTAGCTACAGTCTTAAGGTTCTTGATAACTGTTAAGTCTAAACCATATTGTTTTTAGTAATAGTACTTAGTTTAAGAAATACTCATGAAACAAAAAAAATATACATGTTTTCTTACATATCAAAGTTTCCACGCAGGATTATTTTATGACGCATTATGAAATGGTGATTAAAAATTAAATTTCTTTATCGATAGAAAATATTTATGAACAGTTCCTCTGAGTGTAATTCGAAATTGTTATGTAAATATATTACCTATACACCTATGTTTTGTATTCATTTCAACTTTGATACTTATTCTTGCAAATAAGACTGTGTGCGAGCAGTTGTTTAATATTGATAAATTACTTGAATTATGTTACATCCTATAAATTTCTGAAAAAAATATATTGAATCTTTATTTGTCAAAGACGATAGGAACAATTAGCCCAAATAAAATCTTGAATTAAATTTGGGCTAGATAGTGTATTTTAGTACATATATATATACATCAGTTTCATATTGTATTTATTTAACAATACTAACAGTACTATTGATAATACCAATTAATTTCTAAGAAAAATACATTTACTTGAGCATGGTATACTTATGTGCAAAAACTTTATAAGCAAATTGYTGCAATGTATTGTGAAATAGAGAAGTTGCATAATTTTTAATTTTCAACATTTTCTTGTTGAAATTAAGGTTATGGCAATCAGGAAGTGAATAAGTATGGTTTTGTGCAAAACAACCCCAACAAAGTTGAATTAACATATTAACAATGTCATGTGACTAAAAATGCTGTAGGGGCGCTGTGGTCAGGGTCGGTTCTTATGCACCAATCGAGAGCTGTCACACTGACAGTCGTTTCTGCATCATATATTGACTGTTTCGGTGTCGTTTGGGTGTTTTGCCGCAGAAACGTGTGTGTATAGTTCTTTCGTCTCATTTAATTCCTGTCTACCACTTTTCTTTAGAAATTCTCTGTTTCAGGCACACCGAAATGAATTTTATTTGGAGGGGTAAACCGCGTTTGCATTAGACAATTCGCATGAGATAACATAATTAGGGGGCTAGGTTAAATGCAATTTTCAAATATTTCTGACCTTATTTCCCCTTGGATTTGACTCGTTTAAATGTTAATTTGTTTATATCCCTGTATTCTTTAAGTGTAACATGTTAAAAAAATATATTCAAAGGACAGTTTTTATTACATTTGTTCATACAACAGTTTTAAATCAGTATCTAGTGCACTGTAATTGGTAGTTTCAAAATTTCTGACACAGTCTCATGTTTAATTTAAAATTGGTGTTATTATATAAAGAATTGTTTTTCAAATATATTTACACCACATACTTTATTAAAGCAACAATATTCATGTTTCAATATGCAATCCATAAATTGGTGTAAATTACTTTGCAGTTTCAACCAACATATATTTGCCATCTGTGCATTGGTATACAGTTGTGTATATTTTAAAACTTTTCACAAAAAAAATTATTTCTGTCATAAAACAGGACATGTGCTTTAGTTGCATACAGATGTTCTGTTTTATTGGTTGCCTGTCTCATCCCAAACATAATAAATCTAACGAAACTACTGCTGTCTCCTTGCAACCAAAGGTGTAACTTGCATCTCTTTAGTTCTTCAAGTCAGCTTAGTGCTAGATAGAGCTGAAAGTATTTAGTTTTTTAAATACCAAAAAGGATTTAAATTCATAAGGTATTTTAAATTAATACTTATTTTACCTTTTAAAATACTGTAACAAACCTGTCAAAACCTGCACACTGTAGAACTGTTGTCCACATTTGCATGTGATCACACAAATTCATTTGATTTGCAGATTTCAGTGATAGGAATTAATTTGAAGAAACAAGTTAATACTTGTTAGTTTTTAAAAGTATTTAGTATTTGAAATACAGCATGCCTGCTGTATAAATTAGTTATTATAATTTGATGCATATTTGACATATGAAAATAAGAAGCTGTTAGTGTTACCTCTCACTAGTATGAGCACTGCTGATTTTGCAAAAACATTACAAATTGCCAAATACACTACAAATAACCATAACGGCATGTGTTAGGCAAGCAAACATGCACAACAGAACTTTGATTGTTTGACAGTCGACACAAGTAACAGTTTAGTGTGTTGCACCACCACTATCACGCATGTTAAAGTATGTATAAAAGAATGTAAATACTTTCGCAAAGTATTTTCTGCAGCTCTAGTGCCAGGATATGATGTGATGTCAAGTAGAATTCGTCTATAGCATAGAGATGGTATAGTATTTCAATCGAATTTTGGCATACCTAAGTTTAAAATCGGTTCTACTCAAATGACCAGTGCAATAAAGATTGTATTGTTACCAAATGCAGATAATTTATGGTCATCAGACCCTTAGTCGGCATAAGATAAACCCCAGAATAACTACCTGCCTTGGGCGATTTTCTCAGATGCTATCAAGGGTCTAACAACCATAAATTATTTGCGTTTGCAAACTTTATTGCTGCACTGGTAATGAAAACAGAACCGACTTTAAAGTTAGGTACGCTAAAATTCCCTTGGGTTACTATACACTAACAAAATAGCCTAGTGATGAAATAGCCCACCACTAAAATACAAATTAGATACTTACTTGACATAAATAGTTTGCCCACCCCTTAAATTGCCATTAATTTTTTAGATACAAAAACGAAACTAGGGAGATTAACTATATCAGAAAATTGATGTCTGCTAAGAGAAAAAAAATAACATTCTGTGACTTCCGGTTCTGCTTAAAATAACCCCATCTTTCCATTTTTAAATTGTGCACTATATATAATTTTGCATAATTTGATTCTAAGTTACTTTATAAGATTAATTCTAAATGTAAAAAACCTACTTTAATTAATTTTTATGGATATCAAAGAAAAATAATGAATTTTATTTCATTATCTAGGGCGCTGCTATGACTAAAAATTTACACCATTATTTATAGTGTCTGCGATGAAATGATAATTGCCTTACTGTAATGCTTCTAAAGAGAACATGTAAATATCCGTTGAGAAGACATTGCCAGGATGACACTTTTTTAATGAGCTGTTTTTCACTAGGCTATATTGTCAGGAGCTTTTCTGTTAACGACTTTTTAGTCCCTATTTTGACAGAGCACCTATGTGTATGTAGATTAATGAGTTAGAACATGTTTGCCTTTTTTAAAGTTATCTAATTTAATTTTTTATTTCTTGAAAAAAATTGAAAAACCTCTATGCATTGTACAAATTACCACAAATTTGTTTCTTGGACATGTGTACAATTGTAATATTATATTTATTCTTTAATGATTATGCTGCATTTATATTAGATTGTCTGTGAACTACACATTTATTTTGTCTGTGCACGGTTTCTTGTAAAATTTAACTGTGAGTGTTTAATAATAATAATATGAGGCAACTTTTAAAGTGGCATATAATAACCTTTTACACAGGTTCTATATTAATTATTTGTTGTAAACTATAGACAAATAGTTGACAAAAATGAACATAAACTTTTCATAACATGCCAGACTTGAGGAAATCATTCGTAGAATTTTAAACAACTTGAAGAATCACTCTTTTTTACCAATGGGGTGCAACATGTTTTGAATGTGATAACATTGTTTTTTCTGGTCAAGTGCTTATATTCATCACCATTTGCCTAGAACATCTGCTTATAATTTTGTATTCTCAAATTCATTCAGTTTGGAGTATAAACCAGCTACACAGATCCCTTTAAATTAAATATACAAGCAGCATTTAGGTACCTTTTTTGGATTCTTTTTTAGTTAATTATACACTTTTATAATGGTAGTAGCATATTGTAATTGTGTAATACTGAAAAAAAATAATTGATAAAGCAGATATTAAAAAAAAATCTGAATCAAGAACAAATGCTCCAAAACTAGTCACAGAACCTATAGGGGTAAACAACATAATAATATACTGCATGTTAAAAAAAAAGAATATAGAATATTTAAAGAGGTAATAGCATAGGCCAAAATTAACACAAAAGTCTTAATAAACATGGGTTACCAAAATTTCGGAATTATTAAAGGTTATTTTGAAAAAACTTGCTTTTTCCTTGGTTGATATTTTGTGAAATAAACATTCAGTATTTGACTGAAGTTTTCATTTATGGCTGCTTACTGCAACACAAGAATTAACCGACATGCATTTCATGTTGCCAGATTCCTTCAAATCATGTTTTTGTAAAAATTCACCAAAGATTGCATGACACCAATTCGTATAGCAAACAAAGTTATTTATCTGAAAGACCAAGGTTGGCTTCTACTCCTAAAGCAGAAGAAGAAATTCTAGCATGGATAGGGTATAATCTGGGGACTTGTGTGCAGAACCCATCAGCAAAGGTAGGATTAGTGCTCCTCTTGTTCAGAGAGTTCCCCATAATAGAGCTGCTTTATCCATACCATGTTTAACAAGTACAGGCCTTAAATACACTTCATTATCAAGCACATTTGATTTCTTGCTGCTGGTTTCTATGCAATGATGCTGCACACTCCCGCTTTCTTGCTGATATTCTTTTTACTGATGAGGCTGGGTTCACATGAAATCAAGTTGTTAATTTTCACAGTATGCTTGTTTGGGCTGACAAAAATTCCCATGCTCTAATGACACATTTTACATTAAACATTTGGATGCATATTGTGGACAGCAGGTTTGTAGGTCGTATTTTACCAAATCCATTAAGAGGAGTGGGGAATATTTTCGATGTCATTCTTTTGAACCAAAGGAAACAAATGTGTTTCAAACGTGATGATCCGCCCATAAATTTTTCGATTGCCATTAGAGAACATTTACACTTTCCCATGTAGATGGGTAAGAAGGATTAGACTTGTATTTTGCTATAGATTGCCTGATTTAAACCTTCTAGATTTTTTTTTGGGATATTTAAAAACATTAGTCTATGTTACTATTGTAAATAAACTTGTGGAGCTGCAGCTAAGAATTGATAAAAAATGCTAGCAAATCTGAGCCAATGAGGGGGTTTTAGAAGGACTTCGAATATCCTTCATATATGTTGTGCCTGCTTGGCGAGGTGGAGGAAGGATACTATGAACATCTAATGTAACTTTATTTTTTGTTTTTGCTAGAAGCTTATTTATTTTTTTGTACATAATAAGTGCATGAAATGATTCAGAAAAGAATTCTTGTATATCTCCCAAATTGTTATTTTGCAAACCCTCGTTTATTAAGACTTTTCTGCTTACTATTGCCACTTTAAATATTCTATATCCTTTTTTAACTCCCTGTTTAAGATTCTAAAGACAAAAATGATAAAAAAAGTATACAGGGTGCCCTTTAATGGACCAGCTTCCTTGAGTCAAAAAAGCCAAAATAAACCAATTTACCTTAGTCAATTTTGTCTCCTTATGAAGTTACAGCCCTTCAAAGTCATTTTTCTTTACTTCGTTTCCTTCAATTGTTTTGTTTATCAAAACATTTTAGTTAAATTTGGGGTATCTAATCATTCCAAATAAAGCAAGATATTTACAATTTCAATAAATCATAGAGGACGCTCAAGACTCTCATTTGTTATTTTGTTTTTGCAAAATGTTTGTAGAATAATTATAAAACATTATGACATTTTCTTAAAAATTAATAGATTTAATTGAAAAAGTATACTTTTCATGTAGCACTAAACTAAACCGTTTCAGAGAAGAATAGATTTTTTACCCTGCACACTGAACAAAATTTAATGTTTATAAAATACTCCTAATCTAGTAAGTGTGTCATTATTTGGACAGTCTAATTCATGTTAATTTAATCAAACCCAACATAAAATCTTATTAAGTAACAGCACAAAATACAATAAAATATATTAATATGACCTAGATATCAATGATTTTGTTGTGGGGGGCAAATTAGTGGATCCAAACAAACATAAGTAGTCATAACATGCTTAAAGGAAGCTTTTTGTGCAATTTTACTGTTTTAATAAAATATTTTGAAGTGTCACTGTGTATGTTTGAGAAGCTTACACTCCTTCACTTTACTTAGCAGGTATTACAAACCAAAACTACATTTAAGTACAATGTATTGTTGAAAAGCTTTAAACTACTATAAGTGCATGTGTAGAACATTACAATTTACATGTTGGGACCCTGAATACTCTTATTATAATGAGAAAGAAACATGTAAACTTTACAGCACCTATTCTAGGTTGTTTTTCTGCAATAGATGTAACTAAATGTAATTTCGGTTTGTAATACTTACTAAATATTATGAGAGAAGAGAGAAGCTAACTCAGGGCAATTAAAACACCTTTCAAATAAATACGAAGATATTCTTTTATGCATTAGTATGGTTATTGTTGTTTGTTATTATGATTGCTCTTCATATATGCTATATTTAGTCGTATTTTGGGAACATGTTTTAGGCAAATTGTAATTGTATTGATAAATAGGAGAGCCTTAAACCAAGAGTCAGGCAGAGTGATTGTGGTTATTATTCCCCAACAGCGTTAGCATATAAAATTTGCAAAAAAAATATGTTTTAGGCACTTGAAATCTTTTATTATAGTAATGTATAGTCCAAATATAAAAATCCCAGACTGTTTTGTTGGTTATAAATATTATAGCTTATTTACTAATTAATATTGAAAATATGTGCAAATCACCAGGCAAATTATTAAACGGTTTTTCAGAACTCACTGACGCAAATAAAGATTTTAAATGAATGTGACAAAAAAAGTCTTATGCGTAGCCGTGATCCGTAGTAATTTTTCAGAACATTGTGTAACCATCACTGTACCTGTCCATTTCAGGTAATCTTGTTGAATTTAGATAATTCCTAAGCTAGCATCCCCCATTTCGTTTTAGTTGTGCCGAAAACCTCTAAGACCCACTAATAAATGGATACCTTGACGTCAAATGTTTTTCTTGATTTACCATCGTTGTGTTCCCCACACTCTCTTAAAAAAGAGTCAAAAATTAAATTGAAAAACTTTTAGAGCAGATAAAAGGTAAAAACGAACTCAAAGTAACTTTTCACATTGCTATGTTTGTTCAGAAAAAATCAATTGCTTTGTTGTGTATAGAAAATACTAGACAGCTGGTAAACTTAAGTCATGTCATCAACACCTAAACTTGAGTCACGTCATCAACAGCCAATCACAATCAGAAAAGGCCAGGGCCCCGGCATCGGCAGCTGCCGGCAGGTCTCAATAAACTGTCTCTCTCTTACTAACGGCTACGCATAAGACTTTTTTGTCACATTCATTTAAAATCTTTATTTTCATCAGGGAGTTATGAAAAACTGTTTAATTTGTTTGGGGAATTGCACATATTTTCAATATTAATTAGTAAATAACTGATAAAAATTTCGGACAGCCTAAAGTATGTATATTGTTGGTGTTCATTAATTAAATACATTCAGAGACGTCAGGTCATGTTTTAAAACCGACAAAATAGTCTGGGGTTTTTATATTTGGAATAAACATATTATACTAAAATAAAAGATGAAAAAAAATTCAAGTTGTCTAAAATATATTTTTGTAGTTGATTTTTTTGCAAATTTCATATGCTGCGTAGTTGCGAAATAACCACAATCACTCTGCCTGACTCTTGGTTTAAGGCTCTCCTATTTATCAATACAATTACAATTTGCCTAAAACATGTTCCCAAAATACGACTAAATATAGCATATATGAAGAGCAATCATAATAACAAACAACAATAACCATACTAATGCATAAAAGAATATCTTCGTATTTATTTGAAAGGTGTTTTAATTGCCCTGAGTTAGCTTCTACTCTTTTGACACCTTTTAAATAAATATGTATATATTTACGAGTATTTATGCCTTAATATGATTATTGTTGTTTATTTGTTATTAATATTGCTCTTCATGTTGTATTTTGTGCTGTTACTTAATAATGTTTTACAGTTTTATGTTACTAAATTGGTATGTCTTTTTAGTATTTTATCACTATTAAATTTAATCAGTGTACAGGGATAAAGCTAAATCTATTATGATGATAAATATACTTTTTTCAAAGTAAATTCACTAATTTTCAATAAATGGTCATGATATTTTATAAATATTTATTCTACAAAAAGTTATTGCAAAACTAAAATAATAAGGGAGCATCATGAGCACTGTCTGTGATTTATTCAAATTGTAAATGTAGACCTTGGTGCAAAAGGCGGCCAAGTCCTAAATCAAAATGTTTGAAGAAATAAGGAAAAACATTCTTGATTTTGCAATCGGTTTAACACACTCGAAATTTTTGTTTTAAATAGATGTTATTGGTATACTTCCAATTTGTCTAATTTTTGCATAAAACAGTCAGGGATAGTTGAAAATACATAACCCTTATAGAAAGTTAATTTTGTAGAAATGTAGACTTGGCCGATTTTTACACCAAGTCTTTATATAAACTATCTTATTTAGACTTATTAGATATACTAACATACCTTGAATAAAATATCTTGGAAAACAAAAGAACAGTTGTAAGAAACAACATAAGAAGTATAACTTTGAATTTCGTACAAATGTGGACTTGGCCAGTTTTTGCACCAATGACTTTAAATATACTGTCTTATTTAGAATTATTAGATATACTAAAGTACCAAATTTTAATAAAATATCTAAGTTGGTTTATTTTGGCCCAAATAAGCTACTGTTAACTTATAGCCCATTCATTTCTGGACACCCTGTATAAACCAGACCAAATGTTTAAACCTAGTGCGCAATTAACAGGTGACATTTCTCGTATTTTTATTTATTTAACTTCAACATGAAGCAGATCACCACACATTATTTTGAACGACTATCGCTTAAACACTTGCAGCAATTTTAATAAGACAGTATTTATGGTAATTATAAAAAATGTATAATAAGTTTATTAACGGTCTATGGTTGTAGCCAGGCCCACCACTGCTTACCTTAGTTTATGCTTCTGAAGAAGCATTATGTCTTGCAATTATTTAGCAATTTCTCCTTCACTGCTGCTAACGACCACCGTTTGTATAGCTTGCATTGCTGATATATGATTTATTTATATATTTTCAATTTATAAGTCAGTAAACACATAATAAAATTAGTATAGCCCTTTAAGGGCTCACTTCTAGAAGTGTATTTTATTCAGTATATCTGAGAAGGATTATTCAAGTTATGAAATTTTGTGCATTTACTATTTCCACTCTATAGTCACTAGTATTCTTTTACATCTAATGTAATTTAATCAAGCAGTTGCAGTATCAGTGAAAATAAGGTATCTTTTGAACATTTTGTGCACATCATAACATTTTAGTATAGTAATGGCCAACTTGAACAAAGGATGTGATCTTTATTTATAACACAAAAGAAATTTAGCTATGGAATGTGGCTCTTCAATTGAAAATTTCCTAACTGCTTTTTGTAAATTTAAAAAGTAAGGATTCCTGCTTGTAAAGACAAAAAATCAGCGCTAAACAGTGGCACTGTGAGCATGACACATCTATAAGATGGCTCACTAATGTAACAGTAAGCAGAAGTAACTTTGCATATTACGAGTTGGTCATTATTAAAAACTCATAATCTCACTGCAATTACATTAGGCGGTGCCTTTTGTACTTACTTAATAAAAAAGTATTTATAAATAGTAAATTGACCCCACCTTGGAGTATAATAATTATATAAGTATAATAAAGACTTTTTAACTCTAAATTCCTATAGCCTCGAAACAGGTCTTTTAAAGGAATTTGGAGTTTAATACATTTTTTTCTATTTTGTGTCATATCTGTTTTCTACGCAAGAAAATGTGAGAGATTTAGTAAAAATTAAAACCTGCCATGCTTAAGTTGGCTAAGTGTCAATTTTGACACGACCCATGACAGTTACGACGTTACGAGATTGAATTTGGAATGTTTCCTTGGAATTTTTTAGTGATACCAACACTGGAAAATAAAAAAAATGTTTCATAATGGATTCATTAACAACGCAAAAAAAGTCTTTATTATACTTAAATCAGTAAAAGTATTTCCTAATCCCAACATGTTCCTATTTAAGATTGAAATGTTGTAGCTTCAATTGGAGATGCCTTAAGGATGGAAGTGTTAGATAGGACACCATTCATCAAGGAAATTTTAAACGCCCTCATGCAAATTGGGATGAGTTTCAATCAAGCAGTGGATGAGATGATATCTAATCAAGGTTGCAAGAACTTGTGCTTTACTGATATTTTACTGAACATTATTTGTGCAAGGCACAAAGAACTAGAGCACAATTGGACATTGGTACAAAACATTATCAGATACCGCAAAGAACCTATTGACCATGGTGTCATTAATGATATCTTACAGTCCTGCATTAATAGTAATAATGTAGAATTTTATAAAAATGTATCAATTGATATATTTGAAAAACAAAATATTGATTATAAATTGCTTGATGAAGCACTATTAAAAAGCTACATGAGAAATTTGCACAATTCTAATTTTTATGAGCAATTAAATAACTTAACTAATAAAAGTGGTTTGCATATTTCTTCTCGTACAGCAACACCTACTGAATTAGCATCACCATCATTACCATCACATAGTATACAGCAACAGTTACTGATACCAAAAGAATCTCAAAGAGTTCCTGACGTACCCACTGCAAATAATTATTTCACAGACACAGATTTATCGGAATTTGAATTACAAGAATTAGTAAATAGCTTACTTGAACCAAAAGTATACAGATTTGTAACTCTGTTAATTCGCTACAAGGGAACTTCTAAAGCTGAATCGTTTGCCTTAAATACTGTAGTAACTTTGTCGAAGCTTCACAACAGTGATAGGGTGTTCATGAATATAATAAAATATTTAGGTAAGTTATATATTGTTCAGCTTTTATTAGTGGTGACCACTATTATTTATTTTATTGTAGAATTGGAAGTACCAAATTATATGCAAGATGTGAGTTTAAAGGAACTTGTGGAGCTAATAGCTTATAACCTTATCAACATACTGACTGCAGATGAAAAATGGGAGGCTGCTGGAATTATTCTAAGGAATTTTATGAGTGATTCATTTATTCGTACCAGGGTATGTTTTTCTTATTAAACATGTTTAAATATTAATTTTTTTTAAGTATTATTTATTGTACCCGATATAGCTAATTGGTTATACATATAAAGGCTCTCTTCATTCAAAAATGGGCAGTACTGCATTTCAAGTACTTGTACTTAGCTTGATCAATATAAAGTACTTAGTACTTAAACAGTCCTTAAGTACTAAGTACATACATTAACCAGTTGTATCTAGTATAATTTGGTGCGTACCGGTTGCCTTGTGTACGATCCAGTATTTTTTTAATCCTTTGCTGATGTGATACCTGATTGATTATCTATAGTCTGCCTTCTACCATAATATGTTATTTTGCTACAGTAATATCAAATAAAGTTGTTTTTTTGTAATGCAACATCCTATATTTTACTTTTAACTAAGAAACTTGATAAGCACTTTTTACATTTTGAAGATTAATGATTATCACCTTTATGTCAAATAAGACAAATTCAACAGAAATTGTTTGTCCACGGAAACATTATTTTATTATGTTTTAGCAACGGATTATGTTATTCAAACAGACAGACAAACATATTGATAAACATTTAAACGTGCAGCGACAGGAACATTTGTCCACTGAATTCGTGTCAAGTATTAGAAAATATTTTTATTTCTGTACTTTTAATATGTACTGGGGTTCATATTTAGCTAAGTACTTATACTAAGTACTTAAGTATATTTTGCTTGTACTTGGCCTAGCTCTGCCAGACAGCACATCCATCTTCTCTTATTCCAGACAAACTAATGGTGCTTGTAATTTTCTGTTATTTATTGTGATAAGAAGGCAAGTATAAAAAAAATTCCAACTCCAAATTCCTTTTAATGTGACCAGTCTAATGAGACCTCATCCTCAGACCACAGGCTACAATTTAATAAAGTATAAACATACACAAAATAACCACTAGAAAACCTGTGAGCAAAACTAAAAAAAGTTATTAATGGCCTAGGTTCAAAATTCATTTGCGAATTTAGAGTAATCTCATTAGAACATTTATAAGATCTATTTATATCCAAAATTTGGAATCAGTTTAATAATTGACTGTTTTACTAGATATGTAAAATTTCAGAATTGTGTCTGGCATCTTTAGATGGATTGTAAATAATGAATAATTTTATACCGATCGCCAAGACCTGAGATGTTTTTCATTCTAGCTGTTAAATTTGTATCTTACCTTATTATTCACATTTACAGTTTTTGCGTCTTAATTGTGTATACAATTTCTCCAGTTTCAGAAATTTAACATTAAAAAGAATTTTTACCAATGTTGACAATGAAATTAATATGTTATCTTTCTTTGTCACTTTAAAGTTTATTATTAGTTACCCAATTCGCCAATGGTCTATTTTATTTGGCATATAGATTATTTACCATCAGAGATATGATTTATAAGTTTACTGAGTAAACTTATAAATCATTCTACATTAGCTTTATGAGATAGGTACCATTAGTACATTCAGATATTCACGCATAACTTGGCATGGTGTAATAACTTTCCGTTCTTTGTTTGCTGCAAGGTCCATGGCTTCTGACTGGTTGCTGCCAATCAGCAAGTTCGATCACTGATTTACTACATATTGGCCTTAACATTTAATTTTAAAATGTTTTAGTTCACCTTATAAATACTAAACTGCAGTTTGGAAGTCTGTTAAATTTTTAATATTATACTAATCGGGGCAAGAATAAACTGTGATGTGCCAAATAGGTGAAAGCTTTTGTATATCTACTGCGTATGACGTTACCCTGGATGCAAAATGCAAAACTGACGTTTGTCTTTGGCAAACACTTATTAACTGTTGGGTTTTTGTGCTTTTTAAATCGCATTTCTGTTACCTGGTAATGACTTATCATTTGTACGATACAGTATGCAGTGGCGTAGTACACCAGTTATAGAAGGAGAACAAAATGATTTGTTTTATACCACAATGGAGTACTCTACGAGAACTTGTTGCAATCTGAAGAGGCAATTCAGGCAGAATTTCTTCCAACTAAACAACTAAAATTGCATAATATCTATAGTGTATAGGTAGGGCTGCCATCTCTAAAACCTGCCCCCCAGGACCGGAATTATGGAGCTTTCACCCCGGACATTTCAATACTTTTTTCATTCGCTTACATCTTGATTAAAATATATTTTACTCCGTACTTGTTAGAAGAACACTTTAATTTTAAACCTCTTTTGTTGCATGAAATAGTATGTTTAATCGTTCTTGTGACGACAAGTGAGTAATTTTGCTTTATTTTTTAACCTTTTCAGGTATTAAATAAAAAATGAACAAACCCAATATTAGTTACTCAGTTAATAAAATTTAATGAAAACTTGTTTAACTTTTTATTTTTTCCATACAATTAACAATATTTACCCGGACTACAATTTAAACCCCGCCCGGACGCTCCCCGGATGTCTTCCAAACTAGGACAAATCCGGGGAATTCGGACGCATGACAGCCCTATGTATAGGTACTTTTAGGTGGTAATTTAAAATAATCAAATTCTAACATTGCTTGTTTTAAACTGTAATGCTTGTTTTTATTTTGTGATAACATTCTGCTGATAAATATTTCATTTGATTCTGTGTGCGTATACATCAAAAAGCCAAGTTATTTGAATCCTTCATTGGTGAGATTAGGTCTCACAGACTGAAGATTGCATTTCTAAATACAGTATAAATTGAATTCAGTTTGACACTCAACATTATTATCAATTAAGCTATAGAATTTGTTTGCCTGTTCAAAATTTCTGTAAATTATGTTTCTCAGGGAGATATTATTGTTTATAACTTTTTTGTTGAACATATAATCACAAAGCTTATATTCACTTTATTTATTAGCCAAAAGCAGTCTTACCAATAACTTAAATAAATAAAGTAGATATAATCTTTGTGCTTACTTGTCGAACAAGAAAAGTTATTATAGTTTTATGGTTTATCTAGTAAACATTAGGTATGAGGAGAAGCACTTCCTTTTTTTTAAATTCCAAATTATAATCATTGTATTAGTAATATCTCTTTTTTATAAAAAAATTGATATTTGCTGAACCTGGCAGTTTTGTTTTTCATTGTATTTTGTAATCTTTTTAGAGGAAAACAAATTTAATCAATTATGTCATTTTGAAGCTGAAGTCTCACATATTGTAAGTTAGTTTTATAAAAAAACACATAAATTACATTGTAGCCATTTTGTAGCAACCCTGGAGAAGGTGTGAAATAAATCTACCAAAAACTCGGTTAAGAATATTCTTTAAGCAAACAAAAGGTTGCTATCCCCCTTAGAACATTATAATATAATCTGAATGACCGTTAATTCTACTAAACATATAAAAAAAACAGCATTATAAATATAAATTCTTTATTTTCTCTCTTTTTTGTTTTAAATCAGTACAGCTTTCGACACAAGAAGTGGCGAGCGACATTGTGGCGCCGAGCAGCTTACTCTGGTACAGGTACACAAATCCTTCAGTGGCGTCGGGTAGTTGATGTGAGTGAGATTCACTTACCGTAGATATGTAGGTACAAGGGTCTAAATCTAAAAGGCGTAGTGCGGCAAGAAAACTTCACATGTAGTAATATGGCAAAATCTTAAGTTTTTTATGTACCTTCCGAAAAAATAATCACAACTAGATAAAAAAAATAATCAGAACAAAAAATTACAACTAAAACTAAGATAAGTCTCAGAGCTGCATGACCGAATTGCTTTACAATTTCGTCAAATTCCTACCTGACATGTTGCGTTTTATGACGCTTTATAATTTCATAAAGTTGTGGCTTCAGCATTGCAGGGTCAAAACAAATCCGTTTATTAGTTAACCACTCGACCATATCACATTTCTTAGAAGTGGAATTAGGTGTCCGATTGAATTGAATTTGCACATTGTGGTATGGTGCATTGTCAATTACGATTACTAATTTTTCAGGTTAGGTTGGGGATTAACCTTTCTCAGGCCCATTTACCATAATTTTCGGAATTCATTTCATTATAGTAATCGCCTGTTTTCGTTCCCGACTTGATCATTTCAAGGCAATTCAGAACAAAGTCCATTTCTCCACCGGCATGTACCATTTAATAACGATTGCCCTTTTGTATGTTTTTAAATAATCCCTCGTTGCTCCCGTCGCTCCAACCCTCGGTACTAGTGTGTCTGAACCACCGAACTGCATAAAAAAAATATTATTTTATAGAGTTCGGTGGGCTGAACTGAATAGGTACCCTTGCGTTACGCCACTGTAAAACCGTACTAAGGGTAATAGGCGCTGCCGTGTCTGAAGCGGTTTGCATTTTGGTTTACTGCGCATCCAGGTCTCTCATCACTTCTCGTGACAGGAGCTGTATAAAACTTTCATATTAAAAATCATTAAATAAAACAAACTAAAATTTCATATTGTCATTTTTTAATGAATTCTTCTTTAATATAATAACTCTTGAAGCGTAATCCACTTAATTCTTTAATTGTAAAGCGCTTTCGACTAACAGATAGTCATCGTCAGTACAACAAAGGTCAAAACATAGAAAAAAAGAAACTTTTATAAATCGATTGACAAAGTCAAAAAATTTATAAATAAGCAAAGTTGACTACAAACCAAAAGTAACCTACATGCCAGCAACACAAACGTAATATTAATTTAGATCAAATAAATAGTTTAMAACAGGACAACAATAAGTGATTAGCCAACGAAGAATTTATTGTTACAATATCTGTATTTTTATACTTATCGAATTGTTTTAGATGTTCTTTACCGCTAATTAAAAAAGATCTTCTTGTTTGTCCAACATAAACCGAATTGCAATCATTGCATGAAAAACTATAAACGCCTGAATTATTTAAAACTGGAATTTGGTCTTTATTGCGGACAAGACAGGAAAACACACTGCCTATGGTAGAAAAAGCAATATTTATTCCATGAGAAGAAAATAATTTTTAGAAAATCAACTTGTACAGACAATGTTACTCCTTATTATTCTTTACACCCTTATTCACACAAAATGGCTGTTTTTCATTCACTTTTTAATCGACTTTTTAAAGTACCATTGTCATTAAATGCTTTCGAAAAAGAATTGGGTGTAATTCTCCAAATTGCTCTCAATAACAATTTCCAAAATGATTTAATAAAAAACTATTTTGTATTTGACAAAATTTAAATATTCTTTGTGTACAACTTATTTTGATGAAAAAGTTAAGGTTTGGTTTCCTCTTAAGTTTGCTCATCAAGTCTCAGTTACCCTGTCTAAATTATTTTCTTCTCATGGAATAAATTTTGCTTTTTCTACCATAGGCAGTGTGTTTTCCCGTCTTGTCCTCAATAAAGACCAAATTGCAGTTTTAAATAATTCAGGCGTTTATAGTTTTTCATGCAATGATTGCAATTCAGTTTATGTTGAACAAACGGGAAGATCTTTTTTAATTGGAGGTAAAGAACATCTAAAACAATTCGATAAGTATAAGAATGCAGATATTGTAACAACAAATTCTTCGTTAGCTAACCACTTATTGTTGAATAAACACACTGCCACGCTAGACAATTTAAAATCATTACATTTGTGCAGTCAATCCTCAAATTTAAATTTTTTGGAAATTTTAGAAATCTATAAAAGTGTTAGCGAATAAAATTTTACTATTTTAAATAATTCTTGTAATTTCAGTTGTCCCGTTTTAATTAATTAATTTATTTGATCTAAAATAATATTACGTTTTTGTTGCTGGCATGTAGGTTAGTTTTGGTTTGTAGTCAAGTTTGCTTGTTTCCAAAATTTTTTTACTTTGTCAAGCGTATTATAAAAGTTTCTTTTTTCTATGTTTTGACCWATATTSTACTGACGATGACTATCTGTTAGTCGAAAGCGCTTTACAATTAAAGAATTAAGTGGATTACACTTCAAAAATTATTATATTAAAGAAGAATTCATTAAATACTATTCCACTTTGAGAGTATGGACCAGTTTTCAATTTTTTTGTCATTTTTTAATTCGGCTAACATTAATCGGGCAGATGCCTACAACTTGTGGAATAATCTGAAAGATAAACCACCTATGAAAACTTACTTGGGATAGCAATGCATTGGGMCTTATTCTTATTCTGATATTTATTTTATTGAATGAAATTGTGATGGCTGCCTAGCACAGCCCTTTTCCTATGGTTTTACAAAGTCTTCTTGGTAATGTTCATGTTATAAGTTTAAATTTTTATTTTGTACTTGCAATATACATATAGTTTAGTCTGTCTGCTTTGGTTGTTTTCACACTTTTTATTGGATTTCAATGATGATTAGTTTAACTGTACGCTTTTGCAAACTCTGAAGTAAATATTAGACCTTATTGTTTTTATTTTTAAGGAATTCAAGAGATCTTTCACCGAACCCAGAACACCTGTTGGACGACATTTGCATTCATGTAAGATATTAATGAGAAACAATCTCTTAACAGAGGCATCTGTGATAATGCTTAGAAAAGGTAAATAATAAGTATTAATTATTTATATCTGTATTTACTAATGGTTGTTTCCTCTTGCAGATTTATGTATTTTGCATCCTCGAAATCAGTGGCCTCTTGAATCTGCTGAGACAGACAAACATTACAGAAATGCCATCGTAAAAGAGTTATTAAAATTATGTTTGGATGTGAATGCTATAGACATTTTGAAGAAACTAATTTTTTATGTGGTGGAAAATGATCTTGATATTTCTGTGGGTACGTTATTTGCACTTTATTTAGTTACAACTAGATTCACCCTCAAAATTTATGTGTTGAGCGTAACTGTATACGTTGTCTTTTTAATATTTCAAGGATTGGGCAATTCGCCTGTTTCACATTCATTGTAATTGTTCCCGTGTTTCGAGACATACCTTATATATACATATACTGTACCAGTATTTGGTTTTGTGGGTTCGAAGGTAAGGTTAGCGCAGCCGACAAATACTCACCTCGTTATTTGATTTATTTTCGTTAAATACGAGTTTTTTTTTTTAAAGCTAGCACCAGGGTAAGCGTACACTTCACCAGTATGGTTGCTAGACTGCCATAATCATTTCTATTACAATCAGCAACGAACATAACAGTCAATGGCGGATTTATGTCATGAAATGACACCTTAATGAATCAACTAAAAATTGTATTTAGGGATGCTACAATACTATCATTCTCTTAATATCTTATAATTTTTGATATTCTGGTATCCTTTTTAATTTTAACTTTCAACTTCAATTCTTAAATTATGCTTACACAGATATAAAAAGTAACTATTACGTCTTTAAATGTTTTAAGTTTTTTTAAAGTAAAGTTACCAGAACTTTTTTAGAAATGGTTGTGTATTCTGCCAAATGTTAAGAGTAATGATATGTCTATGATTTTTTTATACCAATATGATACCCTTGTGAACCATAGCAAAGGTGTTAAAAAATATGAAATAGATTTTCATAATAATAGAATAAAGATACTTCATTGTTTAATCATATGCACTATGGTACTTAACAGCTAAAAAGGGAGCATGCAATAAAAATTTCCGCATTTATATTTTTGTATAATAACTTCGACATCAATACAAAAGAATCATTTAATAAATTAGTTGTAGCAGATACTATTGTAAAAAAAAGCTTCCACACTGTTCGAAAGAACATAAACTCATTAAATTTATTGCTATATAACTAAAAAGTTATGATACAAAAAACATTAAAAATTTTTATGTACTCTGAAAAAAAAGCAAATATCTGTGCTCCACTGAGTAGGTTTGTAGGCCTGTGACACAATGATTTAATAAACTTTGGCATAATATATCACTCATATGCATAAGTTATACAATGTGTTATCGTCTTTATTTTAGATAAATGGAGTTTCTGCTGTACCGTTTTTGAAAGAATGTTGGATAATTATGACAAGTACAAGGATGATCTTTTACACATATTTAGAACAAAAGTTTTGATCTCATGGTACAAAAATTTAAAGAGAAACATTTTAAGGGCTTTGTGCATTTTGCTGTTATCTGAAATGTCAGAAAACGAACTATTAAATTTCTACAACAGATGCTGCGAACGAGAAATATATATAGACTACAAGGTAAGTTTATTCATATTGTATATTTAATATACCAGTACAAAACTTTTGTTTACCAGGTTAAAAGATATTACATGTTTCCGAAACAGTTGCACTTTATTACCGTTACAGTAAATTGAGTAATTTTTTTTTATGTTAGACAAAATTTATAGAATCAAAACTGTTGAAGTAAAATAAACATTACAAATTTTTATGAATCGTATTAAATTATCTTCAGTTTCTGACTATTGTCTGAATATTACAACTCAATCAGTCTTATGGGGGGGAATAAGTTTTTGCCTTATTTTGGGTATGATTGTTCAATGGCAGGGTAATTATGTGGTTTTGTTACAATGTTCGTAACTGTACTGTTCTGGCGATAATGAAAAATAAATGACGTTATGTTCTTTGGTTTAGGTTCAGGTAAAATTTCAAAATGAGGCTGTTGGATGTATTTACAAATATAAAAGCTGATTAAATATATTGCTGATTGTGTGAATGAAAACGTTGTGTTACCACTTTTTATTGAAATCTTCTCATACAGTCTACAGAATGAATTCATACACACCTAAGTGTATTCGTATGATATTTGGTTTACATATAATGTACCATTATTATTGTAAATCACCTTTTATTTGACATTGTCATTTTTTGCTGTAAATGTCCCTTGGACTGATGAAGGGACCTAATTAAAATATATTTCTATGCTATGCTCTCTGTACTACTACTTTTAGGGTTCTATCCCTCCCTGTTCTTTCTTCAATACAAACCATTGAGGGTTGATTCTACAAAAGTGTGTTCTTGTATACAGAGTATTTACAGTCTACAATAGCTAACATTTTTATTGAACATCATGACTAGTGGTTTAAATGTGGCAGTTTAATGAAATTTTTGGGAATTTTGTGGTGTTGACAATAAAAACAATTGAACATCAACTGACCGAGATAGCTACTACAAGTTTGTTATTTAAAATAAAACTACCCCACGAATCTGCGACATCAAATAAAATAATAATAAAACTGTGTTTGACGTCACTGTTACATTGTCATTTTGACATTATTTTACATTATTTCATTGATTGATTGAACCAGCGTACGGTAGGCATTCTCTGGATTGGAGGGGTTACACGCTTGTTGCTAGTGGGCTCCCACGTAGCACATGTTACAGGAGTTTGGGGACTGGAATGGGGAGGTCTGCAGGGCATCCAACTAGCGGATACTTTTTTATTAGTCTCCATGTTAGATGGTGGCTTAGTTTGGCTGCATTATTCTTGTTCTTCCTCAGGCGAGCTGCTGTCTGAGATTGTATACAGCTTTAGGACTTCCTTATTTATTGTTTTCTTGTCTTTTGCGATTTCTGACCACTGTTCTTCATTTATATTTGATTTTGTTATGATTCCCTTCACCATTGTACTCCATGTGTAGCACGGTCGTCCTACTTTGAGCTTGTTGCTGTTCATTTTCCATGCTTTTTGTAGTATATGGTCCTTTCTCTCCTTTGAATATATCCCCAATATTTCATTACATATGTTTCTATTCTTTTTGTGATTGTCCTTCCCTCTAGGAGTTCTGTTGTCCCTCGATTCTCATTTTTTTTGACAGCTTTGGCCAGTAATTGTATGATGTTTCGTTCTGCGTTTCTCAAGCTTGTTCTGTTAGCTTTAGTAGTAGCAGCACTTTTGACTACGTATGTCATGATGGGCAGGATTACCGATGTATATATATTTTTCAAGATGCTCCATTCCGGCTTGTGTTTCTCWACAAATGGTAGTATAGCTCTTGTCACTCTATGTGCGGTTCTTGTCCTCTCTTTGACTGTTTGTCTGCGGTTGAGTTTGCGTATTATGTTTGCGTGTTATGTAGGACATTATTTTACATTATTTGTTGCAGAGATTCTGAAATAATGATAATGGAATATAGAATTTTTACAAATTTTTGTCAAAATGTCAATCTAACTGTGACATCTAAAACAGTTTTATTATTTATCAGGCCAATTTGATAAAAAAAATAATTTAGTTAAGCAGAGAAAATGTGAATCCTAACATTCAACTGCAATTTTCTCGGAAAGGCTCAATTTTAGCTGCATGAACAAAGAATATCTTTTTTTGTTTAAAAGGCCCAAAGATTAAAGAATACATATTTTTTTTTAAATACTTAACCGTTTTAAAGTTAATTGTTAAAATGTGGGGGATTGGTCCCCTCCCGGCAGCCCCAAAACATATATTAAGAAAATGTGCTCATCATTTCAATGACTCCCACTTCAAATATTTATAGCCAAAATTTGATAAAATTTTATCAACCGGTCTAAGAAATGTTTTTGAAAAGCTGTTTCTCTTCCGACATATTTAAGAGTCAATATCTCAGTAGGCGGGCATTTAAAATAATGTTATTTTTGCACCAGTTTTCAGATTCCGAAAGGCTGCCCACATAATGTGGGACACCCTCTAAAAAAAAATTGATTTTTTTATATAATACCACTTTTACAGGAAGACGATAATAATGCTACTTGTGGAGATTACTGCTGTTGTTTATATGAATTTTGTCTCCCAAAATTGCATAATTAGAAGATTAAATAAAAACCTCTAAAGTATTTTTTCTGTTATTTATAAAAGTGAGGATTGTAATTTTAAGATACTAGCAGCACATCAATTACTACTACCAAGTACTAGTAGTACAAGTATTTAATTCACACTCTCAATAAAAGGTAGCCTTTGCGGGCTGCCACGGTAATCTTATCAGGCTATACCCTTCCTTACATCATTGTGTGGCTGCATAATTTTTTTATTATTATTTTTTTAAAACTCAGTACTCTGTGTGCACTTATATGCAGCTCATTTCAAGGTACGAGCCCAGTCGCATATGAATTGGCCCAGGCACAAGTCAAACATTAAATAGTTTTTTGGACAGAGATTTTATTTTAAAGAAACGAAACCAAAAGTTTTGACTAATTATATTTGACCAACTACAACGTGAATAACAACTTAACAGCAGTTCTATATAACTGAAGTGTACAGATGGACAACCTAAGCATAAAAATAAAACTTCGCTTGGCGCATATGAATTGGCCCAAGGAGTCTATAATATTTACCATTGGGTACAATCACCCTTTCGTTTCAAAACTGCCTCAATTCGCCGCGGCATAGTTTGTACTAAGCTATTACAAAATTCTGGAGTGAAATTATTCCAAATTTCTTGAAGCTTAAGTTTTAACTCATCAACTGTGCGAACTGGGGCAGTTCGAAGCTTTTTCTTCATCACATGCCAGAGTGTCTCAATCGGCGACAAGTCCGGACTACTTGACGGCCATTTTATAACGGGGATGTGATTTTCTTGAAACCATGTAGTTGTAAGTTTCGCTGTATGACAGGATGCGCCGTCTTGTTGAAAATAATACTCTCCTCCTGGCAGCTGTAACTTTTCAATTGATGGCAGTAATTCCTCTTCCAAAATCACTTTATATTTTTGAGCATTTACAGTTCCATCTATCATACGAAGGCGCCCTACTCCTTGGGAAGACATACATCCCCAAACCATCACGGAAGCCGGAAATTTTACTTTCCTTTGTAAACAGTCAGAGTGATATTCTTCACCGGGTAGACGAATTATCCTCTTTCTGGTATCTCCAACAAAGACTTCGAATCTGGATTCATCGCTCCAGATTATGGAATCCCACTGTCTTTGCACCCACTTCTTTCTCTCATTTGCCCATAAACGTCTAGCTTTCTTCTGCTTTTGCGTTAATAGGGGTTTCACTTTTGCCTAAAATGCGTAGAATAAAAAATTGACCAGTTTAGGTTACAAAACATACTTTGTAAAAACCATATCCCATTGTTTTAAGATGCCGTAAGCAAGTATCTTTTGATACCCTCATCTGTATTGCGTTTCCCCACTTGGAAGCTAGTTCTCTTGAAGATACACGACGATCTTGTCTGATAAGATTTCGGAGAACACGTCGATCTCTCTTCGTTATTTTAGAAATTCTTCCCGTTCTGACTTTCCTTGTTACATTTCCCTCCTTTTTAAACAATCTAATGATATTTCGCACTGTATACCGAGAAATTCTTAAATTTTTAGCGATGTTACACCCCGAAATTCCATCGTTATGTGCACAAATTATAGATTTTCTCAAATCTTCAGATAGCGGCTTGCCACGAACCATTTTCACTAAACTTTGGCGTGTGACAGCTAGAACACTGACCATTTGACGCCGATACAGTTTTGTTTTTATTTTATTTCAAAGCAAACGTGATTTTAGAGCAAACCACAGTATGTCGTTATTTTGGGCCAATTCATATGCGCCAAGCGAAGTTTTGCTTTTATGTTTAGGTTGTCCAACTGTACACTTAAGTTATATAGAACTGCTGTTGACTTGTTATTAACATTGTAGTCGGTCAAATATAATTAGTCAAAACTTTTGGATTCGTTTCTTTAAAATAAAATCTCTGTCCAAAAAACGATTTCATATTTTACTTGTGCCTGGGCCAATTTATATGCGACTGGGCTCGTATATTTATTTGCCTATATGTATTTGACGAGAAAGGTAAAATTCATAAACAAAAAATATATTTATCCTATAGAAATATTGTAATATTTAGCCTTTTTACTATTCACACAGTCAATACGTTTGTCTCACTACACAGATAAATGGAAAGAAATTATATCTTTAAATAACTGTCCAAACTGTTTTAATGAGAATTACTTGGAGTTTATCTTGTTTTGGTCACACCAGTTTTATTCCGAAAAATCGACATCTTAATCACTCTCGCTATCATCACTATTCAAACTAATAATAATTGGAGCAATATCTTCTCTATCAAGTAACCGTTCTCTTTCCCACCATTTGTAGATTTCTGCATTTGTGTGGCGAGTGCAGTGAGACTGTTTACAAGAGTAACTGCCTGTGGTGATTCCTTCCATAGTTCTATATACTTTTCTATGCTTCCACCTTTTGCAATTGCATGTTACAATAATTCTTCGCTGTGCTCCAGATATGTTCAATCAAGTTAAAAACACAGTGCTATGATGACAGACGGAGGACAATGTATCAGAAACAAAAGTTTTCTTTGGTTTGTTTCTTAAGCAAGCCCATATTTTATTGACAGATAAGAATACAATAATTTTTTTACATACTCCTGAATTATGTGCAAAAGTTGTGCTCTTAACAAATTAGCCTCAAATGGAATTTTGTTAGCAGTTAACCAGTCCTGGATTTCCTGCTTTTTACTTGAAGAATTATGTGACTTGTTCTCAACTACTTACAAAATAAAGTGAAACAGTTAAGAACAAACTGTACTACATATTTGATCACAATAAATTGACCTACTTCCATTCACTTTCGTAGATTTAACTAATTGGACATCCCCGTCTTGCCAAATATGTACATATTTATTTAAAAGGCGTTAAAAAGCGATGGTCAATTTTTAACATCTTTTTATATAAATAGGCAAGATATTCATTTATGCACTAATTTGGATATTGTTATAGTTTATCATCTTTATTGCATATTGGTCCGTTACTTTATGACATATTTTACTTTTTTATGTTGGGTTTCATTTAATTAACGTGAAATAGACTGTCAGATCTAAAGACCTATTATTATTAAAAAAAAAAATCAAATATAGGATTGGGTGGAAGAACCCTGCCTTTTTCCTATTATCATTTACTATGTTTGTTGTAACATGTTTATATATTACTACTGTATATACTGGGAAATAAAGACCTATTATTATTATTATTATTACTATTAAATTAATGACATCTACTTACTAGATTATAGAAGTATTTTATGATCATTAGATTTGTACAGTGTGCAGGAATAATTTTAAATCGATTTTTTATTTTTGTCTGAAATGACCCGTTTTAGCGCAAGGTAACAAGGATACGTTTTTCAAACATTTTTTATTTTTTAAGAAAATGTAAAAATGTTTTATATTTATTTATTCTATAAAGATATTTAAAAAACGAAATAATAAAGGAGCTTCTTAAGCGCCCTATATCATTTATTCAAATTGTTAATATCTTGCCTTATCGGGAATGATTAGATATACCTCTGTGTAAAATTTGAATGAAATATCCTGAAAAACAAGAGTAGTTGAAAGTAACGAAGTAAAGCTTATTTTGACCCAAGGAAGCTGCTGTTAGCATACGGCTCATTCATTACTGGATACCCTGTATATAGTAGTGTAGAACAGTTCTGTTTTATTGCTCAAGTAGATACAAAAGTACTTTTATTATATTGTATACTCACATTATACTCGAATACATATGTCGGTATATTTTTTATACCTGTATTATTAATATAAATAATAAAAGTAAGAATTTAGGATGGCAATGCCATCTGTCAGTATTACACTGACATGATGACAAAGCCACCTAGCTGCCTTAACGGGAACTACTTCCTAAAGGAAGTGACCTGTAGCCTGACAAATTGGCATGCAACTGCAGTTGGTTGAGGTGTAGACAGCACAGCATAGACATGCATTTTAATATAAATAATGTTTGACCACATGTACCTACATGATATTCTGTTTCATATACATAAAATATAAGTTAGATGTTCTGATGTGTGTACATGTAATTTAATAGCCAGCGTTCGTATGCACTTAGCTATTCTTATATCTTTTATTCATTCATATCTCTTACTAACTTGTGTAGTAAAGATTGTATTTCTTAACAATGACAGACCGGTATAATTTAGATTTTACAAATCACTAGGAACATAAACATTGTTTTTTTGGACTTTTGGATATAACATGGTACTCAAGAACACTGTATCTTGTTTCCATTCCGAAGTTTCGACATAGGTATTATAAAGCAGCGCCAGAGCATTATATTTATTGCATCATATGACGATAACCGCTTAGCCTGAATATTTTATACCTGGCAAAAGCACGTTCATAATCAAATTGGAGGTGAGGCATTGCGTGAGTGTTGCTGGTCCAGTGGCAAGGTCATTTTACCGAATAGTCGGAACTTTGTCGTCAAGCTATACCATGCCCCATGTGTTAACATACATGATCACTGTTGAGGTACCCCCATAAGATTGAACAGAATTTAAGCTAACAAATGGCACTAACTGCATTGTTTACATATTTGAATAATAAAATATTTACTAATATGCATGCACTTTTTTACATAATCTTTCGTTTATCCATTTCATTTGCTGTGCAAGAAGTGTACTTCTCTGACTTGGAAAAAATGAAAGGAAAATACATAAAGGCAAATAATTCACAAATTGTGGTGCACTTTTAAAAGTTAAATTTGAATTCGTTGCATTTTATTTCCTGTGGAGAAATAAAAAAAGCTTTATTAGAAACTGATAAATATCGTGAAGTAGTGGGGAATGTTTTTCAAAATCAAGAATTAATTTGCATAAATGAATCACTTTTCTCTTAGAAAAACAGCTTTCATGCATGCATTCTGGTGAAGGTCATTTTAAGCATCTGCTATTTACTGTTAAAAAATAAACAAAATTTGTCTTGATTATGTTCAAAACCATTAATCTTGACGAAAAATGGGTATTCAAAGGACTATTTTTTACCTAACCTCAAAAATTTACTCTTTCAATTTTGTGGGTGACCCACGGGCAAAATTTTCTTATACCGAAATCGGTATTGACTGCTTTGTAATATTCAGACAATGATGTAACAAATTAACCAGGTATCACTAAACTTACAGGCATAATTTTAAAGGAACATTAAGCAAGTCAAAATAAAACAAAGATCTGTGTTTGTTTTTTATTATTTGTGTTAATTTTTATATGTAGTATATAGGTTAATATTGGGATGGGGACATTAAAAGAAATGTATGTATCTTTGCTGACGTTTCGAAGTAGTTTACTTCTTTATCGAGGCWCCAATACCACTACACTCAAGAATACATCGATAGTATATTAATTTGTTTAAAAACTGAAATCAGACCGCTCATTCATTGGCGTACTCGGCAACACAAGTGCTGTTTAAAAAAATTAATAAACTATCAATGTATTCCTGAGTGTAGTGGTATTGGAGCCTTGATGAAGAAGTAAACGACTTCGAAACGTCGGCAAAGCTACATACATGTCTTTTAATGTCCCCATCCCAATATTAACCTATATACTACATACAATTTAAAACTGGGATGAAGAACAACATAACTAAAGTTAATTTTTATTTTAAAACTTCTATTAATTTTGAAAACATATTTTGCTAACAGTCATCTATGTCTAACATGCATATTCACACATAATTAGATTTCGCAGTATCACATTGGTGTAAAAGCAGGGACTGCTCTAGGGTATAATTAATGTGATTTAATAAAATGAATAATATGTGACATTTAATATAAAGATTTGTTTTATTTAAATAAAAAACAGTAAACTAGTAGTTATTTTAATAAAAACATTACTTTTAGTATAGTCACAGTCATATGCAAAGCATATTTCTAGGATAAAGATTATACATTATATACAAAACAAATTATTCTTGTATAAAAAAAAATTCTTAGTTTCAATTCATCAGTGCATATTTTTAATACCTTTCTCCAATTTAACATCTAGAATTCCATTAATAATAAATCATGCCTTGAGGAATATCAGTTACTATGTTATTTCAATTTTGAATTTTTTAGTAGTTAAAAATTCATTTTATATACTTTTATTATTATTCAATCATTTAATGTTATCTAAAGAATTTAACTCTTTAAACTTTAATTTCAAAAAGTTTTATTTTATTAAGTATTAAAAAGTGTACCTTCACATATACAACTGCTGCCCTATGAACAAGATTTTTTTTTGTACATAAATACATACTCAGGCCTTGCGGAATTTCAGTTGCTATATTATTTCAATTTTGAAATTTTTAGTTAAAAATTCATTGTGTATACTTTTATTATTATTCAATCATTTATAATGTGATCTAAAGAATTTAACCGATTAAATTCGAAAAATTTTATCAACTATTAAAACGTGTACCTTCACGTATACAACTTCTGCCCTATGAATAAAATTTTTTTGTCCATAAATTCACAACATAACTTGCATTTTGGCATTCGTAAAATTATTATGACACATCATTTTTTTATAATAAATTATAATAATTTTGCTTTTTAAAGCTTACTACTTGTTTTTCTTAGTTGGTTTGACATCAGGATTGTTTACTCAAGAATCGGCTGAGTTCTTTKATTATAAGAAAGTATGTAGCAAAACTAGATAACTGACACCTTGTATACTCCAGTACAAGATTGTTATAAAATTGTACTTCGTGCACTGAAAATCCTAGGGCTGTAAATTTTTCGTTCAATATCCCTAACCCTTTTGAGAATACTGATAAATAATGGGAAAAAAACAACTTTAATACTTGGATAAAGAATATCGTCTTCAATTGCCCTCTTTTGAACTAAGCTGTCTCCTGTTGAGGCTCTGTACCATTATTAATCACATCCTGTGCAGCTGTTATGAAACTCTTTTCCATACTTAGTATTATCTAACTTTTCAGGGAGAAGAAACAGAGATCGTGTTTACTACAGATATGGCAAAAGAGGAGGTATATATGGTCTTAAGAATGTTTCTTGAAAGGCGGCTTAAAATAGCTGTCAAGGGAGGCATAAAAATTTGTATTGAAACGCCAGATATAGTCTATACTGAGCCAAAGATTCTTGGATATGCAGATGTTGGCTTCAAAGATATGAAATTGCGAATTTCGGAAACGTTAGCAAGAGGTTTTTGCTTGTATTTGGATCCCATTGTCTGTAGCAGTTCAGATTTACATATTACATTAAGCAGTGACAATGTGGATGTCTGCTTGGAAGCTGTTAAGCGAAGAAAATTGGTACTTTGATTTACACTTGTACCTAATTGTGATATTTGTTGTTTTTGTTTATTATTTAGTATACTGTAATATGTATTTTCACCATATTCTGGTTATGTTGTTTTTTTTTAACTGCAAAAAGTTGAATTTTGTAGTTAGGATAAAGGACCAAATCTCTTTACTACACAGTTTCTTATTTTGCTTGGTGTGCCAGTGTCCAAGCTATGTTGCTGCTATTTTTAGGATGATAACTGTACCTACATATTTTTGTATATAAATGATTCATGTTCAACTATCTGAAATGTGAACAATCTGAAAATTAGTTTATAGTTTATTAACTTTTATTTCATATAAATTAAGTACATAGAATACATGTGTTATTTTTTATTTGTATAATGTTATTTTCTTACTTGTAAGTGTAAGTTACCTGAATTACAGTTTTTTTACAAAATAACCACTTATTGCACTCATTTTACAATAGTCATGCAAAATGTTCAGCAGATGCAACTAGTCTATCCAGTATACATCCTCATAATCAAACTTTCACTACATCTAGCCCTACACATCTCAATTTTATGATTCATTCAAATAGAATCAACCACTACATCCACATTATATTGTTACTGTAGTACTGCTACTGCATTATTTAGAATTACCAATTTCAAGATTCTTGCCTGTGCTAGAACAAAATTAATACAATTCCTATAGCACTAGAGAGCCTGTGCCACGGAAAGTGCTCTAAATATGGGTTGTGTGGGAAATGCCCTGCATATCCCACTTTCATAGATGTAAGCTAATATAATGATAATTATAAATCTGGGAGTAGTAAAAAATTAGACCAAGCCGAAAGTCTATATCGTTAACATATAACCAAGGATACATTGTTAAAGACCAAAATATACAGAGTGTCCTGCATTATATTGGCAACATCTCGGAATGTGAAAACTGATGTAATAATAACACTATTTTTTTTAAATAACGCCCATCCGCCAAGATATTTGCTTAATAAGCTTTTTTTTTTAAAATGTATGTTAATGCAGCTAAAATTGACTCTTTCCCAGAAAATAACAGTTGAATGTTAGGGTTCACATTTTCACTGCTGAACTAATATTTTGTTTTTATCAAATTGGCCGTGGCAAATAATAAAACTGTTAGTTGACAATACCTTATATTATTTGTTACAAAAATTTTGAAATAATAATAATGGAATATTCATTAAAAAAACCCGCTGCAAATTGAATCAATACTTCCACATCAAAATGACATTTACGTTTTTATTTCTTATATTATACGATTAGAAATCAGGTTATGAGCATTTTTTCTAAGACAAACAGTCTTCGTGATATTAGCAAAAATATATAAATTTTAAAATCGGTTTTATCCAAATAACTCGAAAATTATTAACTTAACAAAAAAAAATACAAGAGTGCTTTCTGATCAGAAATTTGATTTTCTATATAATACCAAAATTTTTAAAAAAATCGTACGAGCAAGGTCCAAAATAGATTTTTTGGAAATATTTCGAAAATGTCAAAATTTTGGATAAATTTTCTAAGACACTTTTTGTGAGAAATTTTATTTCCTATCTGGTGGTATTTTCATTTTTTGAATAAAATATATTCGGAGATATTTAGGAAAAACCGTTTTCTTTAAGTGACGCTTTTCTGCTAATATCTTCTAAACAGTTTGCTGCACCGAAATTTATAAGAGCGAATAATACTCGCAGTTATACTACTAATCACATACKAAAACGAAAAAATAAAAACAAAAATTTGGAAAAAGGGTAGTTACCCTCCAATTTCGCCCCCTTCCCGATACCCTGCTTACCCCACAAACAATAGTTCGCTTTGGGTAGTGGAGATTTATATGTTTGTCAAATTTCAAGTTCATATATTACCATAAGTCTTTCGAAAGTTTTCGTGTCCGCAAACAAAACCACAGACACACAGACAAGAAAATGTTTTTTGCTCAAATTTTGTTTTTTTTTGCATTTGCGACCATTTTAAAGCGAATGTGCAAACAAAAATATTTGAAAAATTTTTTTCGCAATACAATACTTATCCGTTGGATGTGGAAGTAATTAATTAAAATTAATGAATAAAATTTAGAACAGAAAATAGTCACACCCTTTAACAATTATCTCTTCTCTCTCTCTCTCTCTCTCTCTCTCTCTCTCWCTCTCTCTCTCTCTCGGGGGGGGGTATAGGTTTGGAATCAATATAAGTGTTTACGGTTTACAATGCCCATAAACCTTTTGATATCTTGTTTTATCATTAGCCATTACAAGTCTGCAAAGTATCCGACCATTTATCAAATATAAAATGCTCTTACCGTTGATGCTTATGTTGATACTTAACACTTATTACTGTCATGTTATGAATCTTTCCACTTATTTATGACGACTACTAAGCATAAGTGACATCTAACAATGTTGGTATGTTTATGAATAGAGTTATCAAACTATAAACATTTTCTTGAATATACATATATAGTCTACATTTGCAATCTGTGCGGCACTGTCCTGATACAAAATTAGAAATAAAAATTATTTTATAATGTATGCTCATGAAATAACTAAATGGATTATGCTAAATATAGATATAAGTCGTCCTCACAAGTTAGCTTAATCTCTTATCTAACGCAAGATATGTATATTAATTAATAAATTACACCAAGAAAAATATGTGCTTTGAAATTGTAAACCAGCGTAACTTGTAAGTTTAAAGGTTTATGTTTGTTTTAATTTAACTAACTACTTCCACATCCAACGAATTTTCCAAAATTTTGACATTTTTAAATATTTCCAAAAAAAAAGCACTCTTGCAACTTTTTTGTTAAGTTAATAATTTTGTAGTTATTTAGAAAAACACGATTTTAAAAATTTATGGATTTTTGCTAATATTACGAGAACCATTTGTCGTAAAAAAAATGCTCAAAACCTCATTATTGATCATATGATAGAATTAAAAGCGTAAATGTCATTTTGACAATTTGATTCAATTTGCACAGGTTTTTCATATTTATTTCAGGTTATAGAACTATGATTATTATCAAGTCCAAAAACTACTAAATGTTACTGGGCGTGACTACTGCGAGGTCATTTTTATTTCTAATAGGGACTTTGCTATTGAACGGATAGCTGGAGATGAACAATTTTGAAAGAAAAAATGCGAAAACAGCTGACTAACTATTTGAATAATTGGGCGGACCTCAGAAAATGGCTTTTAAATAGCTTTATGATAATTGCCGCTCCTAGAGCGATCCTTTGGCACGTATGGCTTTGGGAACCCAAGAACGTCGAGGCAGGTCTGTATTCTGAAAATTTATTTAGTGTGTTAAAATTCTTCCATTGTTATAAGTATATGAAAGAATAAAACGATATTTGTTACAATTTTATTCAAATTTACCTATATAATATAAAGTATTGGTGCTTAAAATGTGTTATGATGAAATAAGATGTATTTCCTTGCTTGTGATCAAGGTGTTGAATCATCAGTGGAACACAGTTGACCCACATATTAAATGTTCTACATTAAAGACTAAAGAAAAGAACTTTTTATCGATATGATAAAATTCATATTAGGCAACAACTATTTCTCGTATGAAGATAAATTCTTTAAATAAACCATTAGTTGTGCAAAGTATTGGCCTTGACCGAGATTTGAACTCAGGACCTTTTGAAAACCAGTCAAACGCTCTATCACTGAACTAACAGGGCSCTATTCAGAATCGAGGTCGAGGCCAATACTTTTTCATCTGCAAAACCCAGTAAAATATTAGATATGCTCATTTACAATGAATTAAGGTGATTATTATCTTTCATAATATATATATATATATATATATATATATATATATACACAAGGATATTATTACATAACCTAAAGTATCTAAAAAGAGGTGAATTTAAGTGATGCAAGGTATTTGGGGTAGAATGGTAAAATGTAGAAGGACTTCTGTTGTTTGCTTTAGGTACAGTATTACATCGGTAACATAGTACGTAGACAATCTCACTACACAAAAGTTTTTGGAGAAAGACAACACATATAACATTCCTTCTACATAATAAACTGTCTTCAGTCAAATTATAGAGAAAAACACTCTGGTCACAATGTCTAGTGGGGTATCTACGAAATATTTTCTAGTACAAATATTTTGCAAATTTTCTCAGAATGTTCTCTAACATATTTATATAAAATTGATAATAAGAACCCTAAACAACACAAAAATATTCAAGTCTGGATCTCACAAGTACATAAAATAATTTTGACTTTGTGAAAAAAATTTAAAAAACTAAAACTTTTACCACTGAATGGTATCTGATCGATACATCGTGGACAAGACTCTTTGCAGAGCTTTTCACCATACAAGCGAGATAACCTTGAAAGGTATGATAATAGTAACATATATATACTTTACAGTCTTTCATATCCTTAATAACATCATTATAAAAAATAATAAATAGTAACGGGCCTAGATTGGAACCTGCGCAACTTCACTTTTAGCACAAAATATCTCAGATTTGAAACCTCCATACTCAACAAACTGCTCCCTGCTGACAATCGATGTTATTAATGTTCGCAATTGATTACAAAAGCCAATGCGCCACAATTTTCTCAATAATATACAGTAATTTACTCCATCGAACGCTTTCATCAAATCAGTATAGATTGCGTCCACTTGTAAATGATTAAATTCGTCACAGTAGAACGCCCTTTAATAAACCCATGTTGTTCCGGAACTATTTGACTACTAACTTGTGAGTAAATAATATTTGACAAAACATTCAAAAAGCTTAGCAAAATTTGACAACAGTGCGATTGGTCTGTAATTATTGATATGCGTTTTGTCACCTGTCTTAAATGTAGGAATTACACCAGATAATTTCCACTTATTTAGATAAATAGAAGTAGAAATTATTAAATTAAATATGTGACACAAAAGATCTTGAAAACAGGATATACAGTCTTTAACAATATATGCAGGAATGTTGTCGGGACCACAAACATTGTTGGACTTCATCTTGTTCACAGCCCTCAGAATATCACTCTGATTGATTCAGAACTTATTTAAAATTAGATGATGCCTTGATACATCAATGACTAAGTTATGGTTCGTTAGAATCAGGTCTAATATTTTGTTGTTAGAATTCAATACATGGTTTTCTGAATTAAATTATTCAAATCAACAAACCGAGAATAAATGGTATATATAGACTTGAAATATTAGAACTAGACTGACAGACCGAAAACTCCGAAATATTGAAGTCCCCACATATTAATATCGGAAGTGAAATGTCTAGAGTTGATTTGAGGTAGTCAAATAATGGTACATAATTATCTAGTGCCAGAGGATTATACAATACAATAATAGTAAAAAAGCCTTTTTGGGATTGAACTTTTACTCCCACAATATCAACAGCAGAAACTGGAGATACAATATTTAAAGGGTGTGTCGAAATGATGAGTATTTCTTACAGCAATCAGTACACCTCCACCACGTCCAGTAACTCTATCACAATTAAAAACATTGAAATAATTGGGAAGTAGTTCAGTAGATGAAATATGTGGACTTCACCATGTTTCAGTTAAAAGTATGATATCTGTCTCAGCCGTGAAACAGTTCCAGTAGAAATTAAACATTTTTGTATTCAATCCTCTCACATTCTGGTACAGAACATTACATTTAGAGAAAGTTTGGGTCTGTTGGAAATTTATAGGTTTTTTCCTGCTACAATTTTAGGTATACCATTATAATATTTTAGTCAAATATCCATTTCCCCATTTTAAAGACGATTTCGAAACTCCTTACGAACAGTGTATGATATGTTTTGTTGCATCTTAGTCAGATCTTTACTAATAAAAATTACGTTTTTTGGGCAATTGCGAAGAATGCGTTGTACAACAGAGGGTTCGTTAAATATTACCTTAACAGGACGAGATCTAGATGTACTGAGTTTACCCAGACGAGTTACTGTGACAATTTGAGTTTTGAATTTCTGGAATTATAGACGACACTAGTGTTTCGACAGCACTGAAATCTTCTTCTGTTCGCAATCTTCAACATTCCATTCCATATTTTGTCGAGCATTATGAGTACCATTAAGTTGTAGTTAGAGATTTCTTGCTGTTACAAACTGTTGTTTTAGCAGATCACGCAATAAAATGAAACGATCAAGGTTTGCTGTCGTTCCTCGAGGAGTTCCTTGTCCATGATGTCGTTTGGGATTGTTAGTTTCTTCAAAACGTTGAATAACATGAAATACTGTTGTATGGTGAACTCCCAGCCTGAGCTATAGCACGATAGCTTAGTCCTTCATCAGCCAATGTAACCACTTTTACAAATCCATCTTTATTCATATTTCTTGTTTGTCACTCCATATTAAAATACTAATGTAAAAATATTAAAAGAACGTGGCAGTTCGCGAATTTGATGGACACGTTAAATATTTATTTTCCCATAGCACACTATTTTTAAAATTGATGTGCATCTTGTTAACTGATATCACTGATCTCTAAATAACTGGATGTCACTTACATACCAAAATGCATGTAAATGATTTGTGATAGATTTAAGCCACCTTAGCACTCTAGCCGCTGGTCCTTGTACTAAAATTTTGACAAAGGTTCGCTTCTGCGATAAATATGACATTAATGATTGACGGTTAAAATCGTGAACCTTTATAAAAGTCGTCATTAACATTATACACCTTTCTCAGTAAGTAGCAAAGCACGTGGTGTTTTTGTCACCGGATGGCATATTTGGCACCCACGGCGATTAAATAACTTAAATATGGTGCATTGCGAATTTTGTAAAAAAAGATCTACTACATCAAAGCACCTCTCATTCCACTTGTAAGTGTTTCTTATCTTTATAGTAATTGTGTGCAGTCAATTCAACTCATCACCTGTCTGCAGATTTCCAAAAGATGATCGTTGTAGTGTTTGACTGAAAAACATGTGCCGTACAAACTGGATGTTTCGTTTACTCAAAACCATATTATATAGTTAAGGATCTAACCCTAACCAAATTATTAAATTGATAATACGAGTACCAGCGGCATGGTGGCGCACGAGTTTCTACTTATCATAGTTTTGAATGACTTATGCGACATCCAGTTACGTAAAGATCAGTGACTGATATGCTTCAAAGCTGTGTATCTTCATTACTAACAAAGATATTGACTTGAGTAAAAAAAAATGTTTAGAGAAGGTCGGGCTACAGTTTAATTCGAATTGACATCTACAGTTGTAGCTAATAAATTGCTTGGGGAATTGTAAATTCCATATTAAAGTTGTAGTCAAATCTTAGTGGTGTGTTAATTTTGACGCGCAGTGTATTCAGTGTTTCAAAATTTGATGTCATAAATTCGGGTGCATGTTCCTGAAGTGAAATTATGACAAAAAGTTTATATAAACATGGGTCCGGAAATGCTTCGTTTTTGATATACAGGGTATTAAGTACAAAAAAATTTTTAATTTTTTTGATAAAACCGTTTTCCCAACTTTGCAGAGTTTTGAAGGATGTTCTAATGGACAATGGCCAATAATTTGGCAAAGAACATTTATTCATATAAAAAAATTTGTTTGCCAATTTTTGAAAACCGAATTACAATTTCTAGAGCGAACAATAAAAGATGAGCAAACAAGGTACTCTTACTTCATGTTGCTAAAATGAATCATTTTTGAGCAAATCAAGAAATTGTTTTTCTATACACGTTACAGCAAATAGAGCAAAAAATTAAATTTTTCTATTTTAGAAAAAAAAACGAGTTTTTCAAACATGACAATTTTTGGAAACATGTTCTAACAGACAATGATCAATAATTTGGCACAGAGTACTTGTTCATATTTTAAGTAGGGTCGGCGTTGTGGGAGGGACATCGAGGTTTTTTAGTTAAATCATTTTTTTCATAAATTAAAAAAAAACAATTACAAGGACAATATGAACAGCCGAAACAGAAGAAGATGTTTTATGTTGAATTCCAACATCAACAGCAATTTAGTTTAAATGTTTGGGTGGATATAGTCGGTGACAACTTGATTTGACCATTTATCTTGCCACAAGTAATTAATGGGGATAGATAGCTTGAATTCTTGCAGCATGATTTGCCGGATTTATTAGAAGATATGCCTCTTGTGGTGAGAGGTTTTTTGTGGTTCACACACGATAGGACACCCCCACATTTCAGAGTTACTGTAAGAAACTATTTGATCGCCTCTTTTGGGCAAAGATGAATTGGAAGAGGTTGGCCTCAGGCATGCCCACCTTGTGATCTGAAATCTGAACAATAGCTCTGAATCCCCTAGATTTTTATCTATGGGGCCACTTAAAAGCAATTGTTTATGCAGCTTCAATGAACGACATTGCTATACTGCGAGAAAGGATTGTCAATGGTTGCAACCAAATTCATATAATCCCGGGATTTTTGAAAGAGTGCAGACGTCATTATTTCGAAGGGTTCGCCGATGCATCGAGATGGACGGTGTACACTTTGAACATTTCTTGTAAAGAATTTCTTTTTGTTTTCTGTTAAATTTCCATTTGTTGTTTCCAAAAATTGTAAAGTTAGAAAACTATGTTTTTTTAAATAAGTTTTTTGTTTTTTGCTTAATATGCTTTAACATGTATGGAAACACAATTTCTTGATTTGCTGAAAAATGAATTATTTTAGCGACATGAAATTAGAGTACCTTATTTGCTTATCTTTTATTACTCTTTCTAGAAATAATATTCGGTTTTTAAAAATTGGCAAACAATTTTTTTTAACCAAAAAAACCCCGCTGCCTCTGCTTTGTATATGAAAAAATGTTCTATGCCAAATTATTATATATATATATTTATATTAGCACTCCGGGCCTAGTAGGCCCATGGCTTGATTCACTGTCCTTCTCCAACCCTTCTTGTCCTTAGTTTTCTCTCTCCAGTCCGTTATGCCAGCCTCTCTCATATCCTTCTTCACTTCTTCCTGCCACCTCGCCCTTGGTCTTCCACGCCTCTTTCTTGCTCCCAAACTTCTTTCCAATATTTTTCTCGGCAGCCTGTCTTGATTCATTCTCGTGACATGTCCCATCCATCTCATTCTGTTGCCCTTTACTACTTGCACAATGTTTGCCTCTCCATATAGATGTTCTAGTTCTTTGTTAGTTCGTCTTTGCCACACACCTGCCACTGTTTTTCCACCATAAATTTTACGTAGTATCTTCCTTTCCCATATTTGTAATGCATTCTGATCTGCTTTCCCCAATGTCCACACTTCACTTCCATACAATACTACCGGTCTAATTATAGTCTTATATAGTTGCTTATTTAATTTTCTTGATGAATTTCTGCTATTGAGTATTGGTCTAAGTGCACAAATGCTTCGGTTACCCATCATCAATCTTCTCTGTATTTCACCCTGCATGCCAGGTACCCTGCGGAATTCCGTTCCTAAGTATACACAKCAATCTGTTTCCTTAAACACCTATTCTTTTCCTTTCACCGATGTTACTTTCAAAGTGTTCTGATTGTTATATTTCTTGTCAGTCCATGTCATGTAGTTTGTCTTACTTTCATTTATCTAGCCCAATTCCTAACGCAGCATGTTCCAACCTACTTATTACTGCCTGTAGTTCCCCTTTCGTTCTTGTCAACAGAACCAGATCATCTGCGAATGCAAGACACTGATGTTTCTTATCATAGACTAGTCCAGTTGTGTTTAATTTAGCTTTCCTAATTACATACTCAAGTGCACAATTAAACAGTACACATGATAGTGGGTCTCCTTGTCTTAACCCTTCCTGAACAGTGAAATTTTCTGTAAGTTTACCATTTACTTTTACCCTATTACTACTCTCACTCAGAGTCATCTTTATAATTCGTAACAATTTGCTGTTAACTCCTATATGCTTCAATGCTCTGAAAAGTTCATTTCTTTTTATTCTATCATATGCCTGCTTGAAGTCAACAAACAGCACAAACGTCTCCTTCTTGTACTCGTAGCTTTCTGCTTGTATTTCTCTTAGTAAAAAAATCTGGTCCACAACTGACCTTCCCCTTCGGAAACCACACTGATATTCCCCAATCTGCCTCTCTATGCCAATAACAAGTCGATTTTTTATGTATGTTGCTAAGATCTTGTAAGCTATGTTTAGCATTGCTATACCCCTATAATTATGTAGCTCGCTCTTATCTCCCTTTTTATGTATGGGTAGTAACACCGCTTCAGTCCAGCTTTTGGGCATTTTCTCTGTTGTCCATATATTTTGCAACAAAAGGTGTATTTTTCTATTTAACTCGTCTCCCCCGTACTTAAATAATTCCGCTMCTWATTCATCATTCCCAGGTGTTTTATTATTCTTTAGGTTCTTTACTATTTCKTTTACCTCTTCAAAGGATGGTGGTTCTTCTTCTTGTTCTAACTCTTTATTCAAMATATTTTCGACTTCACTAGTACTTGCATCATTTTCTGTATCAGCTCCCCCATTTAGTAATTTGGCAAAGTAGGTTCTCCACACAGTCAGAATTTCTTTTTCTCCACCCACTAAATCTCCTCTATCATCTCTGTAGTAAACTGGCCTACTAACTTTTTGACCACTTATATCTCTTACTCCTCGGTAAAGGTTTCTTACTTCCCTGTTTTTGTAWTTTTCTTCTATTTCTAATATGTATTTTTCGTTATMTCTTCTTTTCTTTTCCCGCAGTATTTTTTTACACCTTTTCCTTTGCTCGATGTAAGCTTCCTTSTCTGCTGTTGATTCSGTCTTCAACATCCTAAGTCTCCCTTCTTGTCTTTTTTTTTATCTCACTTTCACATTCTAGGTCATACCAATTCTTATATTTACTGTCCCCTAGTTTTTGACATATTTCTGCTGCGTGTCTGATCTTATTCATAATGTCCTTCCAAAGAACCTCAACATCATTTATTTCTGGCATACACTTTAAGATTTCCTCCAATTTGACCCTGTACTGCTCCCTGTCTTCCTCTTCATTTAGTACAATGCGTTTTTTAATGTGTCTGGTTTTCCTTTTATTGTTCTTCTCCACTGGTATTTCCTGCTTCAGCTTTATACCCACCAAAAAATGGTCAGTATCTCCGTCTGGTCCTCTATATGTCCTAATATCCTTAATAAACTTTTCTTGGTCCCTTTCAATCAATACATGATCAATCTGATTAACGTATGAACCATCAGGTGCTCTCCATGTACCCTTATGTATATTTTTTTTCTGGAAGTATGTACTCCTTATTACCATCCCTTTCTCTTTAGCAAAGTCAATTAATAATCGTCCATTCTCATTTGTAGCCTCGTGCTTACTGTATTTGCCAATTGTAGGTCGGTATATTTCTTCCTGCCCAACTTTAGTATTAGCATCCCCCAGTATGATTTTGAGATCATATTTTGCCAGTCCCTCATAAACTACATCTAGGTGGCTGTAATAATCTTCTTTTCTGTCTATACTGGCCTCTTCGGTTGGTGCATGAATGTTTATCAGTACAATTTTCTGATACCGACCCCTAATTCGCATGCAGCACATTCTGTCTGAAATTGGCTTAAAATCTACTATCACAGTTTTCAGTTTTTTGTTTACAATAAAGCCCGTTCCCAACATTCTATTTGACCCTCCACTATTGAAGTACATATAATCTCCTAGTTCCACAATATTTGTTCCCATTTGCTTTGTTTCCTGCAGAGCTACTATATCAAAATTTACTTTATCTATTTCTAGGACCAAATTTTTTAGTGCACCCTCTGAATTTAGCCCCCTCACGTTCCATGTTCCCAGTCTGATATGCCCAAATCCCTTGCATAGCTTTGCCACCCCCAGATTATTTTCCTTTATCAACCTTAATCCTATTTCACCTTTTCCGTTTTGTTTGTTTTTTACCTTTGACTTTCATAGTTGTATCACTGTACCTATCTTCTCTACTCGTGTCCCTTGACATTGCCTGGTCTTTGTCCATAGTTTTCTTATCCTTCCTGCCATCTAGTTTTTTTGTTCCAGCTGACCGCTTTCATTGTTCCACCTCCATATAACACCATTTACAGTTAGTTTCATGTAACCGACCTTTGCATTCCTCTTTTGTTGTCTTTCAACCATTGCCCTCTCTTATTTTCTTCTGTATACCTCTCTCACGCTGGGTTAGGTCATCATTTATAAATACAACTCCAGACTTCAGCTCTTTGAGTTTCTTCTTTTTATTCATTATTTCCATCTTCTTCTCAAAACTTTCCAATTGTGCCACAAACATTTGCTCCTTAACTTTATATGCCTTTCTAATTTCAGCATTGACATCGACTTTTTGTAAAAGAAACTCCTGTATTTTCCCTTTTACTTGACTTTCCTCCTTGTCAGGTATTTCTAATCCTGTAATCAGAATGTTATTCTTCCTTTTTCTTCTCTTCTCTTTCTCGTCCTCAATTTCCTTAGCCTCCAACAGTGCAACCCTTTGTCGTAGCAGTTTCATTTCCTCTATCATATTCTGGTTTTGCTCACGTAAGATTCTCACTTCTTGACAAAAGTTTTCCTGCCCTTTTCTCAACACTTGGACTTCAGTCATCATAGCCTGCATCATCTCCTTAATTTCATCCATATTGTCTTCTCTATTTTCTCTTGGTTTTAGTGTTTTTACAGGTGTTCTCTGTATCTTTTTACTTCTCTTGAAGATTTGTGTGCTATTCTGTTCTTCCTTTCTCTCCTCTCTCTTTCGTTTACCCTCGTCGGCACTGCTACCGTCTCTGTCTGTGCTCGAAAAACCGTCTTCTCTACTATTATATAAGCCAAATTATTGGCCATTGTATATTAGAACATTCTACAAAAAACTGCAAAGGTTGGAAAAACGGTTTTCTCAAAAAACATGTAGAAGACCAGCACTCAATAACATTGAAACAGCAGAACGAACAACCCTTAGGAAGTTTACAAAAATTAGACACCCTACGAATCCTATATACAATCCCTCAAATAATCTCCTCTMTGAGCAAACAAAGATCCAACCTATCCTCTCCCGACTCAACGATCTCACCCGAAAGGCATTAGAAAGGATACTACCACTGGTTGAACACCAAATAATCCCTATACCAAACTTGCCCCGAAGACGCAGAAGGTTCCCAAAGAAGCCCCTATACACCCTTCTGAAGGATGAAGCTGACCAAGTTTAAATAACAGTCTTAATATATCCACTATGTACAAGCATTATTATTAATTAATTAATTATTATTAATATACACAGTGTAATATTTAAAATTGAATGGGCCAAAAGACTTCAATCAATAGCCCTTTAAGTTCGCTCAATAAATTATTTTATCTCTCTCTCTCTCTCTCTCTAAAATTTTTTTGTACTTTCAACACCCTGTATATCAAAAACGAAGCATATCCGGACCCATGTTATAAACATTACCTTTTTGTCATAATTTCACTTCAGGATCATGCACCCCAATTTATTACATTGAATTTTGAAACACCCTGTATATCCAAGAAATGAAGAATGATTTATGGAAACTGCACCTTGTCTGTTCTCTATTTCTACAACTCCACGTTAGTTTATGGCATTTTACCCAACTACGGAAATAAAGAGTGTCTCCGGTTGCATAAAGGGTAGCAATTTACAATTAACGCCACCCTTAGTGGCTAGACTGTACTACATTTAAGAGTGAAACCGTAAAAATTGGTTTGCATGCCCAAATCACTCCTTGGTGCAACTTCAATGCACACAATGGTAGGTCTATGATTATTGTTACATTTTCATAAAATTATGCTGATATACTCCTACAGATTTTTATGGTCGTAATATATTTATTTTATTAAATATTATTTGCCTACAATAATGGTATGTATGATTTAATAGCTGTCAGTTTCTACCTCCTTGTAGTCTAAAACTAATGCAGCGATGTCTTCTCTTGCTTCTTGAAATTCACCTTCTTCCATGCCTTCACCAACATAATGATGAACAAATGCTCGTTTTCTATACATTACATCATATTTATGTGAAAGTTTTTTCCACGCATCTTTGATAGCACTGCTATTTGAAAGCATTGTCACTGCACGATGAACTTTTGCTAAATCACCCCCTGGTACTGTTGTAGGTGGCTGATAATTAATTCCAACCTAGAATCCAAATGCACTCAATTAGTTCAGACAATAAATTTTGTTCCTTACAGTCAGAGAATTTATTATGGGATAATACCTATTTTATGTCATTGTAGGTATTAGTAGTAAACCGACACAAGGTCTAACCTTATGGAAGTGGGTTCAGTCGGCATTCTAGTACAATTGAAGCCCCATCTTATTACATATAGATTACGTCGTAACTGTTTTACATAGTTACAAATCCTATCGGGATGCCTTCTGAGCCCACTAACATAAAGTCAGATATTGTGCCATAGTCCATCACTGATATGTAAAGTGACATAAATTAATAAATTATTCGATTGTAAGGAACAAAATGCTTTTTGTACATGAAAATTGATGAAGTAGAAAAAACAGTTATAAATAGCTTTAAATAGGAAGTTACTTTCTGCCTTTCCTGTACTACTATTTCATATCAGTATAATAATTATCTAGTTGAAAATGGTGAAATAATTAATTATTGTTGTACAATATATGAAAATTTGAAAACCTCATTATTCTTTGTAAGAAACTGGGACCTTTATTACATATTTATTGGCAAAGCTATTTATATAAATTGGTTACATTAGCCAATGGTATAAATATAATATAAAATGAATTTACAAAAACATATTTTTTCTGTCTTCAATTAGTACCTAAGTTTTTATATTCAGAAAATACTCAGTCCATTCCATAAGAACTTCAGAACACACTTATCAAAAAATAACGCAACTATTAAAATCAATACTTAACTTTTTGTGACAACAGAAAACTTAATTATGTTAAAGCTGACTGAAAATTTACCACAACATTTATTTTCTTTATTGTTATCTGTTTACTAATACTTTCCACTAATCTACAGTGGGCAACATATGTTGTATGGTCCTGATTAATAGCACTAACATATTGACGTACCAGTAAACCTTTCTCACTATAGACATCTCGGAAATGGCAAGAGAGACAAATTGGGTTAAACTGGACAAAAGTTGCCTTGCATAACGATGATAAGCAGGGCTCGATATTGGGACCTTTATTTTTTTCTCTATATATTTCACCATTGCAAGACAAACATAGTAAATGCAAATGAGTTGATTAATGAAGATCTTAAGAAAGTGGTTGAATTCTCAAAGAGATACTGTTTAACTATAAACCCAGACAAGTCCAAGGTCATGCTGTTTGGTCATACTCAGAGCAGAAAGAGATGCCGAGAATTGATAAAATTATATATAAATGATAAGTCCATTCATAAGGCCAAACATTCACTGAAAATAAATCCAACAAAGTCAAAAATTTTAATATTTGGTAATAAAAATGAACGCCTACAGTTACTAAACGTTGCTAAGTTTTATTGTAATAATGTACAGATTCCAATTGTCGAAAGTGCAAAAAATTTGGGCTTAATAATGGATTCCAAACTGCGATTTAAGGAGCATGTTACACATTGTATACGTAAAGCATATGCTAGTTTAAAAAGATTATATCCACATCGATCCTACTTCTCTAACAAAATTAAAMGCAAATTATGTGAAGCCTTAGTTCTGTCTCACTTTTCTTATGGTGACGTTGTATACGGGAATTGTCTGGACGGTGAGACTTCGGGAAGTATACAGAGGGTGCAAAATTCATGTATCCGATTTGTGTTTGGTATGAGGAGAAATGATCATATATCTTGCAAATTTTCTGAGTTAGGTTGGCTAACTATGAGAACAAGAAGGTATCTACATATGTCCTGTTTATTTCACAAGATCCTTCAGAGTGGATATCCGCCGTACCTGCTAAACAAATTAACTTATAGAACAGATGTTCATAACCTAAATCTTAGGAATTTGGGTTCTAAACTTACGCCGCCGATACATCACACTGCTATTTTTAGACGGTCTTTTCATTACAATATTTGCAAAGTTTATAATGAAATTCCCAATTTTCTGAAAGATTTGGAAATTGCTTCATTCAAGAAAAGTTTAAAACAATATCTATTGGAGGGTGACCACTTCATATAGGATTTTTTTCCCTTCTTGTTTCTTCGTTTGCGTATGCTATGTTGGTGTGCTGCTATTATGTACTATGCTACATATTTATATTAATCTGAATATATATATATTTTTTTGTAGTTCTTATTTTTCTGAGGAGCGCCGAGGCCGTTGCACTTATATACTAACCTGTTTTTTATACACATGTGATTCAAGGGTTAAGTGGCAGAACAGACATAGTTCAAATTTATTTGCACTATGAGCTGAACTTCCCCTTGGGATTTCCCTTTTTTTTTTCTTTTGCTCATTCATGGAGTACCTATTTTGCTTCAATTTTCTTTATGTTGTATACAAGAAAATGTTATTTATAAATTAAGTTACATTATGAAATTATTGTAATAAACTTACTCTGATGTAAATTTTATGGGACCATGGGAAATAAAGACCATTATTATTATTATTATTATTCCATGTGTGGAGTCGGCACGAAACCTAGGATTAAACCTTGATACTGATTTAAAATTTGAATCCCATGTCAATAATGTAATAAAATCTGGGTTCTCGAGCTTAAAACAAATATATAAAAGTAAAGGCTTATTAAATTCTAACATAATTCTAACATATGTGAATCTCTGGTGCTGTCACATTTTAAACATTGTGGTGCTGTCTTTGGACCATWTTTAACACAACATAATATGAACAGACTTCAGCGCCTTCAAAACTCATGTTTGCGTTTTGTTTTACATTTAAAGAAGCACCAGCATATTTCAGGCCGATATTCTCAGATGAACTGGCTTTCAGTTAGACAGAGCATGTTTCTTCAGAGTGCATGTATGTATCACAAAATTTTACTGCATAAAACACCCCAGTACCTATACCATAAAATTCGCTTTCACACGGATGTCCACAACTTGAATATCAGACGTAAGCAATATCTAACAATGCCACATCATCATAAGAGCAGTTTTAGCTATAAAATATGTCAAATTATGAATCGTATTCCAGCAGCCATTAGAGCTTTACCTCCTATGACATTTAAAAGAAATCTTAAACGTAGCATTCTGAAGGGTGGCCTGGTAATCTGATGTACACATACTACTAAGGTTTAGATGATCTAGCACACAAATCGTAATATGTAGTATTGTTTGTTTTTTATTCTGTACCTAAAAAATCTGGCTTGTTTTGGGTTTCCTTATGTGTTGTGAATCAGCAGCAATGAAATGATTTTGTAGATGTGGAGCGGGGCTTCTAATTTGAAAGAACCGAACTTCACATCATTAGCATGTTTGTGCAGATCTGTTCTGGTATAATATACTTGTTACTTATACTATACAAATGTACAACACAAATTGCTAATAAACATTATTATTATTATTATTATTATTATTATTATTATTATTATTATTATTATAAGAATGCAGTGTTAAAGACTGGGAAATAATACATGGGCTTTAAAATATTGGAAGAATGGGAAAATTTTATTTCTTTCTTTTTGTAATAATTCTAATGTTTTGCCTGATTGGCCTGATGTTTGAAAGACTATATAAAAGTATATGGTGAATTTATTGTCATAGATTGTTATTTCCAAATTAATTTTGCTTTGAATTTGTATAATGTTGCATTTGATCTTGATCATCATATGTATATCTGTACAAACAATGTGTCCTAAAAAGGAAATAATTTTCCGTTGGACTGAATTAACCATTATTATAATTATTATTAACAAAAATTTAATGAAACATTTTTTGTTTCATCAGAACGACCTACAACTTTTTTTTCTTATATAAGACATATCATATTTTAGCTTCTGATGTAGAAGCCATTTTATATAGTGTTTGCAATTTTTTTTTGCTACTAAAATGTGTTTGGTGTTTTGAAGTCTAAAATCAAAGTACTTAGGTGGAAACCGTCATTGTTACAAATGTGAAACTGAAGGAATTTCAGATTGATGTCTCCCTTGTTAGGAAAGCTTTGAACTGTTATATTTTTTGGTTCCGGTTTTTTCTTGTTCAAATAAAAAAAAATTTTGGTTTGGTTCCAGTTTTCATTCCAACAAAAATAAGTTTCTTTTTGCTGTTCAGTTCCAAATGAAAAAGTACTTTAATTGTGTAAAGCATTTACTTTCTTTTGTTAGTTTTATAAATAACTACACAACACACCCTGTTAAAATGACAAACTGAAGTGATGAAGAGAAGAGGGCCAAGCTAAGCCTCAACCTACACTATTTACGGTAACACGTGTTGGAACCTTGGCCTTGGAACTGCATAAACAGAAGCGAATAACCTGATACTTTTTCTTCGGTTCAGTTCCAGTTTTCGCTCCAAAAAAAATTACGTTTTTTTTATTAGTTAAAATTTTTGAATTCGTAACGATTGTGGCCCTATCTTAAATTTTGAGGAAAATATGTTACCTTTAAAAGCGTGAGTTTACCCTGATTTTCTTTCAACTTTCTAGCTAGTGTGTTCAAAAGTTAGGTTGGGGGTAGGGACTTATGACATGCATAAATGTTTCTCATTAAAACATTTTTAAGTTTGGAATGGATTGTCCGAGTTTCATTTTCTAAACACGAACCTTTGGGTAATGAAAGTGGTTTTCAAATAAGATGTATATGATTCCAGTCACTATTTAAAATTTCATAGTTGGTGACAATTGATGACGCCATATAGGATTTTGAAACAAACATCTCACCTGTAAAAGGAAGTCATTTTTAAGTCTTAGTCACATTTTCTCTGAACCTTTTAATTTAATGTGTTTAAAGGTTAACACAGAGAGGGGAAGACTGTACATGCACACTGATTATTATACAAGTTAAAACTTAAAAATACACCAACTTGCTTCTTTCTCAGTTATCACTAAACTGAGCTTCATACTAACATTAGTAGCAAATTTTGTCATTGCTTTTATTATATTCATTTATCTAGTAATTGACCCCAGATGAAGCGAGACAAGTATTAGGTAAAATAATCCATCACTGCAGTGGGATGGAGCCAGCAGCAATACCTCAAAGCCACAAACTCAGAAAATAACTTCAGAACCATGTTAGACATTCTGTTTTTTGCAGCATAATTGTATATCCATTGTCAAGATAAATGTAACATCATTAAATACATAATTATATTTTCACCTTAAATCCAGTTGGGCACCAATCCACAAACATTATTGATCTCCTTGATTTAATCGTTGTTATGGCAGCATTAACATCAGTTGGTGCAACATCACCACGATAGAGTAGGCAGCATGACATATACTTTCCCTGTCTAGGATCACATTTGACCATCTGATTTGCCGGTTCAAAACAAGAATTTGTGAGTTGGGCAACTGACAGCTGTTCATGATACGCTTTCGTCGCAGGCACAAATGGGGCATAAGTTAAAAGTGGAAAATGTATTCTCGGGTAAGGTACTAAGTTAGTCTGAAATTCGACTAGATCCACATTTACAGCACCTTCAAATCTTATTGAGGCAGTAACAGCTGACACCACCTGCAATATTTCTTGTTAAAAGGATTATGCAACTAAAAGGTATCGATGCTTAGTATAAAAATAGCTACAAACTGTATATTTCTAATGTACAAAATAATATAAAAAATATGTTTCTTTACAGAAATATTTATTAATTCTTAATATTATTTTAATTAGCATAGATAATAACATTTTTATCAGTGTTTTGTCCATACGTAAATGACACATATTTTACAAAATGAATATACAAGTAATACCACGTAATAATTATGACAGAAAACAACTTCCGATAAAAATTGTTTGTATCATATTTCATATATGACTGGTTCTCTAGTGTTTATTATAAGTCAAACAATAATGGACCAAACAACCTGTTTCGAAGCCATACCTATATATTTATGAAGTTATGTAGGAACTATGCTTAGGGAATATCCTCTACAAATTTTATGTTCAGCCTTTTTGTTGCCCATTACTAATATGTTAAATATACAAGGCAAGTTTTTAAAACTCAAAGATTTAAACTGTTTGAATTCAGCAACTGCCATAAGGCTCATCATACAAAATACTATCTCTAAATTCAAATAGTAATAAACTACTTACTTGGCCTAAAAGTCGATTCAAATTTGTATAGGTTGGTCTTGACACATCCAAATTTCTAGATAAAATATCATAAACAGCTTCATTGTCCATTACAAAACAAACATCTTCGTACTCTATGGATCCATGAGTAGTAAGAACTGCATTGTATGGCTCAACAATAATCGGGGAAATCTAAAACATTTGCTTTACAAATTGCACATACATGTGTTGCATAAAAACGGGAAAATTTTAAAACAATGTTCTGATTACCACTGTTATCGTTTATTAATTTTATGTGGCATGATGTTATTCCTATATGAAGGTAGGTAGTTGAAAAATATTGGTGGATGATGATGATGATATATAACTAAGCAAACACTGATAGAACATTTATCGTAGAAATGTAAAATTAAGATATTTTGTTGTACTGCTCTTTGTTTTGTGTGACTCTCAGACTGCCAGTCAGCAACCAGTTTACATCATACCATGATACTGACATCCACGTCAAGATGCCAAAATATTTGCATCCCAGATGAATAGAACAATTCCTAGATAAAAAATATATGAATTCAAGAAATAACACTTTTATGTACAATTTTCTGCTGATATTCAATAACCAAGATGTGCAAGGAAGCATGAAATCTTATTTGTGTAATATAATACACTAATATGCAGGGTATCTCAAAAGTGATGGTCTAAACTGAAGATGCGGTAGAGTGTAGCTCATTTCCAGTTAAAATAACCACATATGTCATTAAACACTTTCCTGATGATTTAAAAATTACATGTATTTTATAGGTTTTCTGAAAATCACTATTCTGACGCACAGAATCAAGTATGTCACAAAAACTTAATACAATCTTTATGATTTGTACCTCAGAGTATAGTAAGTATTCAACTATAATAGTTTTTCCGGTCCATATCCCTTATAAAAAAATGCCTAATTTTTTGCTCACTTTTATTCAATAAGTAAAACAGTTTACTTTTAAGCGAATAAATTTTGCAAATAAAGAACAAGAACCAAATGTGTCCCATTAATTTAAAAACTTCTACATTTCATGCTAAATGACATAAGAGTACACTCATTTTTGCATCTTTTACAGTCCGTGCTGTCTGTACTAGACCTAAACCGCACTGATGAGATATAATGATAGGGAAATAGATCTATCTGCAGTTGGTTGCGGTGCAGACAGCACAGCATAGACATGTATTTTAATAAAAATAAACTTAACAACATATATCTTATCTATTTATCTATCTTAATCAGATCTTTTTTACCCTGACAAAGCCAACTATGGTTTCCATTAAAAAAAATACATTTTGTGTTACATCTCAAATATGTGACTCCCTAAAAAAGTTCTGAGTACGCCAATGGATTCAAAATAAAAATATTTATAAAAAATATCCACTGTTTTTTGAATCTACATACCCAAGCAATATTGTAATAGGTATGATCAATTAATCTTATTATGGCAATGTAAGTTACACTTTGATCTATACTTCTACAGCAATTTTTTTGTGATATAAAGCTATACCTATTATGTTATTAGCTTTAATCAGATATGCATAGCTTCAATGTTTAAAATGTCTAATGTCAGCATCAGAAACTGAAATATAAGCTCTGATTATACTCTATTAAACTTGGACGTTACATTTTCTGTCACTTACTAAACACAAGCAATTCATTTACATTTTACAGCAAAACACTTCTTTTTACTCTCTGGCTAAAATAATGGCCGGGGCATAAATCGCAAATAATGCTTTTGAGTGAAGGTCGATTATATCAATGGTAGATAGTAACTTCAAACTGCAACACATCAGTGAAAGGATAGCATATTTCATTTTAATGTTTGGCAACAATTTTGTACACATTATGAGCACCTACTATGTAAAATCAGAATTAGATACTTGTATAAAGACATGCTTTGTTATGAACACCTTATAGCGTATACCATCTTCCTTTTGCAAATGGCAGCTCCCTCGAAGTATTTTCCCTAAATAGTAATATATTAATGATGTGTTTAATGCTAGGGTGCAAAAATTTAGCTGGGGCAAGGTTACTAATTAATATAAGTAACATTTTCACAACATATTTAAATGCTGGCAATTTAAAATAACTTTTGCAAAATTGTATAAAAAGTGCAATATCATTTGCGTTATATGTATAGCATCTTGGGTGTATAAAATTTTTAATTGGTTATGCAAAATATGTACAAAACTATGCACTTATTATAGAAGAGAGGGCAACTAACTAGTTGACAGAAAGAATTTTGATGTAAATACTGTTATTTAGACTAGGTTATAAAAGTAGTTATTTTTTATGTACCTAAGGCATTTTTAGACTGAGCCTTTGAGTTTATTGGATTGTCACATTTTTCATTTAGCAATTATTTTTGGTTAAGTCGGCCAGTGCATTGCTCCCAAAAATTAACCAACCACTTAATATTGTAACGAAAAAATTTTTTTTGCGTCAAATATGATCATGCATAATTGAATCCCTATAAGAAAACATATTAAAAGAGCTGAACAAAGCAGAAATAGTGTTGTGACTCCTGACTTAGATAATCTCTTAAGGCTTCCACCCTAAAACAACGATTCGTAACAACAAGAATGTTGCAGTCACACCTTCAAAAAGCACATGGCATCGATTCAAGCTTGGAAACTGTTTGACGACTCATTTGCATGGGTCAAATATAAGTTCTAAATGAAAATTGTGAAATAAACTTGCCTATAGAATTTACTTCATTTACAATTTCGTAACATAATTAATCAGCTAAATTTATGGGAGGTAGGAAGAGTTAGCAGCCCAGAACCAGGGGGGGGCAGCTGTACCCTCTTGCAATCCCTCAGCATGTCGATAGGTACCACTACCCTACAGTCTCAGGTTGAATAATTACTGTTGACGAAACAGTCTATGATAGTCAACTTATTATTTGATGTCGCTGACTATTGGTTTAAATGGGAAAGTTTCATGAATTTTTGAGAATAATTCCATGGTGTTTACAAAAAAAAAGTTGAATATCAACTAATTGAGATTTTAACTACAACTTTGTTATTTTAAATGGAACCATCAAATTCTGAATATTCCATTGGATAGGACACATCAAATTAAACAAAAAAGTACTAAGATAGCATTTCCCCATAGTCATTTGGTATTGATATATCTGATGTTGAATAATTGCTGTTCAATAACTAAAGTTTTTATTTGAAGTCGTAGAATGGGCTCGCGCCATTTAAACTAACAAACTTGTATTTGATATCTCTGTCAGTTGATGTTCAATTGTTTTTTTTTAAACACCACAAAATTCTCAAAAATTCATGAAACTTCCCCATTTAAACCACTAGTCTATGACATCAAATAAAAAAAGTTAGCTATTGTAGAAGGTTTCGTGGACAGTAATTTTCGAAAAACAAGTGACTAGGGTGGTGGTACCTAAGTAATTTTTAGTTTAATTCGATGCCCTTAGTGAATGCACTATAAAAGTGGGGTCGTTCTATCTAAAATAACAAACTTGTGGTCGATATCACGCTCAGTTAATGTTCAATTGTTTTCTTTTGCTATTTAAATAAATATATCTACGACGTAAAATAAAAAAGTTAACTATTGACTGTTACCGCGAACACCCTGTATAATTTGCAACACAAAATTGAAATAAGCTTATCTATCTATCCATTTATTTGATATTTTTCATAGGCTTATAGGCTCATTTAGGTCTCTATATCAAAAGAAAGAGAAAAGCAATAATATTTAGGCACATGCAAAAGGAATGTACTATGCGTTCATTCATGCACTTGCAGTTTAGAAAAAGGACATACCCGTGGAGATGGATATACTGCAAATTCCAATTTACTGATTTTTCCATAATCGTCACATAGTTTTTCCAGAGCAAGGGTTGTAAATCCTGATCCTGTGCCTCCTCCAAATGCACGAAAAACTATGAAGCCCTGTAAGGATCTACAGTCATCTGCAACTTTTCTTACTCTGTCTAAAGCTAAGTCAATCATTTCTCTACCAATCGAATACATTCCTCGCGCAAAGTTATTCGCTGCATCCTCTTTTCCAGTTATAAGTTGTTCTGGATGGAAAAGATGTCGATAAGTGCCTGTTCGTATCTCATCTGCAAAATTAATCATCAAACTTTATTGCATATATMCCGATATAAATATCAAACTATTGTTAAGATATAAGTATATAACATTTTGAATCTGAAATGTCTAATAAATATTTAATGAATTTTCTACTCTCAGAATTAATGTTTGGGTTGTCTACATTATATGTGTATAACGGCACTTACTGAATCTCAGAATCCCAGAGTGGTTTTATAGCGATATACATACCTAGAGTAAGATACGTACGCGATTGTAGTATGTATTATAAAAACAATAACAGCTATAAATTTAAACAGATAAGCAAAATTGAATTTTAAGTTTTCAATATTCCGCAATTCTCATTGTTGAAATACATTTTTATTAATTTTTACAATTTTTAGCACATTTTGCATTTTTTTAAATCAATCATTGCATTATCTCATTGCTTTAATGATTATGTTTTTATGACACTGAAAAGATGTGTGCTTTACAATAGTGGGATTTCAAAATTTGTATACATTCAACTTTATTTACTTACTGTATAGTAGGTAATAATTAATAATGCAAGCAACATTTTTACACTACATACCTATGACTGTTGGTTCGAGGTCCACCATTACAACTCTTGGCACACACTTTCCTGAAGGTGTTAAACTGAAGAATGCATTGTAATCATCTGTAGTATTACAATATCCAGCATTGTATAATAGTCCATCTGGTTGTATGGCATGTTCTAAACAATATAATTCCCAACAAGCATTTGCAATTTGTACACCAGCCTGACCTATGTGAATCTGAATGACTTCGCGCTATCTAAGGATGCACTACTTAGATTAATTGCTTACACTGCTATTTTAGCTTACATACGCTTGATGGCATCTTTGTTTTTCTCAGTCACAGGAATTTTATATTTTTGTATTTTTTCATTTTTGGGGTATGAGTCCTATTCACTGAAATTTTGAAATGTCAACTAGACACGACACACACTCACCAAAATTTGATGGAAGACTTTTTGGTGCTAAGCAACATATTTTTATATGGGTATAAAATACGATAGAAGCTGTGGTTAAATATTCTAAAGATATAAAAGAAATCAAATTGAAAATGGGTTAATATTTGAAAAATTTAATAAAAGTATGTATTATACAAAGAGCTAAAGACAAGAAAAAGTTATATAAATGGTTAGAACTGGTTACTACAATTTACGTTTTTTTCCTGATGTTAAGTAATACAGAACTGATKAAGTTACAGCAAGAATGCGTGATAACAACACTTAAATAAATCACCCAAATTTTTGTTTCTGTGCAAATTAAATATTTTGGACTAATTGGAGAACAGATAATTTCAAAATGAAAATTAAAAACAAGAAAAACTAATTGCTGCCATATTCTGTTAATTATTTTTTTAATTTTAAAATTTCGTTATCTTTTTAATAATTAATTACTCTAATAAAAGTAATAATAACAAGAAACATAATAACAATTTTTTATGTCTACTTGATTAATAATTAAAAAAAATTGACCATTTGAAATCCATTGAAAATATCTTAAGATAAGGAAAGATAGGGATACATAATTAAGCATTTGGCCCATATAACAAAAGTGTTACCAAAAACAAACGGCCGTCATCTTAAAGGCAACCGATAGGACTTGTCAACCACAACAAATTTTGCTCGATATTTTGCAACATTTTTCCCAAAGGCAATGGTGCAACATGTTTTGTGTAGCTTGCAGGTGTAAAGGTTGGAATGAAAAATTAGCTTCACAAATAAGAACAGAATTCAATTGCATGCCTTCCACTGAAAGCCACTGCTTAGGTCAATTTTCCTTATTTTTGCTAACTAGATACCCTATATACTTGCTAGTACACCAGAGTCGATCAGTGTGATAACACATGCAGTATCACTGAAGGTTGTACCTAAAAGTTAATTTTGTACTAAAGCTTAATTTTCTTTTATCTGTTTTTGATTGTAAATTATTTGATAAAAGAAATATGAAAATCATGCATGAAATATTGTGTCATAAGAGTATCTCTGGAAAATTATTCCGGGACCAATGGTGATTCTTTATATTTTCTCAAATTACACTATACCATGTGTCCAACGGAATTTATATTGTCTTGAATAACATGGCAAATTCACTGACTCTAGAGAATTTTAACTCTACATTTTCTTAACACAAATATATTTATTTTGGAGGTAACAGAGACAATTTTGCAACATTTTAAAAAACTTTTACATTTACCAAGCGGCTCTTTAATTATTATTATTTTGACAACTTGCGCCATTTTGGCTGAAATCCAAGTTTTTCTTTTTATTTTGCTGGTCTATAATGGACATAACTATCAGTATAAAGTGATAGCTAAAAGTGCTTTTAATTAGTCTGGTAAAATGTAAAAAAATAGATATCTGATATAAGCTGATTTAAACCTGACCTGCTGAAGCCACTAGGCATTCAATGCAACACCAAATGCTGCTAAGCTACTTGTACTGAGTGGCACCAGTCACCAAAATACAGTAATTAAAGTACAGCAAAAGTTTTCTGAAAATATTTAAATATTGTCTTTGATACTTCCTAAAAAAGGGAATACAATTTAGTAAAAAAGAATGCTGAGAATCACCCCGTTTCCTTCAAAAACAAATGATTTCCCTAGTTATTCAGGATGGTTGAAATTTCCTGAAATGCATGATATATTTAGTTTATAGGTAGGCAATAATTTGGAGATGTTAAAAATAATAATATTTAGCATAAGTACATACCGTGTCAAACTTCAGAAACCAATAGCGCTTAAAATTTGTGCAATGGGAAATCCTTATCACTTTAAATACCATATCTCATAGCAACACTTTTTGCATTAGTTTATTTATTACCCATTTATTTGAAAATAATATTAAATCACAAAATCTGCTTTACCAGATAAAATATCAATTTAAAATCATAATCATACTGTCATGAATCTATAGTTAACATACCCTTAATAAAAAAGTGGTCCAGTAAGCATAGTTTTAGTGATTTGGTTTATAATTTAATTGTCACTATTCACTTGTTCACTTTTTCTCGAACAGTTTAACTGATTTGAAGTTTGTTGCTTGCCACATACTTATATGTTACAAAGACTTAATAAGGAAAAGGATAATAAAAGAGGGACTGGTTGATCGTACTTGCGGGAACACCAACCAAGACGGTCTATTGTGAATTTTTCCCTTAAAGTTCTGTTCTAGTTTTTCTATGGTTCAGAGGTATGACTTCATATGCAGATGTGACCTCATGCTCATAAACTACCAACTAAAAGACTTCTGTAGTTTGTTATTTAGGGCTCTTGCAAATGTACATGACCATTCGAATAAACCATACCAGACATACTATAAACAAAAATCGGTGGATATGAAACATGTTTATTCGTTCATTAAATGAGATGGTAGGGTTTTACCGTTGCACCGTAAGGTTAACACGATTCACTCTTGAAATACAGTATTTAAATAATAGCATGCTGCCTAATAAACAAATTTTTAGAATCGTTTTTAATTCCTTACGGAAGTATAATTTAATAAATGCAGTGGTTGCACTTAGGTCTCCAAATTTTTTTATGGTAGCTATAATAACGGGAGTTCATAAAAAAACGCATCATGAACGTATGTTGCAGTGCTGTGGCCACAAACAACTGTCACCGAACTGTTACTTGTGTAGATTCGTATTTCATTTGCAATTTATACTAATATTGTGGTTATCCATGGGGTATTCTGTGATTAGTAAATGCTTTTGCAGAATCAATAGTGCCTGTAATTAGTCCCAGGCTACCAGTAAAAGTGTTTTATTTTCGTATTGCAATAAATGATGGTTACGTCAATCAAGCCTAACATCAAATGTTAATCAAATTATATGAACTAATTTATATGGCAGATGCTAGGATGCTACCTTCMTGCTAGAAAGAGAAAACCATTGCTTGCTTGACATCAAATGTTAATCAAATTATATGAACTAATTTATATGGCAGATGCTAGGATGCTACCTTCATGCTAGAAAGAGAAAACCATTGCTTGCTTGACCAATAATACTTCCAGTTGTGCTATGGAATTTAATATAAAATAAGCTGGAGTCGTTTAACAAATGAATTCAGCTGTTCATCTAATCAAGTTAGATAAAATATATTATAGATTGAATTGCACGTTTTATGAATAAAAATACAATAAATGTGTTGAAAGTAAGAATTTAGGATGGCAATGCCATCTGTCAGCATTACACTGACATGATGACAAAGCCACCTAGCTGCCTTAACGGGAACTACTTCCTAAAGGAAGTGACCTGTAGCCTGACAAATTGGCATGCAACTGCATACTTCAATTTGACAGCAGGCCCCCACGGCACTTTTTGCTGACGAGCAAGAACCAACAACATTAAAATGCATGTCTATGCTGTGCTGTCTACACCTCAACCAACTGCAGATAGTACTATTTCACTATCATTACAGCTCATCAGTGCAGTTTAGGTCTATTGTAGACAGCACAGCATAGACATGCATTTCAATAAATGTGTTATTACAAAATCATCTTTAATTACTGTAAGAAATCTTGTATAAATAGAGTGCACAGTGATTTTGCAATTCTCAAATATTTAAACGTAATCAACTTGAGTAATATACAGGGTGGGGCAGGCAAACTGCACAATTAAACAAGGCTGGTATACCAAAGGTATCTGTAGTGGAGGGAGTTGACACTAAACATCACCTATGACACATTCAGAATTTAACAACCATGTAGCGTTGGACTGTGAACAGTGAGGTTTCGATGTTAGAGCGTATTTAGAAAATGGTTGATGTGTCATACTTGCACAATACGAATTCCGCCTCATGCTCCTGTTCCAAGTAGGAAAGCCATTTCTGTTTGGGCTGATATCTTAAAAACTACTGGTCAAATAAGAAGAAGGAGAGGTGTTAGTTTAAAAACTGTTCGGACACCTGGGAATATGAACGTTATACTGGTAGCAGTTTAAAAAGCCCTCGAAGATCTGTTAAGCGGCACAGCGTTGCTCTGGGATTGTCAACTCTAACACTAAGAACAATTTTAGATAATGACTTAACTTACACCTGTATAAAATTCAAATAGTGCAACATTTGAATCCTAGAGATTATCATATTCATAGTGGTTTTTGCAGGTATATGCTACAACTGCTTGAAGGGGCCCACCTTGCTAGAGTTAGATTTAAAAAATGACTATTTTCTGTTCKAATACTAACTTTCATCTATGTTTTTGAAATTTTTTGAAATATATTAGTAAAAAAAATGTTTCTGTATGTTTTTTAAATAGCTATAAAAAAGTGTGATTAGTCTGCCCCACCCTGTACTTTTCATATGTTTTAATGACAGTTGCATAACAGACAGAATGCATGAAATGATAAGGAATGCTAAAAATTCAACATGAATTTATGGGAACTGTGTGAAACAATGAAATACTTTTTAATAACTTTAATGATAAAGTACTGGATGTGACACAACTGTCGTGGGATAGCTGAATATAAAAAAAACCTTTAAATATTAATCTTGTTTATTGTTGTTCTGCATCTCTTCTTCATGACAAAACATTTTAAGGATTAAATATGAACAGTATTATTTTTTGGTAAAAGCCCGTACAAATGGTTCAAATGTAAAGTAAAAAGCATTTATTCATAAAGGCATGGAAACAGTTCTTTCTGGTGACTCTGTCTTGTGTAGCAATGAACATCAGTAGTGGATTAAGTACAATCATGATATTCAGTTTTTAACCCTTTCAGTACGAAGCCCTGTTTCAAATGGTGTATCCCCTGCAGGAGCAATTTATTTCAACAGTTTTATTATCAGAGATAAAAAAAATCCTCCATGAGAATACTTTACCAGGTGACATACATACAGGGTCCGCCACTTAAAACTCCCCAGGCTCGTATTTTCGCTATTTTTTTAGGTACAACCTTAAGTTATATATGAAATTGTAGGCCTCTTTAAACTCTTTAAAAATAGAATATTGGGTGTCCAAAATTTTTTTTTAATTATAACATCTTGTAAATAAAGTTAATTTTTGTAAATATTTTTTAACCTTACCCCGTATAATAAATATTGCTTTATAGTTGAATGCCGCCTTTTATTTTCTTCAATTTGTGTCTTTACCTTGTATGCGTAATTTTTACTCCTTCTTAGTGAAAAACAAGAAAAACTATTCGCCGCCATTTTTGTTAATAGGGTTGTTCAGAATATTTTTAATGTTACTTTAGTAGCTTATTACGGTACAAATTATGCCTACATACCCATCGCTGCACATAAAACCCCAAAATTTGGAGTAACTTTTAATAAATAAAGTACAAAGTTTGTTCTACAGAGAGAGAGGCTAGAAAACGAAACCCTGCGATGAGGCTAGTTTGGTTTTCTACATCACGCACTAGCCTCATCCCAGGGTTTCTTTTCCTAGCCCTCTCTCTGTAGAACGAACTTTGTATATATATATATATTAGCACTGCGAGCCTAAAAGGCCCATGGCTTGGTCTATTTTTGCACTCCACAATTTCCTGTTCTGGGCATCTTGATTCCAACAGTTACTCTTCAAGTACAGTCTGACATCCTCCTCTACTTCATCTCTCCATCTTTCCCTGGGTCTTCCTCTTCGTTTCCTTCCTCCAATTTCACTCTTCAGTATCCTTTTTGGCACTCGTTCTTCCGGCATTCTCACTATGTGTCCCAACCACCTCAACCGCTGGGCCTTTACGATACCCACTATATTTGGTTCTTTATAAAGTTCTTGCAGTTCATAGTTCGACCTTCGCTGCCACATTCCATCCACCAATTTTCCTCTAAAGATTTTTCTTAACACTTTTCTTTCCCACACGCACAACATTGACTGTTCACATTTTTTCAACGTCCACACCTCACTGCCGAATGTAACTATTGGTCTAATGACAGTCTTATAGATTTGCAGTTTTAAAGATCGAGATATTACTTTATTGTATATTACATTTCTCAAAGCCATAATACATCTATTACCCGCAAGCAGCCTTGTTCTTATTTCTTCACTTATGTCTGGCTTTCTTGTAAACACTGTACCCAAATACACAAAACGCTCCACCTCCTCGAAGTTGTACACCTTGCCACTCCTAAGCCTTACCGTTAGCTTCCTTCCCATATTGTATTCTTCATCACTCCACTTCATGTATTTAGTTTTTGCTTCGTTTACTTCCAAGCCCATTTCGGTTGCAGTTGTTAATAAGCGCTCCAACACTGTCCGCAATTCCGAGTTAATATAGCGATGTCATCCGCAAAAGCCAAACACTGGTGCCTTTTGTGGTACACTAGACCCGAGCGACTTATGTTGGCCTTTCTCATGACTTTTTCCAACATTACATTAAACAGAATGGGCGATAACGGATCCCCTTGCCTTAAACCTTCTCCAACTCTAAACTTTCGTGACAGCTTACCATTAAACTTTACTCTATTTTCAGTGTTTTGCAAAGTCATTTTTATCAATTTTATCAGGATTATGTGAGGAAGGTGCACTTAAGCATCTCAACAATGAATGCAAAAAACTTAATTGTGATATAGTAGCGATTCAGGAGACTAGACAAATTGGAGATGAGGTAATAGAGCTACAGGATTATATTTTCTTTAATAGTGGTGGACGAAGCAGGTTTTTGGGCACGGGGTTCATGGTAAATAGAAAACTGAAAGGAGCAATACTACAATTCAAGGCTATATCAGATAGAATGTGTTATATGAGATTTAAAGGAAAATACCAGAAACTTAGTTTGTTAAATATTCATGCACCATCGGAGGATAAAAATATTGATGTAAAAGAAGAATTTTACAGTATTCTGGATAGAGAATACGAAAACATACCAAAATATGACTTAAAGATAATTTTGGGGGATGCAAATGCAAAAATTGGAAAAGAAGTTATATATAGACCTGTAATTGGAAAATACAGCAAACACAAGGAGACTAACGAAAATGGGCGACTTTTAATTGATTTCGCGAAGGAAAAAAGTCTAATTATTAAAAGTACAGACTTCCAAAGGAAAGACATCTATAAAGGTACATGGAGAGCTCCCGATGGCAGTTATGTAAACCAAATAGATCATGTACTCATTGAAATGGTAGATCAAAAGAACATCAAAAATATTAGAAGCTACAGAGGCCCCGATGCCGACTCAGACCATTATATCGTAGGAGTTAAGCTTTCACAAGAAATTCCGAGACAAAAGAATGAAAGAAGAAGGATAATACAAGATAAAGTATGTAGAAGATTGAACAACATTAGTGATAGAAATACATATACAGCTAAATTGTGCTTAGAATTGAAAAATTTACAAGGAAGCAAAGACGTGGACGAAAATTGGAATAAGCTTAAGGAAGTAATGGAATTAGCATTGCAGGGGTGCAGCGGGATAAAGAATATGGGTAATAAAGGTAATGGATGGTTCGATGATGAGTGTAAAAAGGTTTTAAAAAGTAGACAGCAATCACGAATAGAAATGCTTCAAAGTGAGACAGAAAGTGCAAAGATGAAATACTCAAATGAAAGGAAAAAATGTAAAAGAGTGCTCAGAGAAAAGAAAAGAAAATATAATGAAGGAATAGTCAGATCTCTTGAGGAGAAGTTTAAGAATAAAGAAGTTAAAAAGCTGTACTTAGGTATAAGAAATGAGAAGCAAGGGTTTCATCCAAAAACTTTGTTTCTAAAAGATAAGGGTGGGCGGCTAATTGCAGACGAGAATGAAATGCTAGAAAGATGGGTTGAACACTTTAATGAATTATTAAACAGTGATGTACCAGTTGAAGGACAACAAATAAACAGTGGGCTGAACAACAGAGTGGAGGAAGAAGCACCGGACAAGGATGAAATAAAAAGAGTTTTGGAAGACATGAAAAATAATAAGAGTCCAGGAGGCGATAATATTACAACTGAAATGTTTAAGTATGGCGGAGAATATTTACTGGAGCAGGTGCATAAACTCATTAAGGAAATCTGGATACAAGAAAAACTGCCTTGCGACTGGTCAGAGGCTGTTTTGTACCCAATATACAAGAAAGGAGACAAGCAGGAGTGCGAAAACTACAGAGGAATAGCATTACTTAATATTGGGTACAAGATATTGACAGCTTGCATTAAGGGCAGGCTGGGAGACAGAATGGGTGATATAGTAGGAGAGTATCAGTGCGGCTTTCGCGGCGGAAGAGGAATTGTAGACCAACTCTATACTTTAAGGGAAATACAAGCCGAAAGCTATCAACATCAAAAGCACACCGAAATAGTGTTTATAGATTTTAAACAAGCATACGATAAAGTGAAACGGCATAAACTGTATGAAGCCTTGGAAGAATTCGAAGTACCTAGCAAGATAATAAGATTGATAAAAAACGAACTTTGTACTTTATTTATTTAAAAGTTACTCCAAATTTTGGGGTTTTGTGTGCAGCGATTGGTATGTAGGCATAATTTGTACCGTAATAAGCTACTAAAGTAACATTAAAAAAATTCTGAACAACCCTATTAACAAAAATGGCGGTGACTAGTTTTTCTTGTTTTTCATTAAGAAGGAGTAAAAATTACGCATACATGGTAAAGACAAAAATTGAAGAAAATAAAAGCCGGCATCCAACTATAAAGCAATATTTATTATATGGGGTAAGGTTAATAATATTTACAAAAATTAACTTTATTTGCAAAATATGATAATCTGCAAAAAAAATTTTTGGACACCCAATATTCTATTTTTAAAGAGTTTAAAAAGACCTACAATTTGATATATAACTTACGGTTGTACCTAGAAAAATAAAGAAAATACGAGCCTGGGGAGTTTCAGGTGGCGGACCCTGTATACTTATTGAATCATGTACCCATACTTGAAAAATGTCTGAAGTCAAGCATTTGAAATCAGAATCGAAAACAGATTTTGACAGTTATAGTTAGACAGATAAGATTATATCATTTTAATTAATTTTAGAATGTGTTGGCTGTTACTTCCACCTTGGTATCTTAGGTCTGATTATAATGTTTGCTGACCTTGAAAACATTCATCAAAATACACACATAAGACAAATGACGTCACAAAGGTACACAACTGGAAGCTGTTATTAGGAGGGAATATTTCCAATTTGAACACCAAATACAATTATTAAAGTATAAGATATGCATTTAGGGCTATATTTACTTGTCCTTACCATTACACATCTCCTTAAATTAGGCTACATAAAAAATGTCTGTTGGCATACTTCATGTGGCCACAATGACTAATTCTAACTATGGATTCAAGGTTAGTGTACTACAATATTATTAACGGCTCTATTAGTTTACTACACACCAGAAATAAAAAGTATAGGCATTCGTATTGAAAGACTCAAATTTAATACACCAAAAGCCATTTACAACTTGAATGTTTTTGTATTTGTGACAAGCATTTATTTAATGTCTGCACATCCATTACATAATCATTTATCACAGTTAAATTTCACATATTTAAAAAGTTACATGAGGGCAGTATTTCGTATCTCATACATAACGTCATTAATTTACTAACATTGCATGTGAGCTAGAAGGGGTGTGATGACTAGGTCTGCAAGGTTATTTTGATATAGTGAATCAGATCGAGAATATTAATACATTGGATAAATTGATATTTGGGATGCACCGAGAACTTTTGTACTTCCGGAATTGTAATTAGAGACATAAAAACAGGTTGTCAAAATATTGAGTTTGGTGATCTGTAAAATAAAACTGACCCGCAGGAAACAATCTTTGATTAATAGATCGATTCCAAGCAAGAGTTGTTCTTTCTAAGGTAGTTAATATCCTTTATTAGCTATTTTCTGGAACCTAGTCTGTTGATGTAGGTAGCTATGTTGACTATATCAGCAATGCTCTAATCAACATTTGCTGGAAGTTGATATAATTCAGAAAAGGCTATGGGTTTTTAAGTGTTAGATAATTTCAAAACAAAAAGGAATTTTGAACAATATAATGACATACAAAACACATACAAAGTACATAAAATTGTGGCTTAAAGGAAATTATCTTGTGCACCAATGTCCAAATAAACAAAATACAACAAACCTTATGTTCTTGATTAGCAAGAAAATGGAAACAAAGAAAATAGTAATTAATATGACTATTATAGGATATAAAATGAAGAAGTAAGTATATTAAGAACACTATACTCTTTAGAAGTAGCAACTGATGTGTCTTATCAAGGGCGGACCAAGTAAATATTTCTTCAATAACTTTAATCGTTTGAAATGCTGAAAGGTCATATGAAGTTTTGAGAACTGCAACCTATAATTGCTTTTAAAGATGAACGAATTCTGGTTGTACAGAAAACCCCCACAGTTAAATCCCGTTTATCCGAGCCACTCTTTGGAAACAATTGTCTGTTTTAACCGAGTTGTGACATGCGTAAATTCTGCTTTATCCGAGCTGTGAATTCTAAGTCATATGTACAGGGTGAGCAAATAAGAGAGGTAGCCGGTCATATCTCATAAACCAGTAGCCCTAGAGCTTTGAGGTAAAAAATTTCTTAAGTAAAGTGGCCAAGACAAATTTCTGGAAAATATTTTCGAGTTTGTAAAGTGACCGCTAGAGGGCGCTGTGGTACCTCCAAATTACAAAATTAATGTTTGTGTCATTTTTAACCTAATAAATGTTTGCGGTATTCAACATATTAAGAATGTTTGGACTGAAATCTACCATTTTTGTTTAGAACATTTTTTGTTAAATATCAAATAAAGGAGTGGGGGTGGGAGAATATTAATATAGAAAATCGCWAATATCTCAGGTTTGGCTTGACCGATTTCAACCGACGAGGTGTCAGAACATTAATTGTGTGTTGACCGCCGAGAGGGCGTTTTCTGAAGTTACTGCCTAAATATAAATTTTTCTCGAAATTTTTAAATGCAAAGATATAAGGCTATTTACATCATTAAAAGAACAATTAAATATATACTAAAATGGTGAAAACCGCACCACTTAAAAATTTCGAGAAAAATCGATTTTAGGTAGTAATTTCAGGAAACGCCCTCTTGCGCTCAACACACAAACTATGTTCTGATACTTAAAATTGCTTTTTATAAAGTCACATAAGCTCTTGAAAATGACACCTCGCTGGTTGAAATCGGTCAAGCCAAACCTGAAATATTAGCGATTTTCTATATTAATATTTACCCGCCTCACGCTCCTTTATTTGACATTTAACAAAAAAATGTTCTAAATAAAAATGGTAGATTTCAGTCCAAGCAATCTTAAAATTTTTAATACCGCAGACATACATATATTAGGCTAAAAATGATATAAACATAACTTTGTAATTTGGAGGTGCCACAGCGCCTCCTGGTGGTCACTTTACCAACTCGAAAATATTTTCCAGCAATTAAGATTGTTTGGACTAAAATCTACTATTTTTGTTTAGGACATTTTATTCTTAAATGTCAAATAAAGGACCCCGGTGAATATTAATATAGAAAATCGCTAATATTTTGGGTTTGGCTTGACTGATTTCAACCAGCGAGGTGTCACCTTCGAGAGCTTATGTGCCTTTATAAAAAGCAATTTTAAGTGTCTGAACATAGTTTGTGTGTAAACCGCAAGAGGGCGTTTTCTGAAATTACTACCTAAATGTCGATTTTTCTCGAATTTTTTTAATGGTACGGTTTTCACCATTTTAGTCTATATTCAATTGTTCATTTAATAAAGTAAACAGCCTTATGACTTTGTATTTGAAAATTTCAAGAAAAATTGATATTTAGGTAGTAACTTCAAAGAACGCCCTCTTGCGGTCTACACACAAACTATGTTCTGACACTTAAAATTGCTTTTTACAAAGGCACATAAGGGCTTGAAAATGAGACCTCGTTGGTTAAAATCGGTCAAGCCAAACCTGAAATATAAGCGATTTTTCATATTAATATTCACCCGCCCCCCCCCCACTCCTTTATTTGACATTTAACAAAAAAATGTTCTAAACCAAAATGGTAGATTTTAGTCCAAACAATCTTAAAATGTTTAATACCGCAGACATTTATTAGGCTAAAAATGGCACAAACATTAATTTTGTAATTTGGAAGTACCACAGCGCCCTCTAGCGGTCACTTTACAAACTCGAAAATATTTTCCAGCAATTTCTCTTGGCCACATTCCTTATTTGCTCACCCTGTACATATGTTGTACATGAAGATCAAGCAGTGGTGCAGTAAAACAAGTGTGTCTAACTTCGAATAGGAAAACAATGAAAACTAGTGTTTTTGATAATGTCAGTGAGACATTTTTTTATGGTTTACTGAGTAAGCATTTTCCCGATGTCGAGACATTTAGTGCAAGTTCTGGATGGCTTGATCGATGGAAGAAAAGGTATGGCATACGACAGTTAACTATTTGTGGAGAGAAATTGTCTGCCGACGGTTTAGTAATCGATTAATATAAGGCTAAATTCAATAAATTCATTGAAAATGAGGGTAACACACTTAATCAAATTTATAATAGTGACAAAAGCGGACTAAACTACAAAATGTTGTCTTAAAAAACACTGGCATCTAAACAAGAGACGTTGGCTCCAGGATATAAGCATAGCAAAGAAAGAGTAACTATACTAGCTTTCTGTAACGCTTCAGGAACCCACAGACTGCCCATAACACTAATCGGGAAATCACGACAACCAAGGGCCCTAAAAAATATTAATCCTGGGGCTTTGCCTGTTAAGTATCGCAATCAAAAGAATACATAGATGGATGTGTCCTCATTCAAAACCTGGTTTTTCGAAGAATTTGTTCCAAGTGTGAAACAGTTTCTGAGGAAAAAAAATCTTCCAATTAAAGCAATTTTACTTGTGGATAATGCACCATCCTATCCAACTGATTTGAAGAAAGGTGACATTGTGGTCAAATTTTTGCCGCCCAATATTACTAGCCTTATTCAGCCAATGGATCAAGGCGTTCTAGAAACATTAAAAAAGAATTACCGACGTCTTTTCCTTGAACATCTTTTGGAGCAATCAGTAGACGATGACCCTTTAACCACCTTGAAGAAAATAAATTTGAGAAACATTGTGTACTGGGTTAGCGAAGCTTGGAACTTGGTCACAAGCTAAACATTAAAAAAGTCATGGTTCAAAATAATCAACTCTACGAACTTTAATTCAGATGATAAATCAGATGATTAGTCAGACGATGAGGTGCCATTGTTCGAATTGGGCCAGACATTGGGACGTGAAAAAGAAACCAGTTTGTATGATTTGTTAAAGAAATTGGATGGTACGGAAGAAGTGTCGGAAGCCAATGTTGAGCAATAGATTGCTAATGACGATAAGCAGCAGGAACTTAATGACGCTGACATCATTAGTCTTACTACGGAGGTAAGAAACAAAATAGGAAAGTGGTGGAGATTCATTCTGCTGCATGTTTTTTTATAGGTAACTGATGAATCGCCAGTCCGAATATCTCATAAGCATAGCAGCTCTACACTGGAAACTGCTTTAAATTATGTTGAGCAACAACCAGAAGCGAGCGCCGCCAACATACTACTGATAAAACGTTGGAGGAATATAGCGGCACGAAAAAATTAAACAACTGCAAACAAATAAATATTAATGATTTTTTTACGCCTGTAAACCGTAATGTGCAATAAAGAACATGTTTCCTATGCATTTTCACTTTTTCGGATTATCCGAGTTTTCTATTTTCCGAGGTAGCAACAGCCCATATTACCTTGGTTAATCGAGGTTTTACTGTACTTTGTTATTTTTTAAACACTACCCCATTTTTTATAGCATTATTCCAAGTTTTGTGAAAACATTTCAGTTACAATACCCACAAAAATGTGCAACAACTTTTATACTAAAAGAGATCGGGATATAGATTTGTTTGATATTCTAAGAACGAAAAAAATGTATTGCTCAAAATGCAAAAATGAGGAAGATATATTTTTTGATACCTTTCAATTTTGTAATTTTCCACTGCAAACAGGTAACTTGATTTTTTAAATACCATATTTTGTCACTGTCAAATGGGAAATTAAGTTTTATTTATTGGATATAATGCTATTGTGATAGTATGAATTGACTGTTTTATAGTAAGTTTTTATAAAAATATGATTTTTAGGAATATTTTCTGTTTTTTTTACAAAAATCTATATTTTAAAACAAGGTTTGTTTCTCAGCTTTTAGTGTTGTAAAATCTGCTCTCATTGGCTGAATTAGTCAATATGATGATTCCGATATGTAACGCATCCACATAAACTAACTTTCCAGCGAATGCTAAAGTGATTTTTCAACTCAACAGTTAAAGGAATTGTGTTGAACAAATGAAATTGAAGTTTTGATATTGCACACATGCAAGTGTGAGCAAAATTGTAAAACATTAGTACTTATAAAGAATGTTTAAAACATATGCTTACCAAATCCAGCGCAATCAACTTTCACATTACAAAGCAAGCTTGTGTTTAGTCAGTATATTCTAGGAATAACGTGCTAACATGATTGATGGAAGCCATAAAAATTAAAACAGTAAATCTTAAGTATTAACAATGCAACATCAAATCAAAGGAACTTTTGTGCATAGGTTTTGAAATTAACACCTCCAGATAAAAAAAAATTTCTCCGAAATTTTTAGCGTTTTAACTTGTTTTCTAAGTATATTGTTTTTTTTGTAGGTATTGCAACACCCTCATGGTTTTTACCAAATATTGAATAACTCTACTGATGCATTTTAAAGCTAATGTTTGGTGCATAAAGTGGCATTACAGTTACATAAGGAATCTGAAAACAATACAAAAAGGGTGTATCATTTAAAAAAAATGGAAGTGCATGTTTCTGGTACTTGCACAATTGGATGTCAACCATCTTTGAAAATAATTTAAAGTTGTAGTTCTCTGTAATTTTCAACAATTATTACCTGGCCCACCAGTACATGTAAATATTTGTTTCTTCAATGTTGATAGAGACCAATAAGCGCCAAAAATAAGAAACAACTTCCTGTTTTCAAGTTTAATTAAGATTTTCTTACAATTTTGTTTTTTTTCTGTTTTGTATGCTCATATTTTTTTTTAATTAAAAAAATGTCAAGTTTTTATGTAGTTTGTTAACGCAGGGATATTTTAAAGCCTTGATTGTCAGGCTCATATGGGTTAGTAGAGTGTACGGTCACACTAAGTATAACAGTTTTCTATAGTAGAGCAGGTGAGCCCTTTATCATGGATATTACTGTTAAATCGATGATATCGATAGTTGTCATAATGATGTAAATATTATTAATAATATTGCAAACATTACTATCATCGAAAGTATTGATGTCAATAGTTATAATTCTATAGTATCAACATTTCACATACAATTTCAAATAATGGCAGCTCTAGTCATGACCTTGGATGAAAGGAGGATTTTTATACACATTCCCAAAATAAGTCCTAATCACAGAACTGGCAAGACATCTGCGTGTAGGTTATTATTAGTTGAAAATCCATGAAAATAGTGAATTGTTTTCTTCTCTTTTGAACTGTGTCCTACTAGCTCAGAATAAACTAAACACTCCACTTTATTGCTAACCAAGACAGAATCATTTATTAGAGTGTATGTTCAAAATATGCTACAATCATTCCAAGTAATTAATAACATTAAATTTAATGTTGTTTAATTTAGCACTCCTAAAATGGCAAATTTGTTCAGTAAGTAATACTGCAATTCAACAAACCGTCTTTTTATACATTATAATACACACAATGAAAACAAGTGTTATAAGTTATTTTGAAGAAAAGATAAGAGCGTAGTTTCATAATGCCTGCTAGCATCCAAATGCCTGAGCGAGTGTCTTTCATTTGGATAAATTTGTAGCTGATATGGTTTTCCTGCTTTAACAAGTCCATTTATCAATTGGCTAGTGTGGTAGAAGTGTACATTTTCATCTATTGCACCATGTATTATTAACAGTCTGTTTTCTCTGAAACAGAAAATTAATATAAGTAGGAATTTAGATGGCAATGCCATCTGTCAGCATTACACTGACATGATAGCAAAGCCACCTAGCTGCCATTATGGGATCTACTTCCTAAAAGAAGTGACCTGTAGCCCGACAAATTGGCATGCACCTGCATACTTCAAGCGGGCAAGAACGATATACATTAAAATGAATTACTGCACTGATGAGCTATAATGATAGCGACATAGATCTATCTGCAGTTGGTCGCGGTGCAGACGGCACACCATAGACAAGCATTTTAAAGAAAATTACTATGTTAAAAAAATTATACAATCAATTCAACAGGAAAAAAGGTAATGATGACACATGCACAGGAACTAAATATTGCTTTCTAATTACAAAAAGTTATAACAATAAATATTTCATGACAATGCCGTTTTCAATATTTGGTAGAAGCTACTTACTCTTCTGGGAACTTATTAATGTAGTTAAGTACAGATCCTTCTAAATAACCTTGCTGATTGTGGTCAGGCAAATCCATATATCTTTCCGTATATCCTGTATCATAAAGTGTCCAGTTTGTTACAGGAGCACCAGCAATTGCAATTTTAAATATGTCTGGATGATGAATTAATCCCATAAGGCTGAGATAACCTCCTAAAACAAGTCATATTATCATCAGGATTAATCTTAATATTACTAAAACAAAGTATGAGTAGAGGGAAAATTATTACAAAGATTTTTGCAAATAAATAACTTCACAGCCATTTTAAATTATTTTTGTATACTAAACTTTAACTTAAGAAATCAGATACTTGAGACTGTGTAAAATTACATTAAATGATTAACATCTTCTGGCTTGATATTGTTTAAATCTTTATAACTTTGAATATTTTTTTATAAAAACAGTTTTTTGGCATATATATTATAATTTTACCAAACTATGTGAAAAAAATAGATTTAAAATTATCACTCCCTTGTACTCCTTAAAACAAATAATAGGACTAAAAATTAGTGTTCATTAAGCACAACAAAGAAAGAAAACTATAGGGATTAAAAAATATAACTATCAACTCTCAGTAGCCACACTTTGGATAGTTTGCAATCCAATGTTTTAAAAATCTTCTTTTTCATAAATCTAATAGTAAGTAATATTGAAATTGAGACACTGTATGGAGCTTCCCATATAGTTTAACAGTTTCATGTTGGCAGAGTTAATGTCATAAATTATTTGTTAAAGAGCTTTATTACTTTGTTAGCCCTTGGCATTTGTAGATGTTGCAAATTTTTGCTAGAATAAGCCAGTTAAGTATTGAACATTGGGGTATAATTAGATGATGACATGATGGCATACAAATTATTACAAATTCCAATTTCCTTTTTTACTTACCATACGACCATCCATGAATTGCAACTCTGTCCAAATCTATATAACCTAATGTGTCAGCCAACCACTTTAATACTTCAACCTGATCACTTAATTCCACTGTTCCCATTCTTCCTCTCAAATGACTTTCAAACAATAAACCGCGATGTTGTGAACCACGTGAATCTATGGCAACTACACAATAACCTCTTGCAGCTAGCATATGCATTCGAAGCTGCCTCATACCCTGTAATTTTGAAATTTAAATTAAATCAAATCTCAAGGAGTTATTTGATAATAATAGTTTTATTATGGCATGTGAACCTACATTTTTGACCACTGGACATAATAAAGTTTGGAACAATAAATTAGTCCTACAATTCTTTGCTTTAACCTTGATGTGGATATCACATGCCCACCTGAATCTCATAATCCCCATAATTCTACCAAGCGATATATTCATATCCGACATCATTGTGTGTTCTTGTTTTTAATCAAGTAAATCGTTGAGGTTTGTAGCTTGGCTTAATGACTGCATCGAAGGAGGCCATTTAGTGGTGGAAATGGTTTTGCTTATAACCAATTAATCCAGTGGTATTAGATTTTGAGTTTATCTTTCGCCCTTAGATATGCAATAATTAAATTTGTAAATTTCTGGAATAACTGCAACCAGCAACAATGAAGACAAATGACTTCATGGTAATTGATGCCGTAACTTGAAAGTTAGCAGTGTAGTAAGGTAACAAATGCATACACACTGACATGATCTAGTCTGTGAAATTATTCTTGCTATTAAACAGAAAATTAATTGATGTGACTATTGTGAATTTTATCTGAAACAGTGTTCGCTTTAGTAAATTGTTTATTTTTAGGGACACATTACCACATCCATTTCCACAATTATTATCGAACACTCCATTATTTTATTTTTAAAAATCTCGACCCTAATGGATACGACAATACACTAAAAACTCTTAACAAAAATGATACTGAAATATGTAAAATTTAACTAGTAGAATTTAAAAAATTACCTTTCTTAAACAACCAGGGTACCAAACTTCACCATTAATCATAATTTATTAAAAATGGAAATGTAAGTACGCTTACCTTGAATGTATTAGAGACTAACTGCACTTCAGGACCTCCATAAACATTCAAAACAGTGGCATATTTTTTTCCTGGCTGAAAGTTATGTGGCTTAAAGACCATTGCATACAATACATGACCAGAATGTATTTCATGGGTATATAATTCTGGACAGTAATTATCACTGATTAAGGGCGATGATTCTAATAGGTATCCTACTGGAGTTAATGTTACACCATCCACTGTCCAGTCAGAATGAGTTATTTTAAAAACCTGACATGTTGGTGGCTTTTGTATATTGCTATATAAAGTCACTAACATCGTACATTCCTGAAAATTAATATTATGTTAGACTTTTTCTGTAATGAAGGGAATAAAAACAAACAAAAATTGCTTTGCAAATAGTTGAACTATGTCAAAAACAATTCGTTTTAAGTTTCTTTTTTAATCACATTATGATTGTCTCTAAACAAAACGTCACCTTTCTTGATGAAAAAACAAAATTAAACATTTACCCTCACACTTTCTACTTTTGTGGAGTATATTACTTTTTTTAAATCAATTTACCTGAATTGTTACCACGGAAATAGCAGCATCACAACGGTAATGTAGGTTATACAAATACTTTCAATGTGCATTAATATCACCGTTGAGTGAAGAAATTTCTTCACTCAACGATATCACATATGCAAATAAGAGACTTCCTCGTCTTTGCAGCAGTTTAGTTATTAAATAAGTGTATTTTTTTGTGGACAAACTTCCTGACAAGTTGAAGTCTTTTTGTTACAATTTATATAGCAATAATGTGTAATTTGATTCATGCATTTTTTTTCATTCTGAACAAGCTACCTTCAAAGCAAAAAATTTAATTACTCAGTGATGTTTAAATTACTTCACAATGTGTAATAATTGCAATTACAACTACTTTGGGTAAATTGTAAATATGTAATTACAATTGAATTGAATTAGTTAATGTATTAATCACAATTACATGCTTCGATGTAATTTCAAATAATCAATTACATTTACTCTTTGGATAGGATCTAGCAGAAAGCTAAAAAAAATTTTAAAACAATAATATGTTCCTCCCACCGTACCCATACCTAGTTGTTTTGACAATAAAACATTATAGTTTTTATTACACAAAACTCAAAAACTTACATCTATTTGAGCCAGGACTAATTATCCTAATTATTTTTATATGGAAATATACAACTCTAACCAATCACTAATAATCTGACATATTACTTATTAATTTTATTCATGTAGACTACAAACCACCGTTATGACTTAAAAACAATAAGTTTTCAAATTGTTTATTTGACCAATTGTTTCATCAAGGTTTCAAAATTTGACCATATTTTTTTTAAATATTAAATATTGCAGGATAGTCTTTTACTGATAGTAATTTTTTACGTTCAGATAAGCTAAAAATTCTATATGTGAAGCATTTTCGCTGACCTCATCCGGCTCTGGAATATCCATATAATAAAAAATTTGACAATATATATTCTAGAGGTGAATAGCAAGGACTTTGGTTATTATCACTTAAAGGTAAAAAGTGTGACTTTGTTCTTCAGTACAACTAACTGAAATTTAAAATATTTGAAAAGCATTTTTAATATTTGTTATAACTGACTTCTAGAGCTTGGCATAAAATTTTCAATTTTTTGTTCACTACCTTTGGATTAATTAAAAAATAGTTGGCAAAGTGTATCGCATATATAACTAGCTTTTTCCTGAAGAGTATGGATATATTAGCAGTAGCCTAGGTTTCATACCTACAAAATATTCTTTCAAAAAATCTGATTTAGCCGATTTCAGTTTAGTTGCTTTGATTGCACCACAAATCGAATCCAAGTGTTTTTCTTTTTAAGTGAGGATAAATTAAACTGTTAAAATTTGAATTCCACCTTGTAAGGTATGGTACATTCAATTTCTTAGCGCAAACGTGTTCTACTTCATGGAAAGCTTTAGTCGATCTACTGACACTAATTCAATAAATTCAGTTTTGCTAAAGCACTGTAATGAATCTTATGTAAAATAGTTTTAGTATATAATAGTCTTTTCAATATCTACATGTGTCTACTGGTTTGCAATCAGATTTAAACTTCCCACAGATTGAAAATATTACAAATATTTCTGTCAAATGTAATTGTAATTGTAACAAAATTAGTAATTCAATTACAAATGAATTCCAATTGCAGAACAAGTAATTAATTACTGCTTCAATTAAAACGAAAATAATTCAATTACTTTTTCAAGTAATTGTAATTAATTACTTAACAACACTATAAATACTTCACCTAACTTTTCAGGGAATAAAAAAAAGGGACACACTTTACTATTCATGTACTGGACTGGACAAAGCTACTGGGCAATAAATCAGGCAAATATGAGCATTGATTCAATAATTCAATATTGTTACTGATCAAAAACTTGACAGTTGATCGATCCTCTAATGCAGCAGTTGCAGTAAGACCAGTTCTCCTAAAGTTATAGGCAATCATTGTTTTTCAAAAATTACGTTTTTGTTGGTTTAAATTCACTTTGATAAACCCAAACAGTTACTTAGTTTCAGACTCATATTAAACTGTCATGTTGTTATACATCATTCTTTTAGCATTTCCTTGCACTTATGAACTGTACAGCTTTCAGTGATGGCACAACTTCCAATGATCAAGCAAAATTATATAAATTTGTTCTTTTATAATGCTTGATATAGTGAGCCATTACAAGCCCTTCTAGCATCGTCATAAAACAATGTTCCTCCACGCTTTAATTCTGCGAACCATTTGTAAACCATAGATTAGTTTTGTTGAAATAATTACTTGGATTAGGTTTTTTTATGAAATTGCAATGCATATAGACATCTACTTGAGAACCCAGTTATAATGAATGAATTTAAATGTTTCTTCTGGTTAGTTATAGCAAAAAGTAAAAAGTTTGCCATTTAAATTTTGCACTAATGAGTTTTCTAAAGAGTCTCATATAAAAATTACACTTCTGACAGCTTAATACATTTTTTTACAATTAATACTCAATCTATTGCAACTGGAATAGCTTGTAATAAAAAACTAAACTGTCATAATGTCTGTCTTTGTTTTTGTCCTATTTTATAACGCACACTAGTATAGTAACAATTGATGCTGTCATTAATGGTAATGATTCATCTTCAGTTTTCATTCGTTCATGTACATAGAAACTCAAAATTTAATATTACATGTAATCAAGATACCTAGAACTCTGGTAGCCCAACTTACTCTTGTAACAAAGGGTTTAAAACATTTAATAACATTTGTGGAACAGCTGTTATTGAAAACATGACAAAACCATGACCGAACAACGAGCAATAATCGACAACAGTTTGATATAAGGTACATAATTGATTTCCTATTGATACTCGAACATATGTTTAGGGCACTAACACCCCTGGACACTGCAGAAAACAAAAACGAAACAAACTGAGTAAAACCTACCTTGTAATGAACAAAGTAATGAAACAAAAATTAAAGTTGAACGAATGAACCAACACCAGCATGTGATGGAAACAGCTTAAAGAAATCGAATTGCAGTGTAATTAGGTATAATTCTATGCAAATTGCCTGTAACAAAACTAGGAAATATTTAAAAATCAAAATGTTGACGTTTCTGTGAAGTACCTTGGATTAGTGTTGCCATCTAACAAAAGTTTGTCAAACTAAAATTTTGCAACAAATTTTGACACAAAAATCGTAGCAAGCTGAAATACCTTATATCTTGCATGTAGTGTAAGTACCACAAGTTCATAACCAAAGTTCATAACACTAAATATGTGCCACTTAAGAAATGACAAACAGACACTGCACAAGTCTATTTGACAAATTTAACAATTAACTTGCTGAACATATTGACATCCATGTAATGGTGATTAATCAAAATTAGAATGAAAATTAAGAGAGAAATGTACAAATTCATTTATTTGTAAATAAATCTCACTAAATTTTGCTTTTGTCATATTAACTTCAGAATAAAAGTGCACTGAAGTCTTCACAATACTTTCTCATGACCATTTGAAAATCACAGGCTACATCTTGGACTCCTCAGTAAACAAAATGAGTTTGCTTCCATTCGTTCTCATCCCAGTGCTGATGATTTCTAGCAAACTGAAGTCTCGCAATATTATGATGCCCGAGAAATTCTGGACCTGTTGCAATTCTGTGACTGATAAGATTTTGCTTTTCCAAGTATTCTTCTGTTAGCTTGCTTATGTTTATACTCCGAACATGTTGAAGTCAATTTCTAATTTCAATAGCTGTGGAATGACAATCTCATACACTTTGTAAAATAATAAAGCGATTATCATGGGCGTTAGTTTTGTGTCAGGGTCTGCTTTCAGGCCGTCTGATGTAAGTTCCAGTTTCCAAGAAATGTGAAAAAATATAGTATAGTGATACTGCATGCTTCATGTCGTTAGACAACATACTGTTCGCTTCTTCCATCTTGAAGCATTGCAATGATAGCTGCCATTTCGGGATTTACAACCATAATTTATTAGATTAAAACAACAAAATAACAAACTTAAAATGTTTGCAAAACACTTGTCAAACAATAATAATAACAAAATATCCATAGCAACATTTGAACATAAAAGTTTTTAGTTTGTAAAGTTTCGTATGAAATTTTAATATTACTTAAAACATGCTTTTTTTAGTTTTAAAATATTGCATAAATAGAAAAAGGTATAATAAATATAATTTTCATAGAAAGTTTAATTAATTCAATTTAATTTTTTTAATTAATTAATTTAATTTAAATCCAATCACTATATTAGTGTTCACTTAGTTTTAAATCAAACTGTACGCTATGTAAACAATGTAAAATATTACAAAATGTAACAACTGCATAACCCTGACAATATTAGGAGTACTCCATTCTGCAAACTTTACCAGTGCCTCTAATATAATATGCTATTAGACCTACCTGATTAAAATCAACAGAATACGAATATCCAGGTCTTGTCAGCAGTCTAACCTCCCCTGGCCGCCTAAGTGAAACAACATACAAATGTTTCTCTAATGGTGTCTCTTTCAATCCCATGAAATACACCAATTGCTTCTCATAATCAATCCAAATATTCTGGCTTAAGACTTCCCATTCCCCAGATGTAAGAGCCACTTTATGTAAAACTTTTGGTTGCAAATAAACGTAATCCATTGGTTCACTAGTTTCATTAACTCCATTTGTGTAGGAAACAATTTGAGAGGTAACCAAATACAGATGTCGATAACCTGTATCTTCTGATGCCCAAATAAACTGAACCTCATTTGTTTCCATAAGTGGCATGAAGCAAAGAAGGTCATGAACGTTTACCCAAATGCATGATTCCTCGGTGTAAATAACCTGAACAATAGGGTTGTTGAAGGGTATACTGCGATTATCTTCATACACCGGAAGCACTTCTGTAAAGTTTGATACAGATAGGAGTACTACATCAAGCCTCTGTTGTCGTCTATCCAACAGTTGTGCCCATATGCTGAAAGCAGAGCAGCATTACTCAAATATTACTAAACTAATCGAATAAAGCTACTTTATTAGATTTTCAATTACAATAATAAATGGGGTTGTAGGCCTTGACCGCAAATTGTAATTATAACATGTGAGGCCTTGCCTGGGCCCAATGGAGTAAGATGTTTACATTAAAAAAAAACATATGTCATGTTTAATGTCTTATTTTTACCCGTTAAGGTTTTCTGCCAAATTCAAATATCGCATGAAATGTCAGATGACCCTGCGGTAGTAAAGGGTACGGCGGGGCATGAATTTCGCTGTTGTGTGTTTAATAGCTGTCAGATACGTGTTCAGTTTGTTTACGATTTGCTCGATAGCAACGTCACACAGCCAGTGTGAATCAGTTGTGACTGGGGCTCATGATCCCAATTTTTAAATATATCATTTTTTTCAATGCTTAACTAAGTCATTTGAAAAAGATAAAAAAACACAGGTGTATTATTTTTTCATATAGATTCAGATTCTGCATTAAAAAAAATGGGTTACAACCCCATTGATATAATACACTTACTAGCATAAAAAATGCAACACCTGAAATGATGACCAGTTTCAAACAGCAATAACTTTCGGTCTTACTCGTTTTGAATGAGTTTTTTTTATTCAAAAGGTCTACCCGTTGGCAACATTTCTGTACTTAAACTTTAGTAGGGGTGAGTTAGGCTAATGTGTGCTTTCTTGCACCACTTTAAAACTTTTGTGGGGTTCAGCAACAAAAAAATTAATTTAAAAAAAGGAGCTTGTAGTCTCGTCTTTCCTGAGAACTGCTGATTTTAGTGTGAGTGTCTATAGTTTTCACATCCAAGTTACAAGCTCTAAAAGACAACGCAGCTGTTTTGGCATCACCATCAGAAATTAAAACGGGCCATGGAAAATGACAAAAACAATTATGTGACGTTTATTGCCATTCACTTTGTTTATTGTTAGAAAACAAGAAAAATGCCTTTAAGCCTTGCAGAAATTGTCCAGGCAGTGGCTTTGATGGAAGATGGACTCAGCATTCGTTATGCTGCTTGTGTTCTTGGCGCGATACCAAGTATAGTGTTCGTGCCACTCAAAGATTTTATCAGACTGGCACATTCAACAGACGACCTGGGTCAGGCAGAAGATGCTCCACACAAGCCCGTGATGATCGATCTATCATATCAACCATGTTAGGAAATCAGCATACCACAGCAGTTGAGGCAAGAAATCGTCTGGAGCAAGTGCGTCGGGTGAACGTGAGCAAACGTACAGTAAAAAGAAGGTTGGAAAAAGCAAAGTTAAGAGCACAGAGACCAGCCACAAGACCAGTTGCTTCGAGAGCATCTTATTGCTCGATTACAGTTTGCACGTAATCATATCCAGTGGAGCATTGTAGAGTGGCAAAACATAATCTTTTCGAGGTTCCGCTTGTATTCTCCAGATGGTCGAGAGAAAGTTTGGAGAAGAGCTGGATAACGTTATGGGTACCTACAGTACCAGGGAGGATCTGTAATGGTTTGGGCTGGAATCTGCTTCGAAGCAAGTACAAAGCTTTGCTTTATCGACAGCAACCGAAATGCAGCTGGTATACTGAAGACGTTTTAGCTGAGCATGCAATTCCCTTCGGCCCATTTATTGGTGCCGACTTCTTGTTCATACATGATAATGCACGGTCCCATACAGCTCAGATAATGTCTCACTACCTAGATGACGTAGGTATCAGAAGAATGGAATGCCCGGCATGTAGTCCTGATTTGAAGCCCATAGAACACATTTGGGATATGCTAGGGAGAAGAATTAGAGATTCCCCAAAATGAAATACAGAATTTGATAAGAAGTATGCCTTAGATTTTTACCTTGGTACAATAAATTGTTGGCATCACTTCGTCTAACATTTTTCTCATGACAGTTCAATTTGATTGCGTCGATTTTTATGGCTTGCATTAATGGGGTTGTAGCCCTCGATCACAAATCGTTACTGCAACACATTTGTAGGTTTTCCTAGACCCAATGAAGTGAGATACTAACAACAAAAAATATTTTTAACGTTATATTGTCTTATTTTCGCCCTCTAGTTTTCCGCCAAATTCAAATATTGCTAGCAACGTAACTTGACCTGGCTAGAGTGGGGAGTGTGGTGAGATCGCATTTCGCATTTGACTCGTAAAAGAGACATCTGTTCAGTGTTGCCAACTTAGCGGGAAAATATACGTTTTAGCGGTTACCGGATATTTTAACGGAATAAGAAAGTTTTTAATTATTATTACTGTTTCAATTTAGCGTATAAATATGGGAAACTAAGATATGAAGTACCTACAATCAATTTAATTATGCTAGGTGACTCGATGATTACTGTATTTCTTGCGTGGGAAATATTATATTTCCTGCTTATTTTACCTACCAATCCAAAATTTTACCGTCTCACTAGTGCTTGTGTGTTTCACGTTGCAGCTCAGACCGTCAGATGACGCAGATATTATCTTAAACCAAGTAAAATGCAACGAAACATATTTCTGAAAGGAACACGATGAGCTCGACAACAAAATTTTTAATGTTCTATCATAATATGTACGAAACTAATAATTATTTATGTAAAATAAATAATAAATCCCGTTTTATATCAACAGATAAAAATTTTAGCGGATTCGATGCGGCAATCTAGCGGAATTTCTATCAGCCCCAGTGGCAATACTGTAGACAGATGATCTGTTTATTAATTAAAAATTTCTTCTCTAGAGCAATTTGCGCATGTTGGCACAAAACATTTCTTTTCAGCAGCCATTTTGTCCGCGTTTTGAATGATATAATCGTGATCGATAAACAAAAGCAAAAACACACGAGGCTTACTAAGAGGTTATGAATGACGCTCTTCATCGGCAGTTGACAGCGAAAAACAAGCATAGGCAACTGGAACGCTGAAAATTATTCTTCACTGGCAACAACACATAGCTGCTGCCAATCACAAGCGGCAGGGTCAACCTACGTCACACATTCAAATATTTAAACTTTACCATTTTTTTAACGTTTATCTAAGCGATTTGGAAAAAATGAAAAAACAGGGGTCTATTATTTTTATGTAGATTCATATTCTGCCATAAAAAAAAATATGGTCTACAACCCCATTTCTGATGGTGATGCCAAAACAGTTGCGTTGTCTATTAGAGCTTGTAACTTGGGTTTGAAAAACAATAGAGACTCGCATTAAAATCAGAAGTTCTCAGAGAAGACAAAACTAGAAGCACCTTTTTTAAAAAAAATTTTTTGGTGCATCTTACGAAAGTTTTAAAGTGGTGTAAGAAAGCACGCATTAGCCTAACACACCGCTGCTAAAGTTTGGCTAGTACAAAAATGTTTTTGAATAAAAAAAAAACTCATTCAAAACGAGCAAGACCTTCAGAAGTTATTGCAGTCTGAAACTGGTCATCATTGCAGGTGTTGCGTTTTTATGCTTGTCAGTGTATAATAACACACTTCTTCCCTTGATTTTACTTGAAACACAGAATTTATGAATTTATGTCTACACCAGTGCACCTGAGAGCTGTTATATGCAACAAAAGAAAATTAAAATATTTTCTTAATGATGTTATTCACACAATACTAGCACAAGCACAATTTCTTTTTTAATTTCATCAAATTAGACAATGCTGTTATTCAAAACATTCAAAGGAAATAGTTGCCTACAATTTTCTGCAATTTGGGATGTTACAGGGGGAATGAGATGCATAGTCTGGTATGGTGMTTTTTTTTACCTCTAGCAGTGGTATTMTTACAACCTTGCAAAATTATCTAGATTCAAATTGACTTCTTCCTAACAGAAGAACTTTTGAAAATACATACCACATGCTMTGTGAGAAAGGTTGACATTCCTAAACCATTTTRTCMTTGTCATGCAATATTCCAGATTATTATTAGATTCCTGTCCATATGCGGTCGGTAACTGAGGAATACCAAGACTAGAAAGAAAACTGAATCTTGAAGAAGTTATTTAGTAGGAAAGAGAAAAAATCCTGCAGTCATGAAAGGAGAAATGATATATCATTTGCAAAATCATCTACAACAAGGATAATTCTGAAAAAAGTTACTCTACCCTGGAATTACTATCTTCAACTGTACCTATAAATACTATCCAATTTGCTACTGTTTTTCTTCCTGTCAAAATAACATTTCTAACTTGTTACTTGAAGTTTTGCTGCTTGATATAACTGTTTTTATTATCGACTTTCAATTTTAGGAAGAAATTAATGGAATACTGATTAATATTATAACTAACTTCGCAAAATTCAATCAGTTTTTGTCAAACATATCATTCCACCTGCATACTTATATATTTTTCCTTAATAATGAAAACCAATTAAAATTATGAACAACTTGTTTTAATGACTTAAGTTACTTATCATGGTCACAGTGATATTGTACTTGGTTTACTATCACAACCCTTACTTGTACCATTCAGTGTTAATTAATCAAATTTCATTATATTTTCATACACCTCCGAAGATATAGAACAAGTAACATTTTGGAAACTGCAAATATAAGTGGCTGTAGCACCATTAAGACACATCTACTGAATGTTTAGTTAAAATTTTTATACTTCTTTTCAATACAAATATTATCTGTAGATTTTACATTAGAGATGCAAGGTCATTAAATCAATCAAATATATACAAATGTACATGTAATAGTGTGCATGGCTAAAGATTACTATTAATATATGCTATATATCTCAAGATCTTCACAAAATCCTATGCGATAATAGCTTCGAGGCTGTATAATGTCAAAACAAGCAACTAAGGTACCAGCTATTTTGCCGTAAGGAGCATTCAGTAGCAATGTCAATATGAAAGACTTGCTTAACATCAATTAAAACACAAGGTGTTTTTAATTTGGCAGATGTTCTGAGCCATACCTGTATTAAATAATGGTTACTTGTACTAATAAAAAAATGCTATCTGTACCATAGTGGATGACACTGTTTCACTGTCACTACAGCTCGTCATCATGATTAAGATGGATATAGATAGCACCAAAGAGCTACAATAATAACAAGATGGTGCTGTACACACAGACATAGATTTTTTAATTTACAGAGATTTGAACAGACAGGTTGTTTCTATAATGCTTAGCTTACTTGATCAAGTCTGTTTGCTCAGTAAAAATTTGTTTGAACTTGTGTCAAATTGCTCTGCAGGCCAGACTTTGAAAATAATTGCAGGTGTAATAAAGAAGACCAACATTCTGGCAATGTCTTACCAAAAAGTTAGCAGTAATAGCAAATTGTTACCGAGCATTAATACTTACTATTCTGAATTGGGCGTCCAACCAACACGTACAACATATTCCATCCATGGAAAAAGCATCGTTAGTGAAAACTGCAGTTCTAGCATGCAAATGTCTACCACCTGCATATTTTCATTGATTTTAAATTCAATCATCTTGAGGTATGATTTAGAGTTTGCACAGCCTGCTCTTGGGAATCTAAATTCTTCTACTTCTCCAGAATCAGATTGAGACGATGGGAAACAAAATATTTTAACGTCGCCATCATCAACTTCTTCATACAATATCCTATACAAACCACCTTAAATAAAAATAATAAAATAATAATTTGCTCAAGTTTGTAATGGGATGACATCTTAACTAACATTAATATAATAGTAAAATGATACAATCCCCTAAGTTAACAACTGATGAATCCATCGAGCTACTCAATGGTATTATTATCAATTTCCTATATATTAATAATACAACAGCATTGGCAACTTATCAAGTTATCAAAATAGAATTCCTTGTTAAAAGGCACAGAACAAGAATAAGTTATTTGAATATGAATGCCCTGACAAGCAAAGCGATGGTTCACAAATTTTATTATTTAATGTTGAATTTTAATTCCATTCAATAAAGGTTTAACTCCTTGAAGGACTCTTCTCGTTGCCATTGATTTCAGAAATATGTCAGAAAATGTGGTAATGTTGCTTTAGTATCCAAGCATATTTATGGTAATGATTTATGTAATAAAAAAATGATGTACAAAATTCTTAACGACAAGCTTTACTGATTCTTCGCAAATGAGGAAATTATTGAAGCAAATAATTTAATATCCTTATTAGCTGTCACTGTTGTAACAGGGAAAGGAAGCTTTCCAAAACTAATAATAATTAAGTTTTACTTCAGATTCTGTATTAATCTATTCAGGTTTAATTACAATAGAGATAACTTTAACCAACACAATGCATTCTAATAATAAACACTTTCTTTTCATATCGTTGTACTATACAAGTATGTATATATTAATTAATATTTTGTTTTTCTTATCCTCTACATATAACATAAAGAAATTCACTTTACTAAATTTTGTATTTGTCTGAATATGAGATCCACTTTCAAACAGCACTCACCTTTACAGTTCTATGAATGACTTTATTAAACCTGTTGCTGATTATTAAAAGCATAGATTAACTTTTACCAACTTAGCAATTTTACTCAAAAGCTTTCATAAAATTCAAGCGAAACACAGGCGGCATTGGTTTCTGAATTTTTTGTGCCGCCTTTTTGTAACTGCTGCCAAGCTACAATTTGCACGGCGATAGTAATGAATGTTGCAGATCAATGTCACCCCACTGCTCCAAAATGTGACCTTTCTGCAACCTTAAAGTTAATTATTCCACAAAACACTACAAAATATGTTGAAAATACACACTCCCAGGCGTTTTCTCATATTAAAATATATCAAATAATTCAAAAATTGACAAATGACAAGTAGTATACATCAAAGCAAGAGTTGTGTTCACTTTCCTGAGAGGTGGCAAATTGATTTAATTGATAATTTCTATATAATTATTTATGTGAGTATAATAAAGGCTTTTTAACTCCAAATTCCGTTTATTGTTTAATGGTAACCAACAGGTTTCAAGGCTAAATGTCGCCTCCTCATCAGACCAGCAACTACAAAAAGAAGCATAAATCTATATACAATTAAATTTTGCAATTAATCTAACTTACAATAAATGTTGTCATTTTGGGGCTGTCATTTGCACATTAATATCATTACCTTTAAAAAATTATTAAATCATCATTAAAAAAAAGACTATTATTCAAAGATGTAAGTTCAAAAGGGTATAGCCGGATATATATGGGAAATCTGCCCCCACAGCATTTTTATTGGGACTTGGGGGATCATTTGGGTGCCAAATAAAAATTAGTCAGTCAAATTTTCAGCTCTATCACAAACAGTTTCCAAGTTTTTCAGAATAAACTTTATTTTCGGTTTTATATAATTTTTTATCTTAAAATTGAAAATTAGTGAATGGCGAATTTTTTATAAATTCTCACAAGTAAAAGGCATGAAAAAAATTTTTTTTTTATGGTTTTTATAGTAACAGCCGATTTTTAGCGAGAGAAATAAAATTTAAATCTTTTGTTCGAAACCCTTTTTGAAAAGTGTCACTCAATAAATTTTGTCAAAAAATACCTTTTATACTCCTCTATACTCAGGAATTTTATAGATTTTTTTAAAGTGGTGGAACAATGCGAAAAAAATGAAAAAATATTTTTTTCTGGAATCTTGAGCTTATATTTTTTATGGTAAAAAAATGTATAAAAATTATTTTTTTACAGAAAATACATCCTCACTTGAACAGAAACGGAAAATTAAGACATATTTAAAATAATTAAGAGTTTAAAAAATGTTCAAAGTGGCAATAAATAAATTTTGCTTTTTCATACTATTGGCATTTTTTCAGTTTTAGTAGCATAAAAACAAGAAGTTCGATTATAAAAGATATGATATTATAATATTGATATTGTTGAACAAAATTATTGTAAATTATTGACATTGGTAAATGTAATAATTTCAAACAAAATAGATTGAAGACTGCTCTGAGTAATGTTAGTCTTTGTCACTGACTTCATTACAACATTAAACTTTTGATTAATAAACAGACGACTCAATATGTTATCATGTTTTACTACTTTTGCCAAGTATCTAGCGTGAGATAGATAATATATGATAGCTGCAATGTGTGAGCAGCATCCGACAATGCGATTACCATTAGCACAATTACAACAATATCGACTAATTCCAGAGTTGTCATTCTTATTTGGTTGATAGTCAACAAAAGAACGATATGTTTTTGAATTAATGCTCACATGATCTGTCTCAGATATTATTGTCTCACACTAGATACTTGGCAAAAATAGTTAAACTTGCTGAAATATTGAGTCGTCTGTTTATTGATCAAAAGGTAATGTTGTAGTGAATGAAGACAGTGACGAAGACTGAAGTTACTCAGAGCAGTCTTCAATCTATTTTGTTTGAAATTATTACACTTGCCAATGTCAATAATTTATAATAATTTTGTTCAACAATATCAGTATTACAATGTATCTTCTGTAATCGAACTTTTTGTTTTTATGATACTAAAATTGAAAAAAAATTGCCAATAGTATGAAAAAACAAGATTTATTTATTGTATCTAAACACTTTTCATACTTTTAACTATTTTAAGTAAGGCATGTCTTAATTTTCTGTTTCTTATCTAGTGAAGATGTATTTTTGGGAAAAATAATTTTTAGACATTTTTTTACCATAAAAAATATAAGCGCAAGATTACAAAAAAAATACTTTTTAATTTTTTCATGTTGTTCCACCACTTTAAAAAAATCTAAAAAATTCCTGATTATAGAGGATTATAAAAGACATTTTTTAGCAAAATTTGGTGAGTGACACTTTTCAAAAAGGTTTTCGAACAAAAGATTTTATTTCTCTCGCTAAAAATCGGCTGTTAATATAGAAATCATAAAAAAAATATTTTTTCATGCCTTTTACCTGTAAGAATTCATAAAAAAATAGTCATTCACTAAATTTTAATATTACGAATAAAAAATTATAAAACCGAAAAAAAGGTTTTTTTGAAAAACTTGAAAACTGCTTGATATTAAGAACTGAAAATTTGACTGTATAATTTATATTTAGCACCAAAACGATCCCCCAAATCGCAACAAAAAAAGCCACGGGGGCAGATTTCCCATATATATCAGGCTATACCCTTTACTTGATAATTTAGTGTTACTTCATTAGGACATTTATTGGATATTATTATCTCTAAAATTTCTAATGAATTATAGGGAATTATACACTTACCAACACAATCAGGTTGCCACCAATAACCCTGATATCTGCAGAATTCTTCCTGCATTACATATGATGGTACACCTGCACAAAGAGGGTCATCAACTAAGTTCCTGCCACCCTTATGAGCATATGTTAACCGAACGTTACAGCCAGACACAGTGTGTGTTACCCATATATCATGATTGCAGACGTATGCAACAAGATCTGGATTTGAAGGACAAATTTGTGGATTCAATTTGGCACCAAAAGATGTCATTCGAAGTTTTGTGGGAAACAGCGGCACATTCTGAAAAAAAATTAATATTGTAAGAAACTAGCTGCCAGTGGAAGTACCTAATCTAAATGGTCTGTTTTCAGGTGCACTGAATAATGAAGTTGCTAGGAACCTTTGATTACTTTCTATATTCAATGTCTTTAAGCAGGCCTCAGACGAGTGGTGTATTTGACAAATACCCCAATATTTGTGTATTTGGCAAATGCACTGGGCGAATGACAAGCAAAGGGCTCACAAGATGTGTACAATTCTTTGTAAAATATGCCAGCTGCTTGGCTGAATAAACATTGAACAGTGCATGGTTAGTGCACGAATTGAAAATATTGAAGATTGTGCTTGTACAGCTTTTGTGTTCAACACCATATAACTCTAATTAGACCACTTCATTCTACAAACAAATTAATATTTTTTGTTATTTTATTCAGCAAAAAAAAAAGACAATTTTTATTAAACCGAATAAGGAATAACACTCTTTCATACAGCTTAAAATGCGGACAGAAAATAGCACAGAAAAAATTAAGTATATGCAAAACACATGTGTGGGTGCAACCATAAGTGTTGGCAAGTCTTTATTTGCCAAATGCACCTATAATTGTAATCCCTTTGACTTGTGTCACTTTTACCTATAATAGAAGATGGAAAACTAACCAGTGACAAATAATTGTACAAACAACCACCAGTAACTGACTCACATGGCATGCGATTATAAGCAAGTCTTTTACAACTAGATTACCATCACTAAGTTGAATTTTGTTTCAGTGGAATACTAATGTATAGATCATACAACACTGATTCTGTGAAGTTTTAGGTATGTTTACTAACCATCCCACGGATCTAATTATTATTTGGGTTGAACTAGATTTTTTTTCAGAAATTATTAGTACGTTTTGTAGAGTTTACACTATTTCACAATATATCATGGCTTTATCTTGTTTATTAAAAAACACACTTTCTTTTACAGCTTATTACTATTAATAATGAAAATTAAAAATGTGGTGTTTTTACAGAATAGTATATAAACGTTTACATCATTAAMTAAGATAATTAAATTTACTCTCTTCGTTTAAAAAGTTTTATTTGCCATACTGTAATAGTTTTTTCGGATTTTTGGTTTGTATTTCTTTCTAGTGTTGTTTATGAAGTTGTTATTGGTTAATTGCCACTTGTTTGCTATAGAAGAACATTGTGTTTCAGGATTTGCTTTATCTTAGTTTGGCTTTGTGCTTTGTTTCTGATGAAGAGTCACATTAGACTCGAAATATAAACAAATAGCACCTCTAGCTTCGCTATCTAATTGAAGCCCGAACCTGACGGAATACCCAATTATTAAGATATAATTTATAAATATATATATATTTTATTTAAGTTTATTAGGATATTTCGACCTAGATTATAACTATACTTCCAAGCTTTCAACTGATTTACTCAAGTCTTCTTCAGGGAAATATTTTGAATTATTATATACGAACTAGAACATTAATTTATTATTTGACATCAAAATTAATGTTCTAGTTCGTATATAATAATTCAAAATATTTCCCTGAAGAAGACTTGAGTAAATCAGTTGAAAGCTTGGAAGTATAGTTATAATCTAGGTCGAAATATCCTCATAAACTTAAATAAAATACATAATACGACCATTATTATCAATTAAATATATATATATATATATATATATATATATATATATATATATATAGCAAATTAATTATTTCCAGTTGATGTGCAATGCATAGTTAGTGTGGCAGTGGCATGTCGATCGGGGAGATTTCTGACTGCTCAAGACCCATGAAACCAGTCAGGACTCATTAAAATAAGCAAATTCTTTGTTTTGGTTTTTTGATTTCAGTACCAATAACTAAGATATTAAACCTCAAAAACTGATTTAAAAAAATTACAGTTTTTTCTCCCCCACAAAGGCATGTAATTGTCACCTCCCTTCCCAGTCAAAATTTCTAGACACGCCACTCCAGTGTGATTGTTTTATATGTTTGGGTGATTTTAATATTGATTTGTTACCTGCTGATTCCCCTATAACTCAAAAATATATGGAACTTCTGGCATGCTTCCGATCTGACGCAATTTGTTCAGCAACCTACAAGGATTGCTGCAGCATCAGCGACACTAATTGATCATATTATCCCAACTGACAGCTCCATGTTAAAAATTTTTATGTCAATTATAGTTGTGATCTATCGGATCATGCCACTATAGAATGCGAACTTTCATGCACTTCTAATGCTGATCAATTAAAATACATTTCGACCCAGAGTTTCTCTAATTTTAAACAAAAAGATTTTCTAAATAGTTTAACTCAAGTACAATGGGGCGTATTATTTGACATGCAATGCATTAATCAAAAGGTAATTTTTTTTAATAGTAAATTAATAAATATATTTAATGTACATGCTCCCATTTTTACTTCTAAGGTCACAAAGAAAAAAGCTCCTTGGTTTACTGATAATCTACGATTCATGATGAGGCTAAGGGACTGGGCCTTGCAAAGATCTAGAAAAGTATGAACACCCAGTAGTTGGGAATACTACAAATCTCTTAGAAATTTGGTCAACTCTGCTGTTAACCAAGAAAAAAAAAGCATATCTAATGTACAAGATCTCAACAATTTCGATGACCGGTATCTTTAAGGAACTACAAAATTTGGGTGTTAAATTCAAAACTAAAAACAATATGCCCCAGGGCTTATTTACTGCAGATGATCTGAACAATAATGAAAATAATGAATGTTATACAGAAACTTAAAAGTAATATTAGTGGTTATGACCAAATAACATTGGATATGCTTAAATATTCTCTTCCCATAACTCTTCCAATAATCACTCATATGGTAAACAATTGTGTTGGTAGTGGTATATTTCCAGATGCATGAAAGATTTCTGTTGTTAAGCCGCAGGCCAAACTACCCGTTCCCACGGAACTGAAGGACACCAGGCCCATTAACATTTTACCAATTCTTTCAAAAGTATGTGAAAAAGTTATTGCAGAGAAATTAAGTGCTTATTTAGAAAAATATAACATACTCTCACATCAATTTGGATTTCGAAAAAGTTACAGCTGTGCTATTGCCTTATTAAATATAACAGATGATATCTTCTCAGCTCTTGACAATAACAGATTAGTGCTCTTGATATTATTAGACTTTACTTTTGCATTCGATACTATTAATTATCAGTTACTTTATGCTATTTTGGAATATATTCGTTTTTAGAGCGGGAGCTTGACAATGCAATAGAACGTATAAACTCACATTTGACCAGTTTTTGCAATGCTGCCCAATCTCACGCTTTGCTTCTGAATCCTGAGAAATCAAAACTGATACTTTTTGGCAAAACATTAAATTCTGCAACGACAAATTCAATTATGCGTTGTGCCAATATCTGTGTGGCTAATAAGAGACTTGAATTTGTTTTGTTTGAAGTTTGGGACTGGTGATTGATTATAAGTTGCGTTTTGTTGAACATGTAAATAATTGCATTCAAAAAGCATTTGCAAACCTTAAAACTTTATACAGCATTAGAAAGGTTCTTATATATAAGGCCAAAATTCTTTTATGTGATTTGCCGGTGCTGTCTTATTTTAATTATGCAGATTGTATCTAAGGTGCGTGTTTTGATTATACTACCAAGCGTAGAGTACAGCTAGTTCAAAATTGTTGTGTGAGGCTTATTTTTGGGATACGACGTAAGCAAAGAGTTACTTTTAAATTGGATACAATACCGTAGCTAAATATGGAATCAAGGCAATATTTACATACTGCCTGTGTATTCCATAAAATAATTAAAAATAAATGTCCTCCATATCTTCTACTCAAAATCAAATTTAGGACAGATATCCATAATATAAACATTGGACGCAAAGACGCTATTACTGTTCCAAAACATAATGATAATTTTTTTATTCACAGTCTTTCATACAGAATATGCAAGATCTACAACTCACTCCTAGTAGAACTAAGAAATATGGGATAAGCTCATTTAAAGTAAAACTTTACGATAATCTATTTAAAAAACTGAACAGTTCTGATTGACATTTACTAATTTTTCTTTTATATATTTTTCCACCTATACATTGTTCATTTAAATTGAGATAACTGCCTTTTGATACAAACACTAATTAATAGATATTTTTGTTCTCTCTTTCGTTTTTTATTGTTTCTCACCTCCACGGCCCTCCAATAACAATTTAATACAGWGGTATGCGTAAAATTCTAAATTTGTTGTTTTTTCTTTACTTTTACGCTTGAGTGGAAGGGCAGGKGCGATGCCACTAATCATTTTTTTTGCCCTGCTACAACTCCTGCTGTTCAGTCATACCAATACTGTTAAATCAATGTAGTTTGCAAATAGACGATTTATTATTATGATKATTATATGGCACAGCCATGTGACAAACTAATGATTTGTCTTGAAACAAAGCACTTTCATTCGTCATTACCTTATATATTTTTTATATCATTAATTTATTCTAAACTTCACAGGGAGGTACTTACTGAACATCCGCTATCTACACATTGGAATAAACTGCCTGCAGCAGGAAAAATGATTTTTCCTGATTCCGGATGTAATTCATATGTGTTTATACCCCATGTTGTAAGTCTTTTTCGTTCCCACAGTAACTGCTCTTCTCTTGAGTATTTGCTAGTCGCTGAAAGTCCTGGAAAATTTGACTCTATCACATATTGCCAGGGCAGTCGAAGACTGTTGGGCTGACTGGTGTTTGGCAAATCCGCATAAAGAAGAGTTGTTTCCCATCCATTCTGTGGTGTACTTAAAAAATAAATTCTAGTTCGTCCATCTGCTAAAGTTCGGAAAGATATAGATGAAGGCATCATTGTAGATAGATTTGACAACTGCCTGCGTAAATCGCTAACTACAGCTTTAAGCTCTGTCCATGTTAATTTCTGCTGATCTTTGGATTCCATATTCATCTTGTTCTTCGTACACTTCCTTTTGTTGGTGATGCTGTTTTCCTTTATTTTCTGACGAACAAATCTAATTTTTTCCTAAACATGACTCTTGCTATAGTGAAAAATTACTTTAATGGTGTATTAATAAGCTAGCTGTATTTATTTGTAAACATGTTTAAGTAAATCGTAAGTTTATTATATTTGTTGTAGTGTCTGTGACCTAAATAAATAGCTAACCTCCTTAACCTCACTGGCATACAAGCACTGACAGGCGGTAGGCGGTGCAGTAGTGATGCCAGACACGACACCGAAAATAAAAATTTAAAAATCCCTAATAGAATTCAGTTTTAGCCGAAATGATGTTTTACTTTTGTTTTATTCGGATAATAGACCAAGAGAACAAAACACAAAAACAGATTTTTTTTGTCATAACAAATAGGTGAACAATGGACCATATTTTATTTACATTTTGTCTCAGCAAACCATGCCCGTGTTTATATTTTTTTCGTTTTGATGAAAATCTGACAAAACATTTATTTTTTATCAAACATATCACCTTGCCTATATTACCTAAACAATACAGTTCTTGACATGTTGTTTTCCGGGCTGGTTCCCACGCTACTTCTGAGGAAGACACCGACATGAGTGTCGAAACGTCAAGGTCTAATAACCAACGTGGGAACCAGCCCGGAAAACAACATGTCATCGACAACAACCACGGAAGCCTTCAAACCAATACAGTTCTTCTATGTTTTGTATAGATAATAAACATTTATTTATCATACTTGTACATGGTGTTCCATTTTCATATCTTGGTAATGCCCCAGTACCAGAAGATTACGATTTCGACATCACTGCTTTATTACATAGTTCCTTTACCTTTTTGTTGAACAGTTGAGCTGCACCATCTCCATTTTTATATAGTTTTTTTGTTTTAAAGCTACAGCCAACTTTTGGATAACCAAATTTACATTTACATTTCTTCAATTCTTAATATATCTTGCTTAGAAATGTAGGCAAGAAAATCTGTAAAAGTATTTTTGTTTTCAAAGCAGTGGCGTACCTAGAATTTTTTTAGGTCACATTTTTAAGATTATACATAAATCTTTGCTCCAGTAAAGAAAAACTCTTTTTTAATTAAGAAAATATTATATAATTTTCCGTATTATTCAATTTTGTATAATCAGATTTTTTGTTTACATTTAGGTGGCTATGGAACATGAAAACACGATATAATTTATATGTTATTAAGGCAAGGATGCCATGTAACTAATGAAAATCATTGTTTATTTCGAGACAAGTATAAAGCGGGCTTTACACTTAGCATCTTATTCAGCAATAAATTGCTCCGTATATTACTGCAATACAAAAATTGCAGAAAGTGGGTTTTTTACACATGGCAGCAAATTGCTCATTTTATTTCCTGAGTCCTGATTTCAGAAACACCAACCCAAAGTATTTTTACTCGCAGTTGTCAGCAGTGTGTGTAGTTAACCTTATGCGTTATGTTATGCGTGTTTTATTCTAAATTAGGCATAGGTACCCTACGAAGGCGAAGAAAGGTCACTTAAAATCCTTTAAATATTTCTTTTAAAATTTCGTCTAGTATAGGTAACTCGAAATTTTAAAACTTCGTCTAAGTTAACTCAAAATTTTAAAATTTCGTCGAACTTAAATCGAAATTTTAAAATTTCGTCTAACGTAACTCGAAATTTTAAAATTTCGTCTGAACTAATACGAAATAAACGTAAGGGCCACTCAGATAAATATAGTGGGGAGAACACGCATAGGCCGACTGCGCATACCAATTCAGCAGTGGGATTCTGCAGTGGGATTCTGTTTACTCGATCCGATGCGAGTTGGTCGATGGCTATCGTTTTAGCGATTCTGTAAGTCGCTTCGAATCGAACGCTATCGAGTAGAACCGTCATTTTCAGTCGGGACCTACGATGGTGTCGAGTACGGTACTCGATACAGCATTCTCTCTCTGACTGCATCGTGCATCCTTGTCTCACTTATTAGGCGTAGGCGTTTGTTCAACGGCAGTACGAATTTGAACTAAAACTCGAAATAATACATGCTGGCAGCAGATGTTTTATTACTGTTTATTGTATTTGTTTGGAAACAACCATCATTGCGATATTTTGAACATTTTGCTTCAGTACTCGGTGCGTTGAGTATCTTTGTTCACTGTTCAGTTGATATATTTAATTCTTTTTTTTCCACACAAATATGTAAGTAGACATACCTACATACGTTATTTTATTTTATATTCGAACTTAAACTATTTAATTAATTTTAAGGGCATTTAAAGCCAAGGAAGCACATTGGGAAATCATTATTGATTTTATTTCCGTTGATAGGTACTCCTTATTTACTGTTTTGTCGCATATCTGTGAAAGACCGAACTGACTCAATAAGCTCACGTACAAGTTCTTTATGTAGCCTAAACAGTTCTGTGAAACAAGCATCAGGAAGAACAAAAGGATCACTTCTTTCCCTTAAAAAATAATTCTTTGCCTTAATAAATCTCTTCTCATTTGATTTTCTACACCTTCTGCAGAAACTGATGCATTATGGGAAGCATTTTGTCACTTATAAATATAACATTATTAGGCACATAGTTTTCCATATTTTTAGCAAATTTTTACCTAAATTATACTACAGTAGCAAGCTAGCGAGTAATAATATCCTTAGTAGGTAAAGTTATATTTTTCTTAACTGCAACTGTTTCACAAAGTAACTTTGTGTTAAATAAAATTAATAGTAGACAGCACTAGACAACAATCGATAATCTCGATTCCTTCTATTCTTCCCGGAGGCCAACTAGCAAATAACAAGTAACAAACAGAAGGATGGAAAAAAATGGACTGTTGAAAAACCGTTGGATAAAAGGATAATAATTCCCGCCTTAAAGCGCGCAATCGCATAGTCCTGCAACCGTCAAAAAATGTATTTTCTCTCCTTTAAAGACGCAAGCGCGTAGTCTCTGTAACAGGTCCCACTGTCGAGTTACTCGATATCGAAAACGAAGGCGCTACAGAATCGCATTTCGCGCGCTATCGGATACGGTATCGACTTCGTCTGTCGACTCGACTCGAAGCGTGTCGAGTAAACAGAATCCGTATGCTGTTTACTCGATCCGATGCGAGTTGGTCGATGGCTATCGTTTTAGCGATTCTGTAAGTCGCTTCGACTCGAACGCTATCGAGTAGAACTGTCATTTTCAGTCGGGACCTACGGTCGGTGGTGTCGAGTACGGTACTCGATACAGCATTCTCTTCTGACTGCATCGTGCATCCTTGTCTCACTTATTAGGTGTAGGCGTTTGTTGAATAGCAGTACGAATTTGAACTAAAACTCGAAATAATACATGCTGGCAGCAGATGTTTTATTACTGTTTATTGTATTTGTTTGGAAATAACCAGCAATGCGATATTTTGTACATTTTGCTTCAATACTCGGTGCTTTGAGTATCTTTGTTCACTGTTCAGTTGATATATTTAATTATTTTTTTTCTACACAAATATGTAGGTAAGTTGATACTAGATACATACCTACATACATTATTTTTTATTCGAACTTAAACGATTTAATTAATTTTAAGGGCATTTAAAGCTAAGGAAGCACATTGGGAAATCATCATTGATTTTATTTCCGTTGATACTTCTTATTTACTGTTTTGTTTCATATCAGTGAAAGACCGAACTGACTCAATAAGCTCACGTACAAGTTCTTTATTTAGCCTAAAGAGTTCTGTAAAACAAGCATCAGGAAGACCAAAAGGATCACTTCTATCCCTTAAAAAATAATTCTTTGCCTTAATAAATATCTTCTCATTTGATTTTCTACATCTTCCGGCAGAAACTGATGCATTATGGGAAGCATTTTGTCACTTATAAATATAACATTATTAGGCCAAACGTTTGGCGTTCTCGTGAACAATATGGCAGCCCCTTGTTTACTAGCATTCGCGCAGATCCATGAGCGTTCTCCCCACTCTAGTTCTCTGGGGCCACTGCGCAAGAGTATGTTTGTTTTGGGCTTTAAAAAGTTGCTATTTTCACCAAATTTTAAAATGCCACCTACCACCTAGTTGCCATAATGGGATCTATTTCCTAAAGGAAGTGACCTGTAGCCTGACAAATTGGCATGCACCTGCATAGTTCAATTTGACAGCAGGCCCCCACGGCATTTTTTGCAAGCGGGCAACAACTGACACATTAAAATGCATGTCTATGCTGTGCTATCTGCACCGCAACCAACTACAGATAGATCTATTTCGCTGTCATTACAGCTCATCAGTGCAGTTTAGGTCTAGTGCAGACAGCATTTTTACGTCGTCACATAATCTGCATATAAACATAAGAATTACGTTAGTCCATTGTGAACACAGCCATTGATGTATATGCATCCAACTTTATGTCTTATGTATTTCTTACGTATTACGTTCATTGTGAATGAGAAACCCGTGCTACTACCCCTATTTGTAAAGTTTATAACAAATTAATATTTATGATATGATTATGAGATTAATTAACATCACGGTGTTGGCTAAACAATAAACATGTGTAAAGCGATGTGTATTTTATGTTTTTATGTTAATATTTTTTTGTGTAGGCAAGGTGTACTATTTAGATTATAGTCTGCAAAATGACAGTTTTAAAGTAGTTACTGTGGCTCTTGGGTAGGCCTGGTGCGACCTGGTGTAACCCTTTTTTGTATATGGTGTTTGGTGTAAGACTGAGTAAAACGAAGAGGCACAGATCTGTGGAAGAGGTAAGCATACATAATTTAATAAAGTATCTGAATTGAAGCAACGCTACAGGCTTTTGCTTTCACCGCCTCTTCACCTTATTCAAATGTACAAACTGCAGATATCGTATTTTTAGCTATGGCGTGTTTACGTTTTGTTGGAAGAGAATCCCAAGATTTGAAGTTATGGTCACCAAATTTAAATTTTGTGAGATACAGATATCATGCTGACAAGATAAAAAACGGGCCACTTGTAAGGAGATATGGGTATGAAGAAAGGATTATTCAAGGTGGTATGCTACCACGGTCTAAGGATTTTGGGCCACTTCCCATGCCCAGATATAGACCTAAAGATGCTTGGAGTGAAAAGCGAGCACTGTTTGGACAAAATGATTATATAGATATATTAGGAAATGAGAAGTTACATCCAACACGGGTACTTTATCACCTTCCCAGTTGGATTAGAGGATTCGGTGGCAATGAATTTCAGTGTATGCTTCGCAAACAAAAAATGCTGCATTTCACTGATTATCCTACAACTCAACCTACCCAGTGGAATAACCTTTCTAAACGAGTAAGGTATTTGTATAGATTCTACAACCGTAAAACGAAAAATGGATGGTGTACCCAATAAGTTTACTTGTCAAATGTAAAACACAAAGTGTAATTTTCTTGCAATAAATAAACGCTGTTGTGTTGCCAGTGTAGTGGTGTACATACCCACTCTAAATGGTAGTTTCACGACCTAATAAATAAATATGTTATATTTACCTTATATTGCTTTTCATTACTGCTAGTGATGTAGGAACAGACGGCTGCAAAATTAATACATCGTCTGCATATGAACATCAGGCTAAAACATTGCTATAGACAACAAATAGGTATATTTCAGTTTTTGTGTACTAAGACTGTCCAACGCTATAGGAGTACCCCAGCAGTATTAATGCATGTTAACAGATGGCGTATAATGTAGCTCGGCGTCTATTTGATCAAATTACGCCACATGACCTTGTCACTGGACCGGCAACATCATCATACTTTGAATAATGCATGTTTGCCCATTATACTGTAAAACCTTAGCGTTTAGCGGGTATATATACCGATATATTTCGCCGCCGCCGAAAGCAAGGTATGGTGCGAAAAGATCCAAAAGATGTTTATGTTTCCAGTGCTCTGAAAGATCTGAATTAAAATGTTTTGCCTTTGTTAAGAATTACAAACTTACTACGCACGCTTGACTTCTCTAAAAATTAGAAAAATTTAGATTAGGTGTTCTGTATTATGGTAAAAACCATGATTATTAAGCAAAACAATGCAAGGTTAAAATGCAACAAATTAGGGATGCCCATTTAAAGATGTATGAAAAAACTTGACAATCAGTATTATATAACTCGCTTTTTATTAATATTAAACACTATAATGTGTACTGATAGCAAAACATAATTTGTATTAAAACAAAACAAGTATAAAAATATATACGAGGGTGAATGCTTTCAGCATCCATAATATAATAAGATAATATTTTGTCGGATAGATCGCTGTCTCTTGAAAAAAACACTGACAAAAAATTAATAGTCTGACGTTTCGATTACACCTGTAATCTTTGTCAAAGACGAAGAACCTCAAAATTTKCCTGACACAAGTTCAAACAAAATTTTGTTGAGGTTCTTTGTCTTTGACAAAGATTACAGGTGTAATCGAAACGTCAGACTATAATTTTTTGTCAGTGTTTTCAAGAGACAGCGATCTATCCGACAAAATATTATCTTATTATAAAAATATATACATATATGTGATGATAAAACAAATAAAAACTGCATGCTTGTTGCTTAAGGGTTCAGTATTACCAAAATACAAAAAAAAAACTGCTACTGCATTGTTTTGCCACGCGTCGTGCTTTTATAAGGGGGTGGGCGTTAAGTGAATTACAGGACCGTACTTGAAATGTTTTAACTATAATATTGATATTTAAGAAACATTAAAGATAAAAAATTTCGTTTTTTTCTTCTACACAACAATATTTGATTTGTTTAATGCTATGCTTTATTAGAGAATATCATAATACAATTAAACGAGCATTCTAAAAATGCAATAATATCGGTAATAGGTACCCACCTATAATTCAAAATACTTGAATGTATTTACATTTTCTTCAAATACTATTTTATTTACAAACACATAATACTATGTATTTACATTCTATGATGTGTTGTTAAATTTACAATTAAAATCACGCTAACGCTTACTGGATGTTTACAGCGGATCGAAAAAAGAGCGTGGCGACAAGTAGTTTTGTTTAATAAGGCAAATGATGTTTTTGAACTAGAAATTTTAAAAATATTAATACTTATAGTACAGTCCACTACTTGAATTTTATACTTTAGTTGCATTTTTATATAATCAGTTCGAGAAGAGAGAATAGAGGTGTATTTATTTAATGATCACTAGCATCAATAGTTAAATATATGACTTGCCGTGCAAAGTAAGAGATTAAAACTTTTACAGTTTATCTGAATCAACATTGGTCGCGATATACCTAGCATACAGCCAAAAATAATTCGAAGTCGGGGCCTGCAATATACATGCGATTTGTACGATTAATTTCGCAAAAACGTGTTCGTATTTTATATATAATTTTTTTTGTCGTAGACAATTTAAGTTTCGAAGAAAATTTGTAATGTTAAAAGTTTTGTTTGAGGTAATATGTTTTTTTCTACGGACCTTTCAAGCAAGGTGCCTTATTAATCTCCATTGACCTGGGTCTCTGCGTGACAGGACACGCCTGCCTATGTATAAGACAAAGGCCACATCGCTGACATAGTGACATACCTACTACATATTTCTGCTTTGTCCATAAATACAGTTATTCAAGTAATTAGTTTACCACTCAAGTTTATTTAAAATATTGCACTATGCATTACCTCTATTTGCCATAAAAATGACTAGCCAAGACCGTTTTTTATATTTACATGTTATTCGCATAAAGACAAGAATAAGACGTAAACATGGCAACGTCGACTTGTAGCGCTTAAAATTAATCACCGACACCCCACAGGTGCAGGACAAACTAATGGTTCGATGGTGTCGACGCCTAGTGGCCGCATACCAGTTGGGCGCGTCCAAGTTTAACATTGTGTTGATCAGTCTTATAAAATCGTACTAGACAGTAATTGTCCACAAAATCATTACTGCACATTTTTTTCATAAATAAAGCTCTAATTAAGTTACTTAAGAGATTGAAAACTGCTGACTTTCTGTTGATCATCAACTAAGGCTAAAGGCTATTTATGAGCATTTATCAAAAATTTTGTACTTGGACTCTTTAGTAGTCAAGTGTTGGTACGCTGACAATGTAGTACACTCTCCCTAATCTGAATATGGTTTTACAGACGTTTGTGCAGATCTGCAAAAGGTGCTCAGATAGCAAGACAGTGTTCTATACTTAAAGGTACAAAATCATTTGCCAATCAATCTTGTTTGCACCAAGTTCTACCACTTCTGTTAGGTGATAATTTTTTTGTTTTCATTTCATTCATAGGTGTTATTTCAAATCTAAACATTAAAAAAATCAGAAGAAGTAAGGATTTTCACCGTGACATCATGTGACGATTTCACTTTTTTTGCGGTAGCAAATTCATTTCTGATTTTGTATTTATCCAACATAGTTTAAAAACAGACATTTAGTTTTCATTTGGACACCAACCATAGACAAAGGCATGACACCAATGTTCGAATTTAGCATGAGTACACTGTAGTTTTACATTAGGTTGAATACCTATATTGTATTAAAGCTAATCTTCCAATCCAAAGTTAAATCGCCTATCAGACAGCAATTAAATCTGCCCTGCTGATATGTAAGTATTATAGATATATTATTAGTAAACTAGGCAGAGCATATGTGATATTAGAATTAAGATTAAAGATTTAAGAGACACAATATGACTAAAAAGTTCTAATTCCAAACTATTTGAACAGATACTAATTTCGTACCCTTATATTACAATGTAATATGGAGCGTACCAGCTGTAGCATACCTATATTGAATTCATCAAGTAAGTGAATCAAATTATTTTCTTCTAGTTCTCAGATTTATACCTTTCCAAGCTCAATAAAGCAAATTAGAATAATCCATTTCAAAGTAAGAGGATTTCAATCACAAAACGCTTCATTAATTGTAATTTCTAGTCCTCATAATTAGCTGTGGAATGGATTGCTAAACGTGATTACGCAGATGATGGAAATAACCTTCAAACGCTTGCAATTTGAATTGTTTTTGGGTTAGTTGGTTATCAGACGCATTTCCACAAGTTCTTTGACTATGAACGAATTGCGCCTTGGCGTTTGGAAGGTGATGGTGATACGGTGATATGCAGTCACAGAACTAGATACTAGAGTGGGGAGAACGCTCATGGATCTGTCTAGGCTGTCCAGAACAGAGAAATTATAGTGGGGAGAACAAACATAGGCCGACTGCGCATCCCAATTCAGCTGGGACGTGGCTGGGACACTGTAATGGTCGCCATATTGTCCACAGAAACGTAAAAAATCAGACCGTGTTGTCAAATGGCAGTACTTTTTTTGAATTAAAAGAACTTTATGTATACCTATACAAATGAAATATTTATGTAAACTTTTTTTGCAGTGTAAATGGTACTAAATATTATTTAAAAATATATAATTATAACACATAATTACTGAAAAAAATTTATTAAGGATTATAATATTTACTTATGCAGGGAGACATCTTGCGACTTCGAACGTTTATTCGATGTACACTCTTTAACTATATAACTCATAACTAAAATTAATGAAACTACCAAATAAAACTACGAAATATGTCGTGCAGGCAGAGAACAAAATCACAATCACAATAGCTAACCCCACGGGCCACGAAATGTAAACAAAACAATGCCACGAGCATAGAATAATATGTGGCAACGCCGGTCTGGGAGCTTTGTTACTGTGCTGTGCAAGGTGGTATATTCTGGTGTTACAGCTCGTCTTAACTACTGACCCCAAAACGCGTGCCCGTTTCAGATGGCGCCAGGTTCGTTGTCTCCCAGGTCGACTTGATTTTGCTGTTATGTCAGATTGTTGTCTCTGTCAAATTGACAAATAGATTATTACAAAACAGTCAAAGAACTATTAATATGAGTTGTAATTTTATCAGGATTATTCAAGAAAATGTATGCACAGCGTTTTTTACCTATGACATTAGCAGTTTGTGTATTATTTGAAACTGGATCAGTTTCAGTAAGGTATATGTGACACAGGTTTGTTTGAAGTGGTTAATTACCATATACGTACAATGTACACTACCTTCAAGAAGAAAGGCACACAATAAGGCATTTGACGAGGTCTGCTTAACATGTAGCCTGTAGCTACACTCTACCTAGTTCCTATATATTGATCCTGAACGATAGAAAGCACATCTGAGTTGTCTATGCAAGATACTATGGACTATATTAAAAGCAGGTATATAAAGGCTACAAAGATATTGTGCAGTAATTAATGCTATTGTTTCAGCATTATTATCTGTTGGTTACAATAAAATGTTGGTGAAGGCCAAGACTACAGGGAAATATGCGACAAAAAAGTTAAACTGAACAACTGAAGCAATTGTTATAATAAATCCACTATAATAGTGGTGCCAGTTATAATGCAATGAGAAATTCACTTTACATAAGTATTTTCTGAGCTTATGTATATATCTACTCAGTATTCCTATAGAACTAGTAGTTGCTGAAGCAAAAATGAAATAGTATTTAAAATGTAAAACTACAAGGAATATTAATAACAGGAATCATTATTAAAGAAAAACACATGATAATCTATTAAATCCTGTTGATAATAAATTGGAAGACATTAATTTTTATAAGTATGAAACAATGTTTGAGAAGTTTGAAATTATATTTATCATGACAGCTTTTGTTATTACATGCTTATTATGTTAAATAAATGTCATACCATATACCTGAGGCTCTTTGTATTTAATTTACTATTTCATGTGCAATGAGGTGATTAGCCCTCCGTGAATTTATGTTTGCAAATACTAATATTTGTGCTAACTTAAAAATACTTATTATAAAATATCAATTTATACCAAACATACTTATTCAAAATACCCACATTTAAGTAAAACGATTAATTCATATTCTTCAGTAGACAAGTCTATTTTATAAGTTTACTGCCTTACCCAGACAAGTAAAACTGTGGCAAAACCAAAGTTTATGGACAAAACCGTCAGCTTTGCTTGTTGGCACTTGATTTTAAATTGCTGGTGTCTGGATGTGAACGTTTACAACTGTGCTATTTTAATTCTGTAGCGGTTGGAAGTAGAATACCTATATAGGTATAGTAAACGAACACCATGTCACATTTATAAAACTGCAGAACTGACGAATTGGTTAAAGCTTTCGCGGCCAGGTAAAGAACTATTGTCTGATACGCGTCTGTAGGCCGTCGTCAGTTGGAGTTGCTTCCTAACGTTTCACTAGCACGAGTGGCAAGCTTCTTCAGAGGTCCTTCCATCTCCGGTGCTGGACATAGACAGTCTACGATCAGCACCGGAGACGGAAAGACCTCTGAAGAAGCTTGCCACTCGTACTAGTTAAATGTTAGGAAGCAACTCTAACAACCAGGACAACAGTTCAGATTCCACGGAGTAATATTATAAGAACCATCAGTATTTATGTAAAGTTAAATCCAGAGAATAGGATATACATACATGTTGATCATCGTTAGGCCAAATACCTATCCAATGGTTCCGATCCGTTGAGGTGTTCTCCAGCTATAAGTGTGACAGACGGACAATAGTACCTTTTGGAAAATGTGCTAAAAATAATGCATTTGATGAATTAATAAATAAGTTAAAAGAAGTTGATAACATATTCAGAGATAGTGTGAAGGAAAAATTGATTCTTTACATGAAAAATTCCAAAAGAAATTTAAAAAAAAGGAAATGCCCATTGTGACGGTTTGTGCTTTCTTTCACATTTAACTTTTACTGCAAATGCAGACACCACTATTAGTAAATTACTACCACATTCGATTTTGTATATCACTACAAGTAGAACAAGACTGCAGTCTTCAGTTTGCAATGTGTAGACGCATCCCTTTTTCGTTCCTCTCTGCACAACTTTACCTGTTTAGCTAAAACCGTCCAACACGAACAACGGCTATGTCCACCTTTACGTCAGTTTTATAAAATCACCAAAACTATATCTTAATCAATATATTAACACTAGTTTATTTTACTGCGATCAGTGCATAAGTTCTGCTACAAAGATTACAAAATATGGTTTTAAATTAATATATAAGAGTAATATCCTCTGGCTCTGTATGTAAACTGTCAGATCTTTCTAGGTATTTCAGTCTTTTCACCAGCGCCTTGAGCTCTGAGACATTTGCTCAGAATATTGGACATCGGACACTTCTATAGCAGACACCACGAAGAATTAGTGCACTGCACTACAACGACATCAATCCCTTGGACTGGTCAAATACTTTGCAACTATACTCTATTGTGGGACTAAATTTAATAATGATTCTTCATGAGACTCAGCAGGTTTTTGTACTCCTGTGTATACGTGAGGACAAGTACTTTCTAACCATCAGTTACACCTTCGGAGTTTGACAACAGCAAGGCAGCACACTAAAAATAAACAAATCAACGAAATATTTTTCACCTTTTGTTCATGTGCATCACTTTGTATTGATGAATTATACCTACCTGTAATTGCAATCTGCAAGCCCATATCCCATTGTTTTAATCTGTCACCATTACCGCCCATACTGATGGTATGTACAACATGGTATAGACTTGTCGTCTTAAAGGTTAAAATCTGCATATGAACATTTATGCCACACTTTTCTTATGCAAAAAACATAATGCTAATGACAATTTCACAATTTGACCATTGCTCGCTGGTTCTGTCACGGTGCTTTGCTTTTGATATTAATCAACTTGGCCTGGGAGACAACGAACCTGGCGCCATCTGAAGTGTACTCAGATATTGGAACCGACATTTGAACTAAAATGGCCAAAGCTGAAACACCAGAATCTACCACTTTGTGCTGTGTAACTGATGACAGTTGATTCTCCGTATTAAATTAGCCATTTAATTGATATTTACAGAACATTCCAAGAACAAGTCAAACTGATTTTAGGATTTCAACACTGCTACATCAAATTAGTTCGCATTTACCCTATTTTTAAGTGAAACTGTTGCACGAGATGTCATTATTTAAAGTAAGCGCCAAAAATTTGACGTTCTCGTGAACAATATGGCAGCCCCCTTGTTTACTAGCATTCGCGCAGATCCATGAGCGTTCTCCCCACTCTAGTTCTCTGCGGTGTCCCAACTGCATTGGGATGCGCAGTCGGCCTATGCGTGTTCTCCCCACTATATTTCTCTGTATGCAGCAAACACGAAAACATCATATTTTGAAAATATTGTGTTGTATACAAGGAGGAAGAATATTCTTCCTCCTTGGTTGTATACGTTTCATAACCATACTTTTCCCAAATGTTTACAATAAAGAAAAACATGAACAGGCACGAGTCTCAGAAAAGATTGCTCTCAGTTTGTCTTAATAACTTTTTATAGAAAGCAAACAAGAAAATCTAGGCTCGAAACAGTTTGTTAAATTGAAATGTTCAGAGGTCATTGACACTTGATCGTTGATCTTGAATATCTTAAGACGGCCACACAATGGGCCTGTTTCACATTCCGGGAATTAATGAAATCTTTATGTAGAGCTACAGTGGTCAAAGATGTATGTGGGCCAAGTTATTTAGTGCCCTTTCTTCACATTTTTACGAATTTTGCTAATAAAATTTGACTGTTTAAAATTAATATGCCCATGACGTAATTCTGTGCATCGTAATAATACGCACGCGCCGCCGTTTAGGCGTCGTCGTAAGGGTGAGGTGTTGCCCGCAGGTTGCCGGCTGTTTTGTTTACGATTTCGCGATGGTGTGCGGCTGTGTGGTTACGAACAAAGTTATTCTGGGATGCCTCGAATAAAAGTGTGTTTTGTGCCAAATTGTGGCAATAATAGCGTAAACTGCCCTGATAAATTGTTTATCAGATTTCAGCAGGATTTATTACAATCGCGTCGGCAATGGTGGTTACTGGTTAGCTATTAAAGCTACCAAATCAAACCAAAACAAACAATGCGTGACAGCTTCGTAAATTAACGCACGTGTGCAGTTTGATTAGATTGTAAAGCACGATTGCCAATCTGCACCGCTTTGTACAACCCATATGTAACCGATAAGTTAACACAAAAACACTTACGACAATTATAATAGACAAAAACACATATTAAGAGTGCAATTATATGTATATTTCGTTTATCTTGCGCAAAGTAATTTGAGTTGGAGTCATGTAACGCCATTATAACGTATTATGCCGTACGTGCTTGCCGAGAAATCAGGAGAACTGACAGTGTTGACTTTGTAATTTTGCGCAGGCGCCGTTAGGTTTTGCACGAAATGACGTAATATTTTCCCGCCTTTAAAAATTAATATTATTTTTTCGGTACAAACTGACTTATTCTAAAAATAGAAATAGTTATTTCTGGTAAAGTTGAATACATAATTTATTTTTTTAATAAAAAAAATATGAAACAGGCCCATTAAGTACCTACTGTTTCAATGGGGTTGTAGCCCTCGATCACAAATCGTTATTGCAACACATTTGTAGGTTTTTCTAGACCCAATGAAGTGAGATACTAGCAACAAAAAAATATTTCTAATGTTATATTGTCTTATTTTCGCCCTCTAAAGTTTTCCGCCAAATTCAAATATTGCTAGCAACGTCACTTGACCCGGCTAGAGTGGGGAGTGTGGTGGGATCGCATTTCACCACGGTAAACCTACCGTGATTTCGCGTTTGACTCATAAAAGAGACATCTGTTCAGTGTTGCCAACTAAGCGGATAAAATTCTCGCCCAACGGAAAAATATACGTTTTAGCGGTTAGGGGATATTTTAAAAGGAATAAGAAAGTTTTTAAGTAATATTAACTGTTTCACTTTAGGGTATAAATATGGGAAACTTAGATATGAAGTATCTACAATCGATTTATTTATGTTAGGTGACTCGATGATTACTGTACTCCTTGCCTGGGAAATATTATATTTCCTGCTTTTTTTACCTACCAATCCAAAATTTTACCAATGTCTCACGTCTCACGCAGACTGCCAGATGATGCAGATATTATAATCTTAAACCAAGTAAAAAGCAACAAAACATATTTCTGGAAGGAACACGATGAGCTCGACAACGAAATTTTTAACGTTATAGCATAATATGTAGGAAACTAATAACTATTTATGTAAAATAAATAATAAATCCGCTTGTATATCAACAGATTACCCCGTCTTAAAAATTTTAGCGGATTCGATGCGGCAATCTAGCGGAATTTCTATCAGCCCCAGTGGCAACACTGTACAGATAGAGAGATCTGCTTGTTTACATTTTCGTTTGGCTTGGTTTTGCGAGGACGTTTTATATTTTATATTTTTGCCTCCATTTTCTTTAACACAAGCGACTTGCTGTTAGTGCTGCACCTACTGCATCACACCACAATTTTCGTCACGATTTTTCTTCGGTTACAATTAAAAATTTCTTCTCTAGAGCAATAATACTAGTATTTGCGCATGTTGGCACAAAACATTTCTTTTCAGCAGCCATTTCGTCCGCGTTTTGAACGATATAATCATGATCGATAAACAAAAGCAAAAAACACGAGGGTTACTGAGAGGTTATGAATTAGAGATGTGTAACTCAGGAGTGAGCTGCATCGAAGAGCCGACTCTTTCAAAAGAGCTGTTGAGGCAGCTCACTTATTTCAGTAGATGCAGCTCTCCGGCTCCGCGCCGAACTGAACTGAATTGCCGAGTTGGCTGACAACGTGACAACTGAACGCAGCTATCGTTCATTAATACGACTCCGGCGAGCTGTGTTCTATCCATTCTTTTTCCCAACATGTTAAGTAGGTACACTGCAAAGACGATCTCTAAAAGACACGCAACTCAACGACACATTGTTATCCGCGTTAAGCTCCGCCCACAAGGTAAATCTATATTAAGAGATGGCGCTGCCAACAAGAGTATATTACAGCGACCCTTTAATGCGTTTTATAACACAGGATATTAGTTACATGAATGATGGATAGATGGCCCTTTATCGTAATAATATAGCGCGGGAATTTTGATATTACTAAAGAAATAAATTTTATTTTGATAATTAATAAGATATTATTTTGTCGGATAGATCGCTGTCTCTTGAAAACGCTGACAAAAAGTTAATAGTCTGACGTTTCGATTACACCTGTAATCTTTGTCAAAGACGAAAAATCTCAAAATTTTTTAGGCAATTTTTGAAGTTCTTCGTCTTTGACAAAGATTACAGGTGTAATCGAAACGTCAGACTATTAACTTTTTGTCAGTGTTTTCAAGAGAGAGCGATCTCTCCGACAAAATATTATCTTATATTTATTTGCCAACCACTTCGATAACATCTGCCTTTTGTCAAAGGATAAACAATTTGAACAGTGTTAAAATCAAATTATTGTATACAAAATTTAGCCAAGGCAATATTTCTTCTACCATTCACATTAATAAACCGCATCTTAATAATGTACAAAAATAGTATTAGTATAATATTAACTATCTACAAAATCAAATGTTTTATCCTTTAAAAAAGATAGTAAATGCTATCAAAATGTTAAGCAAACAACTTTTGTTACATTGTAATGGGTTCACAAAGCAAAACAGTTATTGTCAACACCTGGATGGATGTATAATTCTTCATCAAGAAACTAGAATTTTAAAATTAGTTCTTATTTGCCGGAACATAATGCAATATACAGATTGTGATGCAATTGTTGTAGGTACTTGAATTTTTTTAATCAGAAATATACTTTGAAACTGAAAATTAATTTCAATTTTTAAATGAAAAACAAATATATAAAAAAGTTTTAAGTTGAAATAACGTAAAATTGTAAAGTACACTGATCACACAGTATGTGATATAAATCATAAGCCATAAACCAATGTTATTAACAGTTATTTCATGTACAAGGATGTTTTTAACTGATCACACCGAAAAGTATATCTGGTTAAACTTTTTACAAGTTGCAATACACCCCATGTACTGATAAGTGTGTTAGGAATCACAATTCATGATCGCGCACATGTTTTAAAAATAAAATACATGTTAAACCTTTCTAGAAAAATTATGAACGGTGCTTAACACTGCAACCATTAATATAAAGTTTAAATTAAATATAATTGCTTCAAACATTTTTCAATTATGTATAAAATAAACGAACACAAAATACATTTATATCTTGAAAAGTAAATGTGTATGTCTGTTATCCATATTTTATGACTCAATTTAAATTTACAAGTGTAAACTGCTAAACAAAAAATGGATACTTTCATTATAGTCTTGGAGTAGATAAAAAGGTTAAATTGCATTTCAATAAATTCTATATTGTGAAAGAAAAAATATTAACAATCTTTATATAAAAATCATGTTGTTTAAATGTGTGTATAAACATTATTATCCGTATAACAAATTATAATCTACATAACACAATATTTATAGTGAGGTTTTCATTAGTGACATGATTCAAACAACTTTGCAAAATAGTGACTCTTGGATACATAAAAAATTATTTATTTTTAGCACCATATTTGCTACAATGGATATTTATTGCAAGCATTATTGAAAAATATTGAATTTGAAAAAATCTGCATCCATTACATATGAAATGGACATCAACAGAAACACACTCATAAAAAATAACATACAATAATAACAATAACATACTACATACTACTGGTGCTGTAATATACCTAATTTTCTACTACTACGACGCTGAGTGGCTTTTCGCTTTTCTTTAAGATCACGAACAGTTCTTGTACAGTACCATTTCACACCAATACGCACAAGACCTTCACCTACACTATTCTTAATAAGGTCACCATGAGTCGAGCAAGTGACAAAAGAAAAGTCAATATTTTCATTAATTAAGTGCATAACTTTTTTTCTAACATCCCCGGAACAGTTAGTTTTCAAAGCATTCTCTATAGTTGTTATTCCTACACCTACAGCTATTACTAACTTTTCTGATGGATAAATTAATTTCGTTTTATCGTCAGAAAATTCCTTAAATGAAATAAATAAATTCCATGGAGAGGTAGAATGAGATGTTAAATCACTTTGGCAGGTTTTGCAAGAATGTACTTCACTGGTAAGCCGTTTGATAATGAAACCACTTACATAAGCAACCGAAAGTGCTTCCACTTTTCCAGAAAATACCATATTTTCTATGTCAGCTGCAATGTTAGTACTGATGTAGGTGTCTTTTGTAGTAACCTGGTCCGTGGATTCATTATCTCCATCACTACCTATAGTTTTTTCTGCTGATGGAAATACTAATTCTCGCAAATCACTTAATATGAGGGCATCATCTTCTTCGCAATTAGTATTGGATAATGCACGCTTTGTGAGCCCGCTGACAATCTGGGTTTTCAATGAACTTACAAACTGAGGTACAGTAGGGTTGTCATTATTCCCACAAAAAAAGATTTGTTTACCCTTGTGAACAATATGGTTGGATTCGGGTGTCGAACCCATCATTGACAATGCTTTTACATTGGATGTTCCCATATCACAAACCAGTGCAATTACATTAAGCTTTATGGCAAATACAGCATCTAAAACTTCACAAATAATGCTTTTCAATTTGTCAGCTTTAACAGGCCCATGTGATAAATAATATGCTAAAGGTTGCTTCCAACTCTGCCTAACACCCTGGGCCATAAAAACTAAAGCATGATTGGCTATTTTGTCTGACGTGGCTCCATCACCGTAATCCTCCAATCCTTCAATAATTCCAGCCGAACTGTTGTACTCAATATGCTCTCGAATTGACATTTCATCAAACATAACAGTAGCTAAACAATCCAATTCGTGCTGCTTACTTAGGCATTTTTCAAGATGTTCAAATATGTTAGTGTTAATACCAGGTTTAAACATAATATTGGAAAGTAAAGTTTGAAGGGTGCGAATTGATGGAAGAGCTATATAGCGACGTAGGAGAGAGTAGCACTTTGAGCTACGTTTGTAAAGTGATAAAGCAATAACCTTCTCATCATTTGTCCATCTCCTTCCTTTAGGGGCCCTTAACGTATTTGTGAGAGGAGCAGAGTAATGGTAGTCACTGGCATATCATCGAATATTGTTTTTATTAATGGCGATTCATCCTTAAGGATGTCCTTCAATTGCTGTGATCTTTTTCTACACTGGTTTTTGAGCTTCCTTATGTGGTCTTGTTCTTGTCTCACAATTTTCATTAATTGTTTTTTTCGTGGTGTTATTTTCTCATCAAATAACCCTTCCACTTTAGTAAACAATCTTCTTCTAACTCCACTGGACGAAGACAACTCTGACGAATAAGACGGCTGCACTGTTTGTTCTGTTGTGGATGGCAATGATGCTTGAACACTAGGCTCACAAACTGTTAATGAACTCGTGCACACAGGACAATCAGAGACATGAAGTGGAGTTGAAGAAGCACAAGGTCTATCAGGGGCTGAAGATGGTCCAGGAACTGGTTCATCGATAAATGACATTGGTGGTTGTATATCAGAACCTATAAACATGAACAAGGATTTATTAGGCAAAATAATATAAACATCAGGAACGGCCACACAAACCTGCAGCTAATGTTACTGTTCTAAGACTATCGGCCCWTGGCTGAAGAGATGGMAMTGCTGTCCGGTTGAGTTTTTGACCAGTTGAGTCCGTAAAACTGGTAGGTGTGAAGTGCATACTGCAAATCTTTTTGTATTGATCAGCTTCATTCCAGGCCCATGGCATCATATTCATGGCTGTAAGCCAATCAGTTCGTCTACAAAAATTAAAATTTATGATATAAGCAGGTACTTAATAGATTTGTATGTAAGTAAGATAGGTATACATTATTTAAAAAGAAATAAAAGAAAATAATATTTTTTGAACTAGGAAAGATAAAGATGTGCTGCTAATAAATGTTTAATCGTTAAACATAAAGTATAGTACTGATTCGAAAATTAGTTGCAAGCGAAGTAGACTAGACCGTTGTTAAAGTTTTAAACCTAACAAATAATTTGATTTTCTATTATAATTAAACAGCATAATGATTTATATACCATCAGTTGCAGATTGTGATAATCTTGCCTTGCTTTTTCATATATCTATTTTTATTATACCGTTGTCTGAATATTATAATTATATATTATTCAGACGACGATTATACTGCTCAAATAAATGAACATCACTTGAAAAAGCGGTGTAAATTTGATGAATATTATTGTCAAATAATTAAAAAATTTTTAAAGCCACTTTGTCTTTCATCTGATTATAACTATCTCACATTGCCTTTTAGATTTGTTGTTATTCTAACAATGAACTTGTATTTAACCAAGGCAATACATTCGCAGTACAATAATATATGAAATAAAATATTGTTATCAATCTATAAAAAACTTAAGTAAAACAATTTGGTGAAGTTATATAATATTCTTAGGTTGAAGATTTAAAAGGTAATCAGAAATAATAATAGTAAAATTTATTCTGTATAAACTACCACAAAAAAAAATCATCTTGCCGTATTGATTACTACCTATATTGGGTATTTTCCTCACAATTTACTGGAAAACAAATTAAAAAAAAACAATAAAAGAACCACAAAGTGGATATCATAATACATGCACAATCATTATAGTCAAGAGAAAAGTATAGGTCTATATGCAACAGATACACCTAAGCATATCGAAAATGCATCACAATCTGCTTGTGACTGAGTAAAAAGTAAAATATACTGTTCTATAATATTAAAAATGTTATTACTCAGCTTTATAAATTACATAATAGCATGAAGTGAAAAATGTTTTAAGTAATTATAATTCATAATGCAGTTTATTAATAAAGCACTGTATTGAACACATCCTGTATGATTGAAAGACAAAAGTGTTTATTTTACTATCATCCGCCACACTTGTGAAGTTAAAAAATATATAACTGCCAGGAAGCTGTTACGTTCCATTTGTACACTAGTATAGTAGCAATCAATATTATTACTGGTGCAAGTACTTACCTTTATTTATTTCTAGGGAGGCTAAATAATTTCACTAATGTGGTTTGAACTCTGCCACAGACAAAACAAAATTGTTTACTCATTGTTCTTTAGTTAAGCAAAAAAGTAAACAAGCAATTTAACTCTATAGATATTCACAGAAAACCCAAGTTTTCGTCTTTACACACAATCACTTAACACACGTTTAAACGGAAAATACCACGGCGAACGATCCAACACGGTGCAACGTAAATATCGTTATTTTTTATTCTTTTACACTTTAAGTGTATATTTCTTTTAAACACTTATGAAAAGCAAACTGTAATTTAATCTGAGCTTCAGCATCGTATTTTCTTGTTTATCTATTTACTACACTTAAAATTTATGTTTTAACCACTTATTATTAAAAGCAAATCGTAATTTAAACTGAGCGCAGTCTACATTTGTTTTCTTAGGATTTGAATTATTTTCACGAACTTCGTTGACAGCAACGTTGCCAGTAGCAAAAATGAATATTCCACATCGTGACAATAAAATTCTTCAAAGCAAAATAGGTACTATTCCCAAGATATTAATAAATCGCTAAGCTTTAATATTAAAGTCTAATTATGGTAAAATATTATAATCTGTTACTTGAAAAACAAACCACGCTATTCTTTTAGTTTTTGACTTTAACCAGTACGCTCTCTTACTCTATACTACAGAAAACATGTTATTCTAAATTCGATAGTTACGGCCAGAATGTGGCATTTTATTTTACATATATATTGAATATTATTGTTATTTATAACATGGAACACTTTACTCCACGACTAGGTTAAATCTTCAGTATTATGAGGAATTCCTAGTAAATTGGCAGCGCTGATTAAAAGATTATATATATTTAAAAAAGCTGGTGCTGCCATCTATCAATGTAGATTTCATTAAAACCGTGAGGGGCGGAGCCTATTTAGMCGGATAAATTTGTAAGGCTAGTTGCAGGGCCGTGGTACACTGGTACATAGTTACAAAATCTATGTAAACGACATGAGCCAGGTAATTAATAACTGAAAGTCGATGTTTTAACGAACGTAAATATATGGGTTTGCAACAAAGGTAGTAAGTAACAAAAAGTAAAACATCATATGCAAACAACTACAAAAACACAACTCTACAATTCACAAAAGTGTATCGAATTAAAAATATCATTTCTTCCACTTTGTTGCTGGACAGACGAGGGAGTTATCAAGTTTACTTCCGGTTTTAATTTTAAATTTGATAATTTGGCTTGTCCAACAAAAACAAATACGTAAATCCAGATTTTAAGTACGTCTCGGATACGAGAGATCTAGATCAAATAGAGACTGATAGAGAGCCGTGACGATATTCATATGACCGCGAATCGTAGGGATCTTGTAGCTCTTTTGAGCCGACTCGCTGAGTCGGCTCAGTTAAAAGAAGCAGATGCAGTGAACTGACTCACTGAAAAGAATCGAAATGCCCACCTCTATTATGAATGACGCTTTTCGTCCGTTCGTCGGCACGTCGGTAGTTGACAGACTGGATCGCTGAAAATTATTGTGCCCTGGCAACAACACACAGCTGCTGCCAATCACAAACGTCACACATTCAAATATTTAAACTTTACCATTTTTTATTACGTTTATCTAAGCGATTTGGAAAAAAATGAATAAACTGGGGTCTATTATTTTTTATGTAGATTCATATTCTGCAATAAAAAAAATATGGTCTACAACCCCATTACTTTTTGAGCGTTTTTGAATCTATCATTGTTTCAGTTTTGCTAAATTCGTTGTTTAACATTCGATTTGAAGAAATTTAAGGTTGCTTAGAGCAGAAAAACGAATAAATGTGTGGTGGTACGTAGCTTCTTAATTGTTAAATTGCGATAAACATTGCTATTATGCGGAAATTTTATTTACGTATGGCAATAAGCTGAATGCTTGGTGTTTGTAGTTTTACAGCTTGAAATGAAAATAAAACTTAACATTTAACCAAAAACCAGTGAAAAGGAAATTGTGTCACATTTATTGTGCTTAACTTATTAAAAAATGAAACATTTAACATGGGACGTTACGTATCGGCAATCCGTAAAAGCTTGAATTCGCCGGCAAAACTAGGGACGCGTCCGAATCGTTTGTTCGCCATCTTGAGTGAGTGATTTATTCCTTTTAACAAAACGAAAACGAGCCCAAAGAATAAAATAAAAGGGATACTTTAGACGCCATACTGATTCATGTGATTCTACCATGAACTTACTCGTTTATTATTCAATATAATTCCGTGGATTCTACATTCTACCTACGCATACAAATGAATCGTTTCTTTCATTGTAGGTAGGTAATACGCTCATTTAATCGCAGTCATTACATGGTTGGCTGACGATTGATTGAGATTGTGACTGTGGTGAGAGGATCGGCTAATTCATAGAATGGGCTCCTACTGCCAGGCATGCGTGATCTGTTTATGTTTTTGCATAATTCTGTCTCCTGCTCTTTTTTGTCTTATACAGAACCTATTACAATCGGTACGGATTTTGTTTTTAAGTAATGATGGCAGTCATGTGTCTGCTATGCAATTAGGCTTTTCAAGATTACGTCATCCAATATGGCGTCCGGGGGGCAAAAAGCGCACGCATGGAACGCGCCTGCGAAACCCTGGAAACGGACTCGTGGCTGATAGAGTTGGGTCCTTCATGACCAAGTCGAATGACTCATGCCTTGATTTGGCTCACAGCTAATGAATCAGCGTCGTTCGTGTGTCGTACATTGTTAACGGCTGATGACAGCACACGACGAGAACACAACATGACAGCATATTTATATGCCGTGGCGAGACAGGAGACATCGCTGTCACTTTCAATTCACGATCCATATGTCTTTAAGCAGGTCTAAACAACTCGGTAACTCGTTCTCAGTAATGATTCTTGAACGACTTGAATGATCCGAATCTAAGCGATTGATTGAACGATTTCAATTGAATCGAATGTCCCAGCTCTAGTGACTGACGTTGGCATTAAGCAAGGTGGTATATTCTGGTGTTACAGCTCGTCTTAACTATTGACCCCAAAACCCGTGCCCGTTTCAGATGGCGCCAGGTTCGTTGTCTCCCACGTCGACTTGATTTTGCTGTTGTGTCAGATTGTTGTCTCTGTCAAATTGACAAATAGATTATCACAAAACAGTCAAAGAACTATTAATATGAGTTGTAATTTGTAAGTTATCAAGATGATATTCAAGAAAATGTATGCACAGCGTTTTTTACATATGACATTAGCAATTTGTGTATTATTTGAAACTGGATCAGTTTCAGTAAGGTATATGTGACACAGGTTTGTTTGAAGTGGTTAATTACCATATACGTACAATGTACACTACCTTCAAGAAGAAAGGCACACAATAAGGCATTTGAGGAGGTCTGCTTAACATGTAGCCTGTAGCTACACTCTACCAAGTTCCTATATATTGATCCTGAACGATAGAAAGCACATCTGAGTTGTCTATGCAAGATACTATGAACTATATTAAAAGCAGGTATATAAAGGCTACAAAGCTATTGTGCAGTAATTAATGCTATTGTTTCAGCATTATTATCTGTTGGTTACAATAAAATGTTGGTGAAGGCCAAGACTACAGGGAAATAAACGACAAAAAAGTTAAACTGAACGACTGAAGCAATTGTTATACTAAGTCCACTATAATAGTGGTGCCAGTTATAATGCAATGAGAAATTCACTTTACATAAGTATTTTCTGAGCTTATGTATATATCTACTCAGTATTCCTATAGAACTAGTAGTTGCTCAAGCAAAAATGAAATAGTATTTAAAATGTAAAACGTAACTACAAGGAATATTAATAACGGGAATCATTATTAAAGAAAAACACATGATAATCTATTAAATCTTGTTGATAATAAATTGGAAGACAATAGATACATTATTTTTTATAAATATTAAACAATGTTTCAGAAGTTTGAAATTATATTTATCATGACAGCTTTTGTTATTACATGCTTATTATGTTAAATAAATGTCATACCATATACCTGAGGCTCTGTATTTAATTTACTATTTCATGTAAAATAAGGTGATTAGCCCTCCGGGAATTTGTTTGCAAATACTAATATTTGTGCTAACTTAAAAATATTTATTGTAAAATATCAATTTATACTTAACGTACTTATTCAAAATACCCACATTTAAGTAATACGACTAATTCATATTCTTCAGTAGACAAGTCTATTTTATAAGTTTACTGCCTTACCCAGACGAGTAAAACTGTGGCAAAACCAAAGTTTATGAACAAAACCGTCCGCTTTGCTTGTTGGCACTTGATTTTAAATTGCTGGTGTCTGGATGTGAACGTTTACAACTGTGCTATTTTAATTCTGTAGCGGTTGGAAGTAGAATACCTATATAGGTATAGTAAACGAACACCATGTCACATTTATAAAACTGCAGGACTGACGAATTGGTTAAAGCTTTCGCGGCCAGGTAAAGAACTATTGTCTGATTCGCGTCTGTAGGCCATCATCAGTAGGAGTTACTTCCTAACGTTTCGCTAGCACGAGTGGCAAGCTTCTTCAGAGGTCCTTACATCTCCGGTGCTGGACATAGACAGTCTACGATGAGCACCGGAGACGGAAAGACCTCTGAAGAAGCTTGCCACTCGTACTAGTTAAATGTTAGGAAGCAACTCTAACAACCAGGACAACAGTTCAGATTCCACGGAGTAATATTATAAGAACCATCAGTATTTATGTAAAGTTAAATCCAGAGAATAGGATATACATACATGTTGATCATGGTTAGGCCAAATACCTATCCAATGGTTCCGATCCGTTGAGGTGTTCTCGAGCTATAAGTGTGACAGACGGACAATAGTACCTTTTGGAAAATGTGCTAAAAATAATGCATTTGATGAATTAATAAATAAGTTAAAAGAAGTTGATAACATATTCAGAGATAGTGTGAAGAAAAAATTGATTCTTTACTTGAAAAATTCCAAAAGAAATTTAAAAAAAGGAAATGCCCATTGTGACGGTTTGTGCTTTCTTTCACATTTAACTTTTACTGCAAATGCAGACACCACTATTAGTAAATTACTACCACATTCGATTTTGTATATCACTACAAGTAGAACAAGACTGCAGTCTTCAGTTTGCAATGTGTAGACGCATCCCTTTTTCGATCCTCTCTGCACAACTTTACCTGTTTAGCTAAAACCGTCCAACACGAACAACGGCTATGTCCACCTTTACGTCAGTTTTATAAAATCACCAAAACTATATCTTAATCAATATATTAACACTAGTTTATTTTACTGCGATCAGTGCATAAGTTCTGCTACAAAGATTACAAAATATGGTTTTAAATTAATATATAAGAGTAATATCCTCTGGCTCTGTATGTAAACTGTCAGATCTTTCTAGGCATTTCAGTCTTTTCACCAGCGCCTTGAGCTCTGAGACATTTGCTCAGAATATTGGACATCGGACACTTCTATAGCAGACACCACGAAGAATTAGTGCACTGCACTACGACATCAATCCCTTGGACTGGTCAAATACTTTGCAACTATACTCTATTGTGGGTCTAAATTTAATAATGATTCTTTATGAGACTCAGCAGGTTTTTGTACTCCTGTGTATACGTGAGGACAAGTACTTTCTAACCATCAGTTACACCTTCGGAGTTGGACAACAGCAAGGCAGCACACTAAAAATAAAGAAATCAACGAAATATTTTTCACCTTTTGTTCATGTGCATCACTTTGTATTGATGAATTATACCTACCTGTAATTGCAATCTGCAAGCCCATATCCCATTGTTTTAATCTGTCACCATTACCGCCCATACTGATGGTATGTACAACATGGTATAGACTTGTCGTCTTAAAGGTTAAAATCTGCACCCGAACATTTATGCCACACTTTTCTTATACAAAAAACATAATGCTAATGACAATTTCACAATTTTTGACCATTGCTCGCTGGTTCTGTCACGGTGCTTTGCTTTTGATATTAATCAACTTGGCCTGGGAGACAACGAACCTGGCGCCATCTGAAGTGTACTCAGATTTTGGAACCGACATTTGAACTAAAATGGCCAAAGCTGAAACACCAGAATCTACCACCTTGCATTAAGTAATGGGGTTTCTATGACAGTGCGCTAGAAGCTGCATCGTTTTGAAATTTGCCCCCTGGTAGTCGCTCAAAAGTCACGTGTTCTAAAAAGCCTAATTAGGTTTAGACCTGCTTAAAGACATATGGATCGTGAATTGAAAGTGACAGCGGTGTCTCCTGTCTCGCCACAGCATATAAATATGCTGTCATGCTGTGGTCTCGTCGTGTGCTGTCGTCAGCCGTGAACCATGTACGACCCACGAATGACGCTGATTCATTAGCTGTGAGCCAAATCAAGGCATGAGTTATTCAATTAGAACGACTTGGTTATGAAGGACCCAACTCTATCMGCCACGCGTCCGTTTCCAGGGTTTCGCAAGCGCGTCCCATGCGTGCGCTTTTTGCCCCCTTGACGCCATATTGGATGACGTAATCTTAAAAAGCCTAATAAGGTTCATTCTAAGCAAAGTAACCTAAAAAGACTTTCTCTAAAAGTATATAATGCAAAAAGTGATGTGTGATACCTGCAGTCTGTGTGGAGTAACAAATGTTTAGAAGAAGGTTGCTCTTGTTCTTTTCAGTAGAACTCTGTCTTCATAAATCATTTGAAATAAATTCAAAATAAAAGTTTGACGTCGAAAAACTACATTTGCTAGTAGGTATAAGTGATCGAGTACCTATATAAAAATTTGAGACCGCAAAAATTTCAGTTGAATTCTGGAATTTCATTTAGATATGCTGCACGCGTGCGCAATACGCAGTTGGCGTAACGTCTGTTATTTAGCCGCTCCTGTGGTGAGTGGTGACGATTGACGGATAACAATTTAACAAATGACAATTGAAATTTTGTGTTCGACGTAATAAGAGAAGAGGGAAGAGGTTAACTTCAGTGCTAAAGAATAAAATTGAGTACTTTATGTTTGATTGACTTCTTATTTTCAGTTAACTAGAAATTGGAAAAGTGAATTAAGGTATTGGATTTTTAATTACAAATTTAATTATCACAAAGGAGCTGTAAAGTTAATGTTGTCTTTGTGATTTTAATCGTAGATAAAATATATCAAGTAAACAGTAAACGTAAAGGAAAGACTAATGTATGCTGTCAGCATTATTTAGCAGTTGTTAGTATGAGGACATCGATGGTCATACATTGCTGAAAAGTCTGTGAAAATATTGATGGTGTTGTTGGGTGCATATTGTGATAATTGGAAAACTACAAGTACCTACTGGTTCATATCTGACATATCTGTAAAAGTCAAGATGCATACTTCAAATTCTTTTTACACAAATAGATGAAGGTAATATAATGGAAGAAGATTATGATGAAGAGACAGTGTTAGAGGAGCAAATTTTTCATAATAATGTCAGAGAGCAAATTGTAAGTTATTCTTTCTCTATCCTTATATCATTGTGCTTAATATACTAAAATGTTGAGCTTTATCTATCTGTTTAATAATTACATTTGTTTGCGGAAGCCAAAGTTCTTTTGTAGCCAAAGTTTGTGTCTATCTTTTTTATGTTACACTGAAGCTCTTGCTTGCGAAAGAAATTGAGGGTGCTAGATGTGACTTTACCAGACCATATATTTAGGGCTACACTGTATGGAAATGCCTTTTAAAGTAGGTTAAAAATTACTGTTAACGTTCCTGTTCCTTTCTTTCAGATATTAGTTTCATTTTATTTCTGGGATGTCCTTAACTACATGGTTATTAAATGGAATAACAATAAATTTTACTTATTCGATAATTATATAATGGCATTCCTGCTCAGTTTGTTCACATTTAAAACTCCAGTTTTAAGTAGTAGTAGGTATGCAATATTGTAGCATTAGATTAAATAGAATAAATTAAATACCTATTATCTGTGAGATGTATGTTGAGCCTCGTCATAAATTTAGAGCATACAATTTTGATTTTTAAACCTCCAATTCTTAGGCTCAATCAGAGTCACTGTCATCTTTCTCAACATTATTGAGTAACGGTGCTACTTCATCGATTATTTGCACCCGTTGGTACCCAGAATTAATCAGTTCGGGGGTGCTCTCCTCCAGTGCATGTACCAACATGGTCATCACATCTGCTTCGGCATTGCTCTTTTCACCAATATGTTTATTATAATATTGCTTTGCCCATGAACAACATTGAACAACATTCCATCAACCTAGGGTACAAACAACAATTAACGTATTGTCTTACGAGTGCCCAGATCAGTGGAATAGCATTGAACTGGCGGCAGGCGAAGCACCTTGCGATCATGCTTCCTAAGGTACTTATCTACTACATATTGCTTAACCGGAGCATTTTCTTTGGTCAATGCCAGCAGCTTCTGCCACGCATCACCATCCACTCACGGATCCATGCCTTGGTCCAAGCAGTGTACATGTGTACACCAATTTGCACAAGTTCTTTTGTTATAAAGTACACACACTAAAGGTTCAATAAACTCTAAATGTTTGCAAAACCGCAAAACAAACAACGGGAAAATCACTACAAACAATGCAACGATACTGATTAAATGTTATTAATAACATTAGTTAATGACATACGTATACACACAGCATCTACATCATGACCGTTACCTTTGAAAAGAGAGAAACAGGCATGTATATCTAATCCTCAGGAGACGTACATGCTAAATACCAACCTGTATAAGCTACGAATGCGTGAACGTTGCAACAGTAAAATTAGTTGTCGGTGCTTGATTCACGAAACCCTGATGTCTGGCTCAACATTCATATCATAAATAATATTTAGTTATTTAGAAATAAAATTATGTGATGGAAAATTAAATATCGTTAACTAAATTTGTCATTTTGTTACTGTATTAAATGTTGTACTTTGTCTTTAGAAACTTCTGTATTGTTTGTCAATTTGTCACATATAAAATATTCAACTTTTGGTACTAATGATGGTTGTCAATATGTTTTTGTAATAAAGTGCCGTGGGACCTGGTGTGCCAAGTTGAATATGCAGGTACATGCCAACTTGACAAAATACAGGTTATTTTTCTTGAGATAGTAGTTCTCATGAAGGTCAGTACACGGAGTAAGAAAATGGTGGTACAGCTAACGAGGAGGGAGGGTTCTAAAATCTGCCCTCAACTGCTTAGTTCGAGATATGGTGTGTTATAGAACTGATGTCATTAGTTCTACCTCAAGGCTTACTTGAATTTTCAAAATCAATTTTGAGCAGCCTTTCGTTGTCATACTGATATGGTGGTTTCAATCGAATCCATATCTAGAAAGAAAGATGCGAGAACTTTTAATTAGGCATTTTAGAACATGTGACTTTTGAAGTGGCGTTCGGAGGGCATCCTTAAAAACAGTGCAGCCTCTAACATGCTCTCCTAGGAACCCACACTAAATGCTAAAGTCAGTCACTAGAGCTAGGACATTCGATTCGAAACAAATCGTTCAATTAATCGTTAGATTCAGATCATTCAAATCGTTCATGAATTATTACCAAGAACGAGTTACCTACTGAGCTGTTAGATCTGCTTAGACAGCTGCAGTGGTGGTCCCGAGCCGACATAGTACCAATAGTTGTTTACGTTACTTGTGAGTACAGGTTTGATATTCATTAGAAATCGCAATTATTCAAGACAGGTTCGTTCTCATAGAAAATAGGTAAACAAGTCTTACATTCCTGCACTTCTCAAACGGCAAAGAGAGAATTCTTCTTAATTGAATTAGGGTTGTTCTTATGGATCACAAATTAAAACTGAAAGCAGTCTCTTGTCACAATGCAGATGTGCTCTTGTTGCGTCATCTTGTCAATAATAAACGATGCACACATGACGTATCTAGACATGAGTTCAATTTGAAAGACTTGGTCATGAACCACGTTGTGAATCACCCAACTCTATCAGTCACGCGTTAGTACATTTTGGATATCCATAGTTTCCTATACGTCCATTGTGTGCCCGTTAGAAGTCATATTGCATGATGGAATCCTAAAAAGCCTAATTGCTTCTACAAAATATTACGGTTATGTTTCAGTGAGGGGTAGCTTGATAGCAAATTATTACCTACTAAATAGAAGATAGGTACACCATAAATGAAAATTACAGGTAGAGCTCGTTGTATGATGTGAGTCTGTAATAGATTGAAGCAGAATTATTTTTTTTCTGGTTTTGTGTATTATTTAAATGAAACGTTGTTTATCACAAAATATAAACTTTAAAAACTGTTGTACTTCTCTTTTTTGTTTGGGTATATATTTTTCTTCGCTTCATTTATCTATGTTATGCCTTTTACCTTTACTCTTGAGTCTGTAGCTTAGTTGACAACACTGCATTCCTAACTCTAACTACTACATCACAGATTAAGACTTTAAATACACATCAGTTTGAGCGTTGCTTATGTTTTTGCAGTTTGCACTCTGATAACCTCAAGATTAATTTTTGCAAATAAAACCCTATCTCGTTAGACCTGTGTTAGAATTAATGGTAACCACATCATCTAGGGCAACACATACTGCAAAGTCGAAATGCAAACTAGACCTTACCTCCCCCCTTCGCAAAGTCCATAGCTGTGCCTCTTTTCATATTACTTTGTGTGGTCTCAGTTTTTTTTACTGACAAATGACATCCCCATATAAATTTTCACATACCCTACACCCATAACTTTCATATTCCTATATTCTGTTACAGATATTTTTTCTCTTATTTTTTCTACTATATATGGTAAGCTTTGCCATAATAAGAAGGTTTAAAAGAAATGGACGAGAGGACTACTACAGTTCAGATGAGGAAGAAGTCACTGTTTATCGTATCAGCACATGGTTGTGTACATTCTCATTGGCTGTTTCACTAGGAGCTGTGCTTCTTCTGCCAATATCAATTATTTCCAATGAAGTGCTTATTATATATCCCAAGAGTTACTACATAAAATGGCTAAATAGTTCTTTAGTTCAAGGTAAGTAATTACTACTTATTTTACATTTAATGTATGTACGTATATTTTAGTCAAGTGAAATAATATTTGTTTTTTATTTGTTACAGGTCTTTGGAACCACATATTTTTATTATCCAATTTGTCTCTTTTTGTATTACTTCCATTTACATACTTGTTTACGGAGTCAGAAGGATTTTTTAGACATCGAAAGGGTTTATTGAATCGAGCATATGAAACTTTCATGGTTCTAATTCAGCTTACTATAGCTGTCCTTGGCTTGATCTATGTTATTTCTGCTCTTGCAGATGAACATCACTCTGGGTTTCATACAATATTAAGTAAGTACATGCCTTATACTAAAGTTACAAATAATATTTTGTTACTTTAATTACATTTCATACCTGCATACAAACCCTCTGCAGACCTTTGCAGTAAAATTATTATTTAGTTAGGTATTCATAATAGATATTGTATGTCATTTTAATAATGAATGAATTTGGTATTTACTATGTAATAAGTTACATTTCTCTATTTTGCTCATGTATATTTGAACTAGTTAGGTGTTATGGTGTTTTATTTAGAAATTAAGCAGTTTTGTATATAGATCAATGGCAAACACTACAAAATATGAGATTAGCACATTTGTATATTTGTAAAATTTTTGTTACAAGTAGTTTCTATTAGTGATAGCAATGTGCACTTCATAAAAATAATCACTAAAATTTATACCTTACAAATAAATCCAGAAGGTTGTAAAGTTTTTAATTTTATAGTCTCTCTAGAATGAAAACTTATTTATTCTATACTGATTTAGTAAGTAGATAATAAGATAGAATCTCTTCATCAATAAATAATAAAAGATTAACAGTCCTACTACATGTCACTGCATATTTTTAAAAAGAAGATGTAATCATTGTCTTTAAAATGTAGATTATGTATTTCTTTGTAAGTCAGCTAAAAATTTAAATATGATAAATTGTAAAACATGGTGTCACACAACAGTACCCAACAGTTAGGGCAATAATAGTGACTTTACCTTCTTATATTTTTACCATCATCGTCCCTAGTACACATCATACATTGCATTTTTTTATTTATTTGCTTGGTAGTGATAGAAATACATTCAGAAAAATGTCTTTGCTTTAGATGCAGAATACAATTCTGATGACGTTGATTTTTTTAATAACAAAACTCAGATTTATGGTATCTGAGATCATTATTTGTTCAATATAATTCATTTCAGCTCAGACTTCAAGCTTCTTATATATTGAAAAATACAAACAAGTTCCTTAGTGCTAAGTAAAGCAAGTGCACAAATATTTTCTTTTCTTTTTTTTTGGAAGAACTGTCCAAATCACATTTTCCTTTGTGTTATTTTAATCAGTAATGTAAAGATATTTGTAGAGACAGAGTTAATACTTACTTGTCAATAGATGTCTCCATAAATAATCTTACATTTGAATGTTATAACAATTATTAATTATTTAATAATAATGTTACAAGTAACGGCCGTGGATTTTTTCAGTTTTTTGTCCACTGTCCACGTCTTTATATGTGTTGGTATATATTATATCCATTTTGCACTTCCATTTCAGTAAACACACTTTTCCTCTTTGATAAGCAGTTATTTTTCCCTTTCTTGATTCTTTTTTCCTGATTTCGTCTGGTATTTCCTTTCGTGTTAAACCTTGCAGTACCATAAATTGCCAAAGCAAAAACTACTTATGTAGAAACATTAAGGTCGCCCTTGGATTCCAAGACAAGATTTTTTTTGCTAGTATAAATAATAAAATGCCATATATCCGCTTTTGGATACATACAGTTTAAATGATTTGATTTAATTGAACTTGCGCCAAACAGATAATTAATTTATTCTTATATTCCTTTTGGGAATGGGGATCGTAAAATATTTATACCAAATATTTATATACTGACCATATTGTATTCAGTTTAAGTTTCGATGAATATTCTGATAAAAAATCTCGTTATTGAAAAAAATAAAGATTTTGCTGATTTTAAATATCTTTAATAAAATATTGACATAGAGCAATCACTAATGAAGCTAATGTTAGAGGCAATAAGCATTTTGAAAAAGATCAAAAACTAAGGTCAAAAAGTCAAAGCAGTTTTAGTTGGAACCAGAACCTACAAAAAAAAGAACTAACATAAACAGAAATCATAGTTTTCATTTTCATTGACCTTACAGGGTATCAGCTTTAACCAGGTTATTGCAAATTTATTATTTAGCTAACCATTGCTACTTCATGTTTTAAAATTAATGCAATGCAGTGCAGGTTTATAGTTTAGTTAAAATAGAAATGCATTTATAATCAAATAAAGTACTAAAAATGTGGTTAAATTACCAACACTTTGACAAGGGTTGGAAAGTCAGTTGTTTTTATGATGTATAATACACATTTCCCAGTACCTATCAAACTCTAGGGGCAGATATGGAGGAAAGTCAAACAACGTGATATATGGAAAGAATAATACATTTGCCGTAATCTTTTTGGTTAAAATATTAAGGCACTTAGTGCCTGTTCATGTAAGATGTATATATATGTAGCTTTTTTTGTCACTGGTGTCTTTCCAACTAGTAAATAATTTAAGGTTGCGAGATTATAATATTAATTAATGTAAAGTAAAGCAGATATTAGGGATGTGTTACTGATTATTAAATTTGTATATCTGATCTTTTAAACTTTGTTAATAGAAAAAGGTTTATCCTGTTCAAAAAGGAGTGGATTCTATAACCCATGTTCTTTTGAATTATATGTTGTACGTCATTGAGTATTTCAACTAATTTGTTTTATTTATTTACAGATCTGTGGAGTTATTATTTGCCATTTTTGTACTCATGTATATCTTTTATTGGAGTATTAATGTTGTTAGGTAAGAAAATTTGTAGATCGTAGGTAGGACATTTATAGCAACTTGTGAATTAATGCTTGATTTTAGTTTGCACCCCTTTGGGTTTCGTACGTCTTTTTGATGTAGTGGGACAGTTCCTAGTCAAACCTCAATTTTTACGTGATATAAATGAGGAATTTTATGCCTGCTCACTAGAAGAAGAATGCTTGAGGCAGAAGTTATTACAAGTGCAACATTCACGAAAACCTTACCCCAGTTTATCCTCAACTTCGCTGGATGGTTACAGTGCACTCCGAAATGAGAATGATGATATATTGTATAGTACAGATCTAAAGAATGGAGAATCGCCAACTAAACTTGGAAGCCTTTTAACAAATCTTGAAACAAAAAGAAAGCTTTTAGGTATGTTAAATAACACCATATTATGTTATTTTACAACTTCATTTGTTTAATAATTTTCAGTAGTACACTATTATATTTTGCGATATTTACTGTTTGCTGTTTCTTGAAAACCTCTCATGCTGTAGCTTTAAAGAAAAAATTTTCTAGGTAGAAACGTAATAGAGAAATTCACTAAAAATATTCTGAACTTTCTAAGATTCCCGTTAGTTTGTGTATTTGATGTCATATTACAAATAAATCCAAAAATACCAAATAATGCAGGTGGAAGATAGAACTTTTAGAACTGTCTAATTACCTAAAAGTTTTGTTACAAAATTTTTTCTCTGGTTGCCATGGTAACAACATTACAAAGCAAAATAACCTCGGAACTGTATCTCTGTGCTGTATTTTTTAAAGGTTCCAACCAAATTCAACAAACTAGGAATTATTTTACAGAGATTTGCAACCAGATTAGGATTTAGCATAAACTGTACAAAACATGATTTCTTTAAACAGCAGTAAAGGGCGCCATTTGAAAAAGTATCATACTTTCCTCGATATGTCAAAAAATTAAATAGGACAATATAAATTTTTCTTTTACTTTGTTTTGTATGTTATATGATTTAAGAAATATTGAAGTAAAAAAAAGTTGAAATGAGAAAATTATGAAGTTATTGCCAAAATAGTATACATACACATAACCGAATCAGTTTCAGTTCAAATTAATTTGCACTTCCATTAACTAGTAAAATGAAGTGGGATGGGTCTGCAATCACTTGCACAAGAATGCTTTTAACTGGGTATCAGTTTATAATCGTTCACCTCATAGTGCTTCTTTGAGAGTCCCAGAAATTACATTTAGCTAAGGATAGTATTTAAGTGCTTCCTGGTGCATATGCACCACCAGATGGGGGCAATCTCATCTTTTGCGGCAAGACTAAAGCTGAACTTTGTCTTTTCTAGGAACCCAAAAAACAGTAGCTAACACTTCTCCTGCAGACAGTAAAATTTTGGCTTTCACATAGTTTCTTTTGTTATTTCTCCTCTATTTCATGCAGTTTCATTTTGATTCAGGAGTATGTTTTATCACATGTAACAATCTTATTCTTCTAAATGAGTTTGAAGCCATTGACACACACAAATTCGTACACCTCTTTTGATCTTCACCTATCAAGCTGATGGTTTTCTGAAGCCCAGTTGCCTTGTGATAACTTACTGGAAACTCCTATAGCAGATACCAAGTTTTTAGAAATTCCATCCACTGTGGAGTGATGATCATGATTGATGCTTTCATCTTTCACACTCTTAACGAGACTGCTATCATTCTTGACCTGTTCACGGTTTTTCCTAAAGTTAAATCACCCAACCTTCGTTATTGATCATTAAAGGGTATCTATCCTGAATTGAGCATACAATTTGTGATGAATTTCGGTGGGTTGTATGTCTTCACTATAGCTGTCCATCATTATGGTCAGTAATGTTGTAATTTGCTGCGGAGTAAGACTTGTTTATATTTGCTCCACTCCCATATTTTTGGGTTCATCATTAATTTTATTTAATTAAATTTACATCAACTTACAGTATATTTTATCACTAACTTGAATAGCGTACAGGGTGATTCATTTTGAAAACCCTTCATGCTATCACTTTGAGGAAAATTTTTTTTTGATAGAAATGTACCTCAGAAATTCAGTAAAAATGTCATCAAGTTCCCAAATTTTCCACTAGGTGGCTTATTTGACACCACACAAAGATTAAATAACTATTAAGATGGTTCACTTGTGACAGTTCCTTTGTTTTTTTTTGAAACCGATCTGATGACCTTGAAAACACCTGTCCCTTTAAATAAGAATTGATTTGATACGGGAAGCTTGGATTTGAAGTTAGTGTTTAAGGTTAGATCCTGAATGACACTATGCCACAGCCATGTGCACAATCCATGCACCTGCCAACGTTTTTCATGCTTTTCCTGGACAGTAGTGTCATGTGGTATGTGTGTTCAGCTCTTAGTACAAGATCCCCCTACAGCCGGCACATAAAAGTCTCCTAAATACCTCAGAAGGTCTAGTTTTCAATATTACTATACAAGTATTCATAAATTTGTAACATACTCATTGCATAGTAGCACTATGTATCGCGTATCACATATAAAAGGTGACCAAATCCATGGAATTTAGAGTTATTATTAAACGGTGCTGAATACAGACAGTAATGAGAATGTCAATATTTAAATCTCATTTTACTGTTGTGCTGGTTGTTACTAGTACAAATAATTTGTATAGTACCTCTTTATAACCTTACTCGTATAATGAAAATTGTAATAGTAAGAGGGTCGTACAATCATAAAAACGTCATATCATGTCAGAGAGTAAGCTACCGGAAGTTATTTGTTTACTGTTATACTAACACAATTAAGACAAAATGAAAGCCACAAATTGTGAAAAGGGGCTGTTCTGATAAATCGCCCACTTTGGCAACACTACCACAGACCAATGTTGTGCTTCCCGATGGCAACCTAATTGTTCAGAGAGCAACCGAGATGGACCTTTAAATAAGTATTGGTTTCCATCCTTGTCTTGACTTTCTAACTTGGCTATCTTAATAGTTATTTAATTATAAATAAACCCCCTATAACTTAAAAATTCTTATTGATGTATTAATACTCATAAAGAAACAAAACTATTTTATATTTCATATAATCTGTTCTGGAGATATTAAACAACCATTACTGGTACTGCACCTTTAGGAAGCTTAAACCCTTAGCAAGTGTTGTCACACCCTGGGTTTTATGGTGCAGCTGTTTGCACCAGGGCTTTGAGATGGATTATACCGAAAACTGGAAAAACCTTTATTTTTGCAGGAACCAGAATTGAACTAGCAAAAAAGTGTTGCTTTATTTCGCTTCAGTTTATATTTAACCACACATATTAATACAGTCTTACTCTGCTGTTTCCAGTTCAATTGTTTCTTTGTTTAGAGTACAAATAATTGTCTATATATATGTCCAATCGAATCTGAATTGAGTGTTGAATTAAAACATTTAACTTACTGGAATGAAAACCAGAATAGAATGAACACACTTTTTTTGAAATTAAATTGAAATGAAAATAAATGTTTGAAGTTCTGGTTTACACTGCTGAAGATTAGTAACTGAAATAAAACTTTGGTTGGGGACAGGAGTAAAACCTTGGTAGTCTTTATTTTATGAATATGGTAAAAAAATTGGGTGTTGTATAAATGGGTGGTTATCTGTGTCCGGGACAAATAGTTTTTTTTGTGTTTCAGATAAACAGAGGCACACTTCTCCTTTGCGTAGAAATGTCTTGTATCCAATTGCAATTCTCTTGCTCATAGGACTGACATGTGTAGCTGTGTTATTAGTGTTACAAAATACCATTCTTTTGTTAATTGGAATTAAAGCACTGCCTAGTAGTACAAGAGTAATGACTGTATCCTATTGCTAGATTAATGTAATTAACTTAACTTGTTTTCAGCAATTTACATTAGGAGTTAGCTCATTATCAAAATTAGGACCTTTTGGTGCTGCTCTTGAGATTGTCATCATCTTATATTTGATTGCCACATCTTCTATAGGATTATACACTTCACCAATAATGATGAGTATAAGGCCGAAACCAAAGAATACTCCATTCAGTTTGATTATCATCAATTGTGCTGTAGTGCTTCTCCTCAGTTCTGCTCTGCCAGTTCTAGCAAAGATTTTAGGTAAGATTTCTATTATTAGTATTATACTGTGTTTTGTTCTTTTTTGTGCAATTATAATTTTACTTAAAACATTAGTATGTATAACTCTGGATATTATACCCCCAAATTTTGATTTTTAACTTTTCCAATTCTTATGGCGTTCATTTGTCTAAGAGTTAATCAGTTCCTTGGTGTGACAAACAATTGAACACAGCATTTGGGGGTGCACTTCTCCAGTGCACGATTAACACGTTGTGTTACATGTGTCCATATCAGCTCAATAGCATTTAACTGGCAGTGGTACCGACAGCGGGCGAAGCATTTTGTTACCCCTTTAGGCCTCCTCCTTCATCTACTGCATATTGCTTAGCCGAAGCATGTTCAACCACTCACTGATCCGTGCCTTGGTCCATGTAGTAGTTACCAGATTGTTCAATAAGTTTTGTCGTTCGATAAGAAAAACACAGTTTTATGGTTCAAAATACACTTTATTATTGAGTATAATCTCTGAACATTAATACACTTGCTCCAACGATCCTCCAATCTGTGGATCCCATCCCTGAAGTGAGAATCCGGAAGGTTTGCAAAATACGCTTCAACAGCCGTTATGACCTCTTCATTTGATGAAAAACGCTTGCCACACATAAATTTTTTGAGTTCTGGAAACAAATGGAAGTCGCTGGGGGCCAAATCTGGTGAATACGGTGGATGCTCCAACAATTCGAACTTTAATTCATGGATTTTAGCCATTGTCAAAATGCTCTTGTGACACGATGCATTGTCCTGATGAAAAAGGATTTTTTTCTTCTGCAAACCGGGTCTTTTTTCACGAATTTTTCCCTCCAACTGGTCTAAAAGGTTGCAATAATATTCAGAATTAATTGTTTTATCAGTTTGCAAGTAATCTACAATCAAAATTCCTTTCGCATCCCAAAAAACTGATGCCATAACCTTCTTGGCCGATTTCCGGACACAAACTCGTTTCGAAGCCGAACAATCACTCTTTAGCCACTTGTTTTGATTCAGGATCATGGTGATAGACCTAAGTCTCATCCATAGTGATGAATCGACGCACAAAATCCACTTTATCCTTTTTAAAACGCTCCAAATGTTGCTGAGAAAGTCACATTCGAAAGTGTTTTTGTTCCATTGTTAGCAAATGCGGCACCCATTGTGCCCACAGCTTTCTAAAACCCAAAATTTCACTTAAAATATGGTTCACACTGCGTAATGAGATGTGTAGAGCCTCAACTATATCTCTCTCAGTCAATCGACGATCTTCCAAAACCATATCCTGTATTTTGGCTATGATTTCTGGTGGTGATGCTCTTTTTGGACATCCTTTACGTGGATCGTCTTCAAGGCTTGTACGACCACGTTTAAATTCAGCAACCCATCTTTCTACTGTTCTAATTGTAGGTGAATAATCATTATACACTTTTAACATTCGTTAGTGAATTTCTTTTGGTGCTACACCTTCCAAAAATAAGAATTTTATCACTTCACGATATTCAATTTTTTCCATCGTAAAAAAATACTGTGACACGGCGACACTAAATGGCCTGTAAACAAAGAATGAATTGACAGATTGAAATGAAACTTTACATACGTTCATATGGAGTGTACCAACAAAACAAAAAAAATTTTGGGCTAGTAGCAACGCCCTCTCTTATCGAACGACAAAACTTATTGAACAACCTAGTATGTGCTTCACCCTTTTGAAATACCCAAGTTCTATCTATAAACACCAACTCTTGGTTGATGGGGGAGTACTTCAACTTAGACAAGTTCTTTTATTTACTACACTCACTAAAGCTTCAATAAAATGTTTAAATGATTGTAAGACCACAAAACAAACCACGAGGCAATCACTACAAACAATGCAACACCACTGATGAAATGGTGACACTAGTTGAGGACATATGTTCATGTAGCATCTACATCATGACCATTACTATTGGAGAGAGAGAAATTAGTTGTCGGTGCTTGATTTGCGAAATCCTGACGTCAAGCTCAAGATTCATCTCATATATAAAAGTCATTTGGTTAATTATTGTGCGGTAGTTATCTAAGAATTGAATTTGTTTAATAGCATATTTACAAAATAATATTTGTTTAAGGTATTACCAATTTTGACTTGCTTGGAGACTTTGGAAGTATCGAGTGGTTGGACAACTTTGTTATAGTTCTTACCTATAACCTATCGTTTGCTGCCACTGCAACGCTCTGTGTAGTAAACAAATTTACCGCTAAGGTCCGAAGAGAATTGTATGCACGGTTGGTTGAAAATTATGTATCTGTCAGTCACTATGTATCATTTCTAAATCAGTAGCAAAGTTAGATCTATCTCAACACTAGTATGGCTGCCATATTACGAGCAGAATGTATATTTCTGTGATGACTCAATTAAATGTAGTTAATTTATTGGAATTTTAAGTTATCTAATTAAATTGTTCATTTGATTGCTCATAGTTATTTCCCCTGGCCTAAAGCATTTTTGTACAATGCTGAATGTTTTATTGGTTCAGCAATGGTTTGTGCATCAAACTCTTTCACTTCTAGTCTGTACATATTATTTTTTGGGGAAATTGGCAAACTTCTGTTATTTACTTATAATTTACTGTTTACGTCATGTGTCCTCTTTGTACATCTTTTGAATAAAATGTTAAATTGTCAATATTATTGGTAGCCTTATATTGAAACCTATTTTTTTTTAATTCTACATTTATTTGAATACAGTTATTTTTTTAGGATTGTAGGATTGGTATAAAAACTGGTTTAATTGAAAGCTTCTAGGGGTTGAATTTAATGTTCTTTATGTATTTGGATATGGAATCTGTGTCAGTTGCGTAATTTATGTTACACCTATTCTGATATTACTTGTAATCGCCAAGAAAATGTATTACAATCTTCCGTATAGTCTGTATATACATATTTATTTTAACAGTCCAGTCCTACTTTTTAGAATAAAAATCATGGCAAAGTTACGTCAAAACTATATTTACTTATTTACTTATCGCCATGCAAAGTAACAACTAACATAGTTTGTTGTATAACAAAACTTAATTTGTAAGAGTTATTTATGGGTTTGTCATTGAAATCAAATTAAACAACACAGGGGACATCATAATTTTTACATATATATCTAGTGTTACTTTGTTTTTCGTGACATTAATAATGGGTGGCCTATTAGACACGTTTGGAAACTAGTGCTGTAATAAAAATAATATCTTGTATAATTTCCGGTTATAGCAGAAATGGACACTAAAAAATAAATAAAACCTGATAATAATTTTTAATCTGTTTTTGAATTAAGTAATTGCTTTATTTTATTTTAACCTTGTAAGACATCAATTTCTTTTAATGTTTAACCATGCAGTGTTTTCAAAACAAATCACTTGGCTATAACAATGCAAGGTATCAAGCTATGATTTTCATCATTGCTTTTGGAATGAAGTTTTCTTCACTCTTCACTATAAATATTTTCCAAATACATTTTAGAAATTGATAAAAGCGCATAAATAACTTGATTTTTTTCAGATTGGCTACATTATTATTATTATATTTATGTTGCTTTACTGGTTTCCCAATTCTTGATTTGGGCAGTAAGTAAATTTATACCAAGAAAATAGTACCCTGGACTTGCTGCTTATACCTTTATTAACATAGTATTAGTTGTATAACTTTGTTGTGCAGTATATTCTACTATCAAAAGCTTGAATTTTGTAGTCAGAATTAACATTAGAGAAACTCTGCACTATCATCTTCAAATCCAAAAATTTTCCATTGAAATTACTGTGAACATTTACATTGTGTTATTTTTTTGCAACATTGAATTTGAACCCATTGGAGTCAAAATATGAAGTCGCTGTGATATTCGACACTGTTTCGAACCTTTCCCAACAGATGTCTGGTTGTATGAATGTGTTTAGCTTATTCCAGTAGAGGTAGATGTAGTATACAGACATATGTTTGAGCAGGTAGTCGCTGTAACTAATTTATTTTGGGAAAGTGTGTGTATATAAATTCATGAATAAACTACTTTTATTATAAATTATAAATTGACTACGACATGTATGTCAACTTATTTTCCCAAAATTGATATTCACATAAAATTTCACATTGTATTATATAAATAGTGCAGTTTACAGTTAAATGGTCAAATCCATAAAGGCTGATTTCAAAGTAGAGTTGCTGAATTAAMACTCAAATTTTGTAAGTAATATGTTCCATCTGTTAAAAAAAGAACTTAATGTAATGAATTGTTGTTTGTAGTAAGAGCCCTGACGAAGGCTGAAATAAAATAGCCTAAGAATAAAGAGTATTCTTTGAATTTAACCACCAGGTCGAATTCCCCCAAGAAATTTAGTTAAATATTGACAACTAGACGACCACGAATAATATTATTGAGTATATATATATATATATATATATATATATATATATATATATATATATATATATATATATTTATGATTTGTATAGTTCTACTTATCAGCGAACATAAGAATATTCCTATATTGTCTATCAATCTGCATTTCTGTTTTTGTGAGTACCTTTAAAAACCTAGTTCAGGAAGAGAGGAGCAGCTCTTTTGTGAGGCTTTGAATCTTTTACTTTTGGCTTACAAGTCATTTACAAGTGCCAAATCCTTATGTGATTTTTTTTCCATCCATATAGCTTCTTTATCTGCAGCTTTTCCATTGGATGAAAAATCGATGTATTCAGTCACTTACTAGGCCATGTCTCCAAAAGCTCGATTACAAAATGCTGAAATGCTCTTCATAGGTTTATATTCTTCACAAGTAGTAAATAGTAGGATTGTTCTGAAGTGAAATTGACCGCTAGCCACACCTTTAGCCTAGCCTCAGACTAAATAAATAATAAGTGAAGGTTATAAATATATACTAGTAGTTATAGACTGTTTTTCAAAATATATTTGGTGTAAACCATTAGGTAAAGACAAAAACTGCAAAAAAAGTTGCAGATACTAAAAAACTGTGGTACCATTCCTAAAAACCTTCAAACAGATGACAGAAAAGGATATAAGAACTTGGAATTTAAAAAATTGATGGATAAATATGGTATTAATCATTACTCAATATTTTCAGTTACAAAAGATGCAATTGCTGAATAAGTAATTCGAACCCTTAAAACATGGTTATGCAAGGAAACTATAAATGGCTTGATTTAATTAATGAAATAACACATAAGAATAACAACCTAAACATTCTAAACCTAAACTCAAACTGAAATTACTGAAAACACAAATCTAAGTCACATGTATAATACACATATAATTAGCAAAAAATCCAATAGTAAATCCAAGTAAATTTAAAACAATATTTGAAAAGGGATACTTACCAAACTGGTCAAATGAAATATTCAAAATAATTAAAGTTCAACCTACAAATCCAGAAACCTATTTAATCGAAGACATTAATAAGCAGCCTATATTAGGTGCCTTTTACAAACAAGAAATACTAAGTTAAATATGTGGACGTATATTTAGTTGAAAAAATATTAAGAAAATAAGTCAAAAGGTACTTGTTAAATTTCTTGGATTAGACAAATCTCATAATACATGGTTATCAAGGAAAGAGATCATTAAATAAAAAAGATAGTGTGAGTCAATGTTGAAAGGTTAGTAAAAAATAGGTGTGGCTAGGGGTTAAGGGTCAATTTGACTTCAGAACAACCCTACTATTTAGTACTTTCACATTGTTGTGGGACAAGGATAATAGTAAGTCTGAGCATGGTATTAAACCGGACTTATGAAACATGATTCAGGTAAATATTTAAACAGAAACCAATTCAGTTTTTTTGTAATGGGACAGGATTATGTGAAAAAAATTACATCCAAAAACTGCAATAATGGGGCATGGAAAAGAAGTATGAACTGCTGCTAAGTAAATTATATTACCGAGATGTGTTTTAACAAAGTTTAATTTAAAATTAAGTACTTTTCATTGCTTCCTCAGACACAAAAAATTTATTATTTTTTTGTGTTTACAATGAAAACCTAATTTTGTTATTTATAATATTTACGTCAAATATTTTTGTTTTATTATTTTGTAGCTCATTTTACACAAGCATTTCAAAATTTATTCTTCTGGAATCTATTATTTTATTCTGAATGTACACTAGCAGCCAATATGTGCTTATCTTGGCCAGGTGGAAATTTTTTAATTTTGTGCTGGAAATTTATATGATGTAATTGCAGTTTTGTTTATTACTTTCATAGTACACTAGCCGTTCTGGGATTGGATGTGGACAGCTGTTCGTCACATATGCTGAACACATCACTGGCAACATTAACCAAGAATGATTAATCAAACAGAACCAGTATTATAGAACTGCAATGCCAACATGGTGCCTACTTAATTCTGGCCGATACCATTAACACTGATCTACCTCACAGAATAAGGAAAATGAGTTTGTTACATGTTTTTATATTTTCTTTTAGTATAGTTTAGATTACACTTAGTAATTTTGTAGTGTATATTTTTAAAAATCACTTACATGTTATAAGTTGCTTACAGATATGAAAGTCTGTTAATTTGATAAAATAGGATGGAATCTATCTTTATGATGTAATCCTGTAACAAAACCGGTCTATTTATTGGAAATTTTACATCTGACAATTTGTTGAGAATATACATTTTGAGATCAAAAATAGAAATTTTGTTGATGCATTTTGTAGGTAGGTACTCATACTATAAATTGTGTTCATATGGTCTCAGTAGCTTCGACACACACTCAGTACAAAGGCAGAAAGTGGGAAGTATAATGTTTAAAAATAATTACCATTGCTTTGGTATATAGGCAAAACCAGTTCTATGCTGTGCTGTCTGCACTAGACCTAAACTGCACTAATGAGCTATAATAATAGCGAAATAGATCTATTTGCAGTTGGTTGCGGTGCAGACAGCACAGCATAGACATGCATTTAACAAACATTGTTTGAATTGTAGTTTTGCCCAATTATTTTGTGTTATTACTAAAGCGAGCTTATGACAATAAGCTTCCTCAAAAGAAGCAGATGTTGGACTTTCTGTTTTCTTTGGTACTTCACCAAGTGAAGATTAATCCTACCTACATGTTGATAAAATAATTAAAACTGCAAACTAAAATATGACTTAAATGCTTTTTAATGGAAATAATTCCAGCAACGAATTGTAAACAAATCTTAATTTTTCGCGAATATCTCAGATACTACAAGTTTAATCACAAAAATGGCAGGGGGCAATATTGTTATTAAATTTGGAACAAATAAAAGGTCTCTATAGTTTTTACTCCCTGCCCCTAATTTAACAGGTTATAAACAAATAACGTAAGCCCTCTGCTTTTATCAGAGTAACAGCACTGTGGCATGCAATCATTTACAAGTATTAGAATTATGTATTTATTTGTTAAATTAAATTTTGTATTATATACACAAACCATATCCTACAGCGTATTGTAGTTTTTGTATCATCATGGATGCAGGGGTTACGTTTTTGGTTTATAACTTAGTAAATAAGGGAAGTGGGGTAGAAAAAGGGATCTTTTTTGTCTCAAATCTAATAGTCATTAAAATTGTCCCCTGCTATTTTTGCGATTACACTTGTAGTCTGGGATATTCATGAAAAGTTAAAATTTGTTGAAAACAAATTGTTTAAACAATATGTTGCCGTTATTATTTACACCAGAAAGCAAATTTCAGTTTGTACACAATTATTTCATTTATTTTCTTTTTTTATGTCTCTGAATCTGGGCAATTCGGGAAGAATGCAGTTTTAGTTATTTTATCGACATATAAGTAGGATTAATTCTCATTTGGTGAAGTAGCAAAAAAAAGAGAACATCCAACATTTGCTTTTTTCGCATTTCTGCAGAAGCTTAGTGTAACGATAGGCCGTATTTCAGCTTATATACAATTATTTCATCTATTAAGTCTCTGACGCCTGGACTACCATCCTGAATAACACAGGAAATCAAGTGTTCATGAATTTTACATCTCCAGAGGATTTTTAGGCCATAGATGAACTTTTCACGATATTTTTTTTCTACTATACTAAATCCCTTTTTTAAGAATTGGCAAAAACGGTTGTGAAATATCTTTAAATAACTTTATATTTAGCATACATTCATTAATTACCTAGTTTTGAAAATGCCAACCAGTCAGGCTAGAGGCACAGCGGAATTAGGTGTTTTCTGGCTGGTATGTCCAGATTCAAAACCTTTACAACCAACTTTTTGTTACTTAATTGCAATGGAAAACACTTTGTTATTAAATTATGATATTATTAATGTTTAGGTTGCAATATACATCCTTTACTGTCCTACAAAATTAAAAAAGATGTATTGAGCTGGGGTGGTATATTGTATTGAACCTTTGGGTTCAGCTAATATTTCCTTGGAAAATTTGATTAATGCATTAGCATTTTGTATATAATATATATATATATATATATATATATATATATATATATATATATATATTTACATCCTACTATCTTTAGAGCGTCCATACATTGACAAATTACCGACATTAGAGCGTCATTTGATTTAAAGCGTCCGTATACCGGACGCTCTAAAGCAATCCCTTGAAAAAGTTCGCGAAACACTTTGGCATGGTCAGAAGCAGTCACTAGCGAAATTTTTAAATGACGCTCAAAAGTTGTCTAAGTGAAAGAAAAATATACGGGCGCGTATATTTTTAGTTCCGCGGCTTGATCTCCAGAGCGGCGCTTTAATCGTCGGCGTATATGTATATGGAATTTCATTCATTTCACTCTTTCGCTTTTAAGGCGTCCATTACAACTGGCAGCGTTGGACAGCGATAAGCAATTGCATTCCACAAGTAAATTAGATATTCGCTTTTACTGGCTTGTGAAGATTTGAGCCTAGGGCGTCCGGCGTATAATTTATATACGGTACTGTTTAAAAAACCGTTCTGAAGCGTCCCTTTTAGGATCTTACTGTCATTAGTTTTATTAAGCTAATTCATTAAAACAAGTAAACCACATTTCAGCTTAGTTTTTCCTTGTTTAAAGAGGCAACATTTAACGCACAATTTCCTCCAAAGAAACATGAATGTTTACTATTGAAAGAGGAGCATCCAGAACTACTTCAGAACAAGGACTGGTTAAAAATTAAAGTATTTGTTCAGAACGATTACGATAAGAGACAAAAATGTTAATTTTAATCTATCGTCCTCTTTTCTGTAATTTATAATATAAATGATGGGCCCAGTTTTTTAATTCGTATTTATCAAAGATCGAATCCAAAATTAACACCTCTTCTAGCCATGAAAAGAGGAAGTTTCAAAATTTAGTTTAATTTATTATAAATGTTCATTGTGTCCACCGTTTGATGCACGACAAACATCTGTGTAGTAGCCACTCAGTAACAGCAGATATGTTTTTCATGTGTGGGACGCATAGTTTGTCGTGCGTCAAATGAAGCGCACATATTGACCATTAATAATGTATTAAACTAAACTTTGAAACTTCCTCTTTTCATAGCTACAAAAATTATTAATTTTGGATTCGAGCTTTGATAAATACAAATTTAAAAAAATGGGTCCATAATTTATAATGCAAAAAACTAAGGTCTGGTTGCACAAACGCACTGTCTTGTTGTTCTGATTAGTGTTGCTATATAGTGGAGCAAAATGGACACAAAGTAAGAGCAGTTATTTTTTTGGCGCAGAACCGGGTACCTTAAATAATGGTTCAATAGAGAATTTAATTTTCTGTATGAAATGATTATCTATGACCTTTTTATTTCGTCGCAATATAAATATTTTTAAGGCTTTTTAAAAATATTTGTATTTAAACAGCCAAAAAAGGTCATAAATAATCGTTTCAAATAGAACATTAAATTTTCTATCGAAACATTATAATATTACCTGGTTCTACCGCCACAAAAAACAAATTTTTTATTTTGTGTCCATTTCACTCTACTAATGGAAATGAACATGGTTAAACTCGAATCAATTTGATCAACATTTGTGCTACCAGTCCTTAATGTGTAATTGTTTTCAATAAAATTCTTTCTGCTGTGACGTCCTGTTCACTTCTTTTTCAAACTCCCTTTTCGCTCATATCCTAGCAGTGCAGAAATTATAGGGTTCGATAATATTACTAATTATCAAAAAAGTGTTAGGTCTGAAGTAATATTGATTTGTTGATAATTATCTATCTTGAAATTTGTTTATTTTAATCTAGATACTGAGTAACAAGCAAATTGTAAATTAACTAGTTTTTCTCTTCAACATTGTGAGTGCTATTTATAAATTGTGAAAATTAATTGACTTATGGACTGAAGGCTTGAAAGGAAAATAAATAAATGAGTAAATTTAAGATACTAGTCTAGCAACAAAAGACAGGTAATAATCCTAAAAGGAAAATTAGTTTTTAATAAAAAAAAATCAGGATCAATGAACTCCAAGAACTCTAGAATATACAGGTTGATCAGTTAAGCCTGGGCAACGGCTGTATCTTGGAAATTAATTGTGCTAGAATCTTGCAGTAAATGTCTTTAAACAAATTCGGCTAGCCAGATTCCATTTAAAATATTATACAGTACGTAACTTTGTCACTAGGTGGCGTATTTCATTTATTTATTTATTTCCCCAAAAAGTTGCAATACAATGTTAGTCTAAAATAAACTCATTGCAATCTATGTTTATTTCCAATAAATTTTGCTTGAACATTTTTTTTTCTAGTTGCTTTGACAATGACGGCAGGAGCGATAGAAATTTCAATTCTTCAAAATGGCATAACTCAAGTATGGTTCAACCGAATTTAACGAGTGATGGCTACTTTTAAAGTTAATTTTATGGTTTTCAATATAATCATAAATAACTTATAATTTATTGCAATGAAAGACGTTAATTGTAAAAATTTTATATTTGCTCAAATATCTTCAAAAATCAAATACAACCCTATAGAGTTTTTGTTAGTTTTTATAGCATATTAATCAAACAAAATAAATTTGAAAACTTGTGGTCAAGATCTTTTTTCGTGACTTGGTTATAGTAAAAAAAACTGCGAACCCGTCCTTTGGTTCAGCTATTTTTTTATTGAAATAAAATTAGGTTATACTAAAAAAGTCACACAGTCACTCACAAATGACGATTTTTCTCTGGTGTGTAAAATATTAAAAATATATATAATAGCAAATTCTTATTGCAACTAGCTGACAGGTACTGAATGGATCTTGTAGGTACTTATTTCTAAAATGCATGTCTATGCGGTGCTGTCTGCACTGCAACCAACTGCAGATAGATCTATTTCGCTATTATTATAGCTCGAGTTAGTAAAATAAAATACGAGACACACTACATCTTGATTAATAAACTATGTATAATATATTGAAAAACAAACTACAGAAACAGTCAACAAACAACATAGTAATATACAATTATTACTCTACACCTAAAACTCTCCAGGCTCATATTTTTTTTTATTTCTTCAAATACTACTTTAAATGCAGTGTCAAAATGAAGGTCTTTTTAAACTCTCTAAAAAATATTTGCAGATGATGAGATTTGACAAATTAAGTTAATTTTTGTAAATATATTCATTTTCAATGGATTTCGAATGTTCACTTGTTTTTTAATTTAGTACACAATAATTTATTGTTTATTGGCTTTCATTGTTATTTTTAGTTTTATTGGCTTAATTGATTATTAAAGTTAACGAAATTTTGAATTTATAAAGATAGTTAACAGAGTATGGCTACGATAAGTTTTTCTTGTTTTTCATTATAAAAAGGTGTAAAAATAAAGCATACATGGTAATGACACAAATTAAAAAAAATGAAAGTCGGCAGCCAACTATGAAGCAATATTTATTATATGGGGTAAGGTAAAAAAGTATTTACAAAAATTAACTTTATTTATTTGTGAAATATATTATGTGGAAATTTTTTGGACACCCTCTATGCCATTTTAAAGAGTTTAAAAAGACCCTCAATTTGACTATTCACTTAAGGCTATACCTAATAAAAATAAAGAAAATACAAGCCTGGGGAATTTTAGCAGGTAACGGACTCTGTATTAGAAAAATTACCGTTTAGCATTGCTGACATATCACAGCTGTAATCTAATCTTACAAGTTGTAAAAATCTGACTTACTTTTAATATAACCTAATTTATTTCGAGTAAAAAAAGCCGCACTCAAAGACGGGTTCACAGTCTTTTTACTGCAACCAAGACACGAAAAAGGGTATCAACCACCGGTTTTCAAATTTATTTTGCATGCTTAATAACCTATAATAAATAAAAAAAAAGTGTATAGGGTTGCATTTTCTTTTTAAGATACTTGAGCAAATATAAAATTTTTACAATTAACGCCTCCCATTGCCAAACTATTGCAATAAATTATAAGTTATTTATGATAAAGAGAACCATAAAAGCCATCATTGCTTAAATTCGGTTACACCATACTTTAGTTATACCATTTTGAAGACTTGAAACTTTTATTCCTCTCGTTGTCGTCATAGCAACTAGAAAAAAAATGATCGAAGATAATTTATTAAGAAATTAACATAGATTATAATGAGTATATCTTAGACCAACATTGTATTTTAACTTTTTAGAGAAAGAAACGATTCTTTGATATGTTATATCAAATGCGCCACCTAGCGGCAAAGTTACATACTTCATAATATTTTAAATGAAATCTGGGTGGCCACATTTGTGTTAAAAAAATACCGCAAGATTCTAGCATGATTAATTTTCAAGTTACAGCCGCTGCCCTGCCTTAACTGATTACCCTGTATATTGTCAATTTTTTTATTATATGGATATTCCAGAGCCGGATGATGTCTGCAAAATTCTTCACATATGAAATTTTTAGCTTATCTGAAAGTAATAAATTATATATGTAAAAGACTATCTTGGAATATATTAGATTTCCAAAAAATATGTCATATTACCCAGGTGATTTGATGATTTGTTTCCGTTGAGCAAATCTTTAGTTCCAGTGGCCAAACTTTGAAACCTAGATGAAACAATTCGTCAGATAGAAATTAGAAAAACTGTTGTTTTTAGGACACAACGGTGGTTTTTAATCTACATTAATAAGTTGTAGAAGTTAGTTCATTAGTTACTAGTTAGAGATGATGAACTGATCCATTCTAAGTAGTTGAGTGATCCAAAAATTAATAAAGCAAATCAAAATCTAGTCCCTCATTATTTAAAATATTCCGAATCTATTTATTTAAAATAACGTGGAATTAGACTGATTTGCTTTATTCATGTCTTGCTAGTTAGAGTTGTAAGTTTTCATAAAAAACAATTAGGATAATATACCTGATTACATTAGATGTTTTTGAGTTTTGTTGTACGTAATAAAAATTATAACGTTTTATTTCGCGTTTTATTTTCAAAACAACTAGTTATGAGCGAGGGTATCAGTAACATATTATTGTTTTAAAATTTTTTCCATCTTTCTACCTGATCCTATCCAAAGAGGTCATGTAATTGACAATCTGAAATACATCCAAGCGTGTGATTGTAATTGTAATTAATTCACTGTAGAAAGCGCTTTTGTATCTTAAAGTTAAGCTGGCAACAAGGGCGGACGCCGCAATAATTATTTGATGAACGTTAAATGTATATGCAGACGCTCTAAAATTGATTAAATGTACGCAAAATGTATATCGGTGACGCTCTTGGACTGGAAAGTGTAAGGACGCCGCAACATCGACCGAGTGTCTGGTACAAAGACTATTTTGTGTGGCCTAGCGACCTCTTACGTTCCTACAGTCACCCAGATTCACAAAATCGAATGTATATTGGTCTAGCTCGTCAGGGGGCGGAGTTATTTCGGGCGGACGCTCTATGAAGGTTTTCTGTAAGGACGCTCTAAAGATAGTAGGATGTAAATATATATATATATATATATATATATATATATATATAAAATTGTAAATTCTTGTTAAAAACTTTACTCATTAATTAGAAATTTAGATGGCAGTGCCATCTGTCAGCATTACACTAACATGATGACAAAGCCATCCAGCTGCCATTATGGGGACTACTAAATCATTAACAAATAGATCACAAAATTTGCAAAATCAATATTGGGTTAATTTATCATTTTTTAAATAAAAATTTTCACTAAACCACCTCAGAGACATTTCCAGAGAATTTTAAGGCCACAGAGTTGTCAACTTTGTCCCTTTTTTTACTTGTAAGCAGTGAAAACAATCTTGAATTATCGTGAAAAAATTAAGTAGGTATGTAGTATCAATAATTTTCTAGTTTTGAAAATGCCAACCTGTCAGGCTTGATAGCACAGGACATAAGGTATTTTATTATAAGCTGGAAAATGCAGGTTAAAATTCCGCAGTGCCAGTTTTTTTTTTTAATTAGACCTTAGAATAAAACACCATATCCACTGCACCATTGAGCCTGACCGATCAGTTTTCAAAACTATACTCCGATCACCGAACAGATGGAGTGATCATGATGCGTGTTCTTCGCAAAATTTTTCATAATTTTTTAGTTAATTGTTCAGTAGTCAAAAATTGGTTGTAAAGATTAAGTCTGATTTGAATAAACAGCATCAAATCCGATAACGTGCAAGATGCATACAGTTAACGTGATCACTCCATCTATTCGATGATCAGAGTATAGTTAATTAATGAATGTGTGCTATATACATTTTTTTGAAGTTATGTCAAAAGTGTTTTTGCTACTTGCTAAATTTGTGTATAGTAGTTTGGTAGACCTGACCTCACCTTAAAGTTCTCCTGAAGTATAATATTTGCGAACATTTTATTTTCAATGTTGTTTACGATGCATGATTCACATTCCTTGCGACACATAGTATATGCTTAACTATTAAGTATATGGTTTTACTATTTTCATATAACTTTTTCCTTGTTTATCATTTACCTTCTATAAAACTTTAATGTTGTTTGAATAAAGGCTGTTATTAGTTTTGAGCATTATTTTGAACCAAAAGTAAATAACGTGCCTTATATTTAATAAAAGAAACATTACACTTATCATGTTTGGAGGTACATTACACACGTGGTGGCAATGCAAAGGTTTTTAGCGACTTCCACTGTTGTTTTGTTATACCGCAACTTGAATCTTATATTCGAATCTAGGTTTAGCTATTACAAAAATACTGCATTGAACTAAATCCATTTAATAAAATTTCAGCATGCCATAAGTGAAACACAATATGTTTCAATATAAAATTAATATCAATTTATCCATCTCCTATGTGTAGTTTGTTTAAATTAAGGTGAACTACACTAATAGAAAGCAAAATGATTAAACTGATATTGAAAAAGCTCAAAGAGTGCAGCCTGATACTCGTTAGTGAAGGAAAAGAGAAAATAACTCCCTTTTTTATAATTGTAGTTACATTAATTTATCTTATTGCAAGGATGTGAATTCAAGATTAAAACATAATTAAATTTTTATCTATGGAAACTTTCGACGTTATTTATATACAATCGACAATAGAATTTTACTCTTGATTTTAATTGTTTAAAATGTTGCAAAAATCATGAAGATTCAATCCCTGGGATGTTTGTCCTACATATGTGTTATCACAAGTTTCACATTTTAATGAATAAACAACAAACATCCCAATGGTTGAAAAGCAGAATATTTTTACACAAGAGTGACGTTAAAAGAGACAGGTGTGCTCTAACAACTCATATTATAGATAACAACCATTCTATCTGTTGGGACAATGTAAATATTTTGGAAATGTATCATATAAATAAAGTTAAAAATCCTATAAATAAAAAATCAAACACTCAAAATTTAAGTAATATATATACATACTTGTTATCACAGATTTTACATAAATAGAAAATATTTTAAAAATTTTTTGTTTATTTAAATGAAATACAATATTAAAAGGGTTTTTTTTTAATTTTTATAAGACAAATGTTGTTCTAGTGACTATTTAAAATTAACAGTTGGTCATATGGTCAGAGTGGTAGTATTGGTTGGTAGTTTTGAAATTTCAATTTGAATTTGACACTTCTTGTAATTTCGTATACAATTTTCGATAATTATAGAAGAATAATGTTAAAATAACTGTCATCGTATAATCTCAAATTTCCTGTAAATAAACACAATTCTATTTATCAATAGTAGGTAACTTAAAGAAATTGTTTTGTATTATATTGTAGTAGTCCTGATAAAGATCAAAAGCTCGACGTTGGAGAACAGTATTCTTAACTGAATAATAAAAGGTCGAATAGCCCCAAAATATAAAAAGTAATTTCAACTATGACCGCTACTATCTTGAATTATTATATGAATATATACAATAGAACCATCATGATTTCACTAAAAACTTTGTGCTTTTAATCACTTTGTCCAAAGCAGAGTCATCTCTCGAGAACGGTTTAACGGATCGGGCGTGTTGGATAGGTCTTGGCCTAACGATGATCATGTATTTGTTGCTTTCTTTAACAAATGAATACAAGGAAAATGTGCTAAAGCCTCTTTCTTTGTAATGGATCTTGTTCTTTAATCTGCTTTCCTGCAATGCATGTAACAGTAGTGCTCACTAAAAAATTATTGTGTAACCACAGGTGTGCATACATCTATAATTTAACTTGAACACTAGGCTGTATGCTTAAACGCCCCATATTGCAAACGTAATAGCGCTAATAGATATTCGGTTTAACAAAAATTTGAACGATTATTCAGCAATATATTTCTTATAAAAAGTACAGTCTTACAGGTCATATTTAGATAAATAAGATAACAGTAACAATAAAATAAAAACATAAGTTTATGCATCATCTTCAATAATTAGAGTACTTTCACACGCTGGACACTGCAATTGTTCATCATATATCCATTTCTGTCCTAGATTCTTTTTAAACTTGACACCACATTTCATGCATTGATATACTGTCTGTTGCACTTCCTCTTTGGGTCTAGCATCAATTATTTTTTGCAATACCTGTACTAAACGATTCCTTTCACTCTCCTCCAAGACATATTTTCTTTCCTGTCTATCTTTTCTTAATGTATCAAATATAAGCTTCACATATTGTGCCTGCTCATCACATACAGATTCACATCCAATCAAGCTCTGAATGTGCCAATGTGCCAAAGATTTGCTTGTAAGGCATTCTCTTTCCTCAATCCTCTTATTTGTAACGAATATGAAAATTTCTCGATCTTCACTGTATTTAGTAGCCAGAAAGAGGCTTTCATCACCATCACCCAAGTCAATATCTTCATCCGTGTCGTCTTCTTGTGTCTTAACGTCAGCATAAATACTATCGTCATGAGCAGTTGCATCATCAGCTGCAATGAATAAATCAAATCATTACTTCAATTTATATAATACATTTAAATGTTTGTTCAGTTACCTGCAGTCGCATAGTCACTAGCTTCATTCGTTGTTTCTGTCTTCTGGAAGTTATTCAATGTTGCATGTATCAAAAAGTCACTTTCATATGGTGATGAGGTGACTGGAAAAGGACTTTTCTCAATGTTAAGGACATCCTGCACAAAAGAACCAGCTTGCTGTTGTAGCCAAGAAGCACCTAATTTTTCACGCAGTTCTTTTATTTGGCGTTTTGTCTCTAAATGATCTGAAGATGACGTCAACAAATTCTCATCTACTGGATTCACCGGAACTCCTCCTTCAGAAATTGTGGCATTTCTAACCCTTTTAGAATCTTGGGTACTGTCAGATGTTACAGTACAACTTCTACTGGAGGGTTCTATATGTGATTTTGTTCTGTTTTGTGCATAGAATGTTCCAGCTAGTTTTTGTTCTGATTTTGTCAGTAGCATACGATCAAGTACAAATCTGACAGTTGTTGTATTGGAGTGAAGGAATATAGCAGTATGACTGCGATGTTGAGGATGATAGCTTAAAGGATTGCCTTCAAGGTTTAACAATTTTAAAGTAGCTAAATTAGAAATAGGCGACAACACATTATGATCTACAAGGCAGTTGTCACGTAAATCCAATTCACAGAGATTTACTAATGTGTATATGTTGCGAATCTCATCTATAAAATTGCCCCTAAGGGATAAAACCTGTAATAAAAAAATGAGATTAATATACTTCAATTACATTAATATATCGCTATTAAGTAGTTTTTTGCGTTCAGACAATAAACAAATAGCACCATGTAGAAAAGTGAACGGGAACGCTAAAACGAAGTTATTAAAGTACTAGTTATAGAAAAATAATTATTAAGTAATGTTTTGCTACTACATTTTTGAGTTATGTGCCATGTTTCGGACTGTGAAAAAATAGTGTAGTCATTATAGTATGATGATTGAGTTGAGCTTCCTATGGTGGAAATAAAATGTAGTCAGTGATAAGCCAGTTTACATGTTACTTATTCTGCTGTAATCATTGCTGGTAAGCACTATATAATTTATTGTGCAGCTGTAACTTTTCACAGCCAATGGATTAAACATCAAATATGGATGTTTTATATCAAAAAACTGTTAGGCAGAGGTACTTGTATAATAAAAGACTATACCGAAAATAGGTTTCTATATACTACATTTCAAAGGGTTGTCAACTAGTGCCAGTCTGTATATTGAATTTTTTTAATGAGCTGAACCAAAATTGCTAAATGTTTCAGTTCTAAAAAGTAATATCAAGGACCAATATTAGAACACATATGGGGTAGCTCAGCCAGAGCAATGTAATAGAACTTCAAACAACAAAAATGTGTCTAAGGTCAACATTAAAATTCCTGCCCCTGACAGATCCTGGTATCTCAGTGAGTATTAATATTAATATACTAGTTCAAGTTTAATTAGATTTCAAAATTGAAATAACAGGAACACATTTTACATAAGACAATTAATTTCCTAATACTGTCGATACATCATGTTAGAAGTTGTTAGGAAAATGAATTACTAAAATTTTATAAAAATAAGGTAGAGGTCAACACTTCTAATATAGGGTGAATCGGGTATATTGCATGAAAATTGTGAAATTCTTATCGACAAGGGAGTATACAGTGCATACTGGACACTGCTGAAATTCTTCAAGTTACAATTCGTAAATGCGGTTTTGAATAAATCCATAAAACTTTCATTTAGTAAAGGTATTATGTCAATCATAACTGATATTTGATTGTTTTATAAAATTACTTTTTTTAATATTATCAATTTAAGAATTTATAAGTACATACTTTCACTGATCTTCTATAAGTATAAGAACATATTTTTTGTGTTTGTATTTACAAAAAAATATCTGCTTCACCTAATAAAAAACATACTGTTGTTCCTGTAATAATATTATATATTTATTGTATCTTGTCTTGTGGAATTGACAAGTATAGCTCAAACACTTCCTCATGTTGCACAACTAAATGTGCAATAGTCGATTTTTGGTCTTCTTTGGAGAAAGACATTTGCTCTGTGTGGTTGTTAGTTGCAACACTTTATGGTCAGACTATACAACTTTGTTAAGAAAGATACTTTTGCATTAAGTGATAATTAGATACTACTTGATCATTACTATTATTTCAACTGGAAAGCTATCTTTCACAAATATAAATGCTAATAAATCGACACGAAATGCATACGCTTAAAAAATTAAAAACGATCAAATAACTTGGGCAACGCTGGCAATAACTTGCTGTGGTGCTTTTGTCATGTGCGGATATGCTCTGTTGTAGCTTGTTCAAACAAGTGTCAATGACCTATGGACGTTACAACTGAACAAATTGTAATTGTTTGCTTTGCATAGAAAGTTATCAAGATAAACTAAGTGCTATCTTAGCTGAGACGCACACCTGTTTATGTTTTTATTAGACTATTAGTAAACATTTTGGTAAAAGTATGGTGAAGAAACATATACAAATGACAGTATTTGGGAAGAAATCGATGTTTTCATGTTTGCGGCATATCACTAACTTCCAAATGTCGAGAAAACATCATGGCACAATTTTGTTTAAAGTTAAAGGACTTGTGGAAATGCATCTGCTATGCTGGTTTTTAAAAAATCTATTATCAAAGAAAATAGTGAGGTGACTGCCTCCAATTAAATACTCAGTATACCCAATTAGATCATTTTGTGGATATAAGCATGATTACTGTAAAAGTGTGTGATATGACACTAGGCTTCTAAGCAACTAAAGAGCAGTTTCTAACACCTCTTCTTGATCAATGAGGACGATGTTGGAACAGAATACCCAAAGAAGAGTGTTTGTGTGATAATCCCTATTTGGTGAGTACACTATAATATATATATATAGGGTGTCAGTTAAATGATGTCATTAATTTTAGATGGCCATTCCTGAGCGAATTTTATGAAGAAAACCTTTATAAACGTATGTCCTAACTTGTTTCGTTTTCGACTTACAGGGTGTCAAAGTTTTGCTTTTTTTTTGGTTTTTTGTAAATACTTTCCGATCTAATAACCATATCTCGATGAAATTCGGTATATGGAGGTTTTTCGGGGCGAGCTATTAAAAAATGTTATCGAATTTGTGAAAACTCGTAGAGGGCGCCAGCTGCACTAATATCATGGTGTCAAATTGGTCATAACTTTTTAGCGCGCTATGTTTCGACAAGCAGCACTCTTGCAACTTATTCCCCTGGCAATTCTAAGCAAAAAAGATACTCTTTGTTGAAAGCTCTCGGAGCAACCGTTTTTAAAATAATGGCGATTAAAAGTTGTTATGAACTCATGAGAAGACCTATTCATTTTACTAATCAACAGAATCATGACTGGTCATGACTGACCTAATGGGTCAGTTTGACGTTTTCAGACGCCAGTTTGACGCTTTCAATTTTGTTTGAAATAGTTTATCTTAGCAAATTTAGTAAAATGAATTTTGTTGCACAAGCTGAAATGCATTTTGTTTATGGACTTGCGGATGGAAACGCTGCAGAAGCCAGAAGAATTTATCAAGCACGTTATCCTAACAGAGCCGTTCCATCAGAAAGAACTTTTGTAAGATTACATGCTAGATTGTGTAATACTGGATCACTAAATAAACACGATGAACGTCCTGGGAGACCTAGAGTCCTAATGACGCCAGAGTTGGAGGAAGCAATTCTTCGAGAAGTTGAAAATAATCCTTCAACAAGTACTCGAAAATTAGCGTTACAGTTTAATGTCTGTCGCCACAGTATTCAATCGGTGTTGCATGCAGATTTATTGTATCCCTACCATGTGCAAAGAGTACAGGCATTGCTGCCAAGAGATTTTCCTACACGACTGGGCTTTTGTCAGTGGTATCTCCAACACCTTGGAAACAATCCCAACTTCACGTCATTAGTTTTATTTACTGATGAAGCAAATTTTTCACGGGAAGCTATTATTAACTTCCATAACAATCATTTTTGGAGTCATGAGAATCCCCATGCTGTTGTAGAACGAGGATTTCAACAACAATTTTCAGTGAACGTTTGGGCGGGAATTATTGGTGMTTRTATCATAGGGCCACATTTTCTCCMTCTGCGACTAAACGGTGAGACATACAGACAGTTCCTAGAAGAAACATTGCCTCAATTGCTAGAAAATATCYMACTGCAAACGAGGCAAAATAWGTGGTTTATGCACGATGGGGCACCTGCTCACTTTAGTCTTACCGTCCGTGAACACCTTAATGCAACTTTTGGTCAACAGTGGATTGGCCGTGGAGGACCTCAACTTTAGCCACCAAGATCGCCCGATCTTAATCCACTGGATTATTTCTTTTGGGGTCATCTCAAATCCTTTGTTTATGCAACGCCAGTGGTGGATGAGGAGGACTTGCGAAATAGAATTTTAATTAACGTTAATTTTATACGAAACACTCCAGGAATTTTGGAACGTGTGCGGCAATCGATGAGGAGAAGACTTCATGCTTGCATAGCAAGTGCGGGTTCCCACTTTGAACATTTAATTTAAGAAATTTTTTGTTTCGTTTTTAATTTTTTTTGTGATTCTCTTAAATAATTGTTAATTAAATTACGTTATTGCATTATCGATAATCTTTCTGATGATATTTATTGAAACTTTTAATCGCCATTATTTTAAAAACGGTTGCTCCGAGAGCTTTCGACCAAGATTACCTTTTTTGCTTAGAATTGCCAGGGGAATAAGTTGCAAGAGTGCTGCTTGTCGAAACATAGAGCGCTAAAAAGTTATGACCGATTTGACACCATGATATTAGTGCAGCTGGCGCCCTCTACGAGTTTTCACAAATTCGATAACATTTTTGAATAGCTCGCCCCGAAAAACCTCCATGTACCGAATTTCATCGAGATATGGTTATTAGATCGGAAAGTATTTACAAAAAACCAAAAAAAAAGCAAAACTTTGGCACCCTGTAAGTCGAAAACGAAACAAGTTAGGACATACGTTTATTAAAGGTTTTCTTCATAAAATTAGCTCAGGAATGGCCACCTAAAATTAATGACATCATTTAACTGACACCCTGTATATACACAACGTTGTAACAAACATTAAGGAAAAGAAATTTCTGTGCAGAAAAGATGGATATTTAATATTTCCAGATGTACGCAATATATATTTGCATATACTTATGATACCTAGGTATCTTCATATTTTTCATGCATAAAAAAAGTTTGAAACATATGACAAATGAGTTAATGGTAATTGTAAAGGTGATCTACTCGAAATATACATGTAATGTGATAACTGAAACACAACCAAGAAGGTAGTAAGTAATATCAATAAATCTGGTAGGTATACAAATTTTGAGCTAGTGGAGAATATCTCAGTACATTTTTAATTTCAACATTTTCTTATCAGACGTACATTTTTAAAGGTTACACATTTTGCATAAAGTCATCTGATTGCTGATAGATATACAATTACCTGCAGTTGACTACAAAGTTGTCCTGTAAATTTTGGTGCACTTTCCAGTCTGTTATAGTTCAGGTTTAGATGTTTCAAATTACGTAAACAATTTAGAACATCTACATTTTTTAAGCTGTTATAGCTTAAATTCAAAGTATGTAACCATGGAACTAATTGAAGGCTCTTATCCAACGTATATAGATTATTGTTGCTAAAGTTTGCTTCTCTAAGATTATTCCAAATTTCTTCATTTGTAGCGTCTTCTTCTTGTTGCTTGAGAACGTCACTTAAGCTGTCAACGCTGTGAATACAAATCAGGAATTCCAATTTCTCTCGTTGTGTCTTAAGACCACAAACTAAATGTGCTTTTATTTTGTACAGTTCTAGCAATTTTAGATTATGAAATGCTGATATGTCCACAGGATCTGATGTTCCAGTAATATCATCGGGTACCACCTTCAAACTTGAAGACCTTTGCATAAAATCATGTAAAAATTGCAAGTTACTGAGCAATTCCGTATTTAAATCTACATGATTAGATATTTGGAAAGATGTGCTTAGCATATGTCTTTGTTCTAGTAAAACACTAAAGGCTTTGTTCAATTTTGCTAGCAAATTTGCTGATAATGTTAGCTTGCTTTCATCTCTTAACACTTTATCACCATATCCACGAAGTAAAGAAGACAGCTGTAACACTTCTTGACTTTCCATGATGTGCTTTGTTGCCTCAAAAAAGTAACATCACAGCAACTGAAATTTTTATCGGTAGAATACTTAGGTAGGTATACACTACTTACTTAACAATTCTCACATGTAATGAGGTGTAAATTGGTACATAACATAATAACATGCCAGAAACGCTTCTACTTAAGAACAAAATATTACAATAATTATTTACCTTTCAACTTTGATAACAAGAGTAACTAGTTGTCGAGTGTTGACATGTACTCAACATGTCAACACATTCTTTTGCTGATAATAATATGAAAGTTTAGGTGAAATGATCAGATGGTTTGTTCTACTTTCAGTTCGGTTCACTGGAAATCCCGTGTGATCGAATTTGCAAATCATTACCATAGCACCAAGGAGCTGTAGAGACATGCCGTATATCTAGTCTAGTACCTTAGCTGTGGTACTAGCTTTTACGGATTGACGATAGGTCCCTACGTCAAGCGTATAATTTTTAAAAGAGTTAAGCACAATGTGACACAATTTTCTTTTTATTGGGTAAACGTTTGGTTTTATTTTCATTTCAAGTTAGATAATTACAATATAATTACCAGGTATTCAGTTTATTGCCATAAGTATAAAATTACCGTATAATTAGCATCCCTTATCGTAATATAACATTTAAGAAGTTATGTACTACCGCACATTTATTTGTTTGTCTGCTCTAAGCGACCTTAAATAATGCCAAATCAAACGATAAACAATAAATTTTGCAAAACCCAAAAACCGTACTTAAATAAAAAAATTGAGCACCTAACCTTATTCGTGTTGTAACTGTTCAGAGCATATTGAAAGTTTATATTACATATTCCTATGCCATGTCCTACTATTGCATGATCATTATTATGTGTTTCATTGTGAATAAGCCGATAAAAAAAATGTAAAAGTCTTACACTTGTAAGTTGCTGGTTGCTGCCATCTACCTGTGTCATTTGAAACCTCTATCGCCCTCTTTCTAAAGAGGGCCATTTTTGTAGCATGAGAAATGAAAAAAACGTTATCATTTTAACTGAAGTTATCCGTACCTCCAATGTAATATAAATTATAGGTCGAAACGTCATAATTATGTAGAAATAAAAAGTTTCTTTAATTTAACATATTTGAAGCCAGTACCTACATATATAGTCACTAAAAATAATCAAAAGAACTCCACAAAATAAGTGTATCTATTTAATCAAACTATGTTTAAATCAAATTGACGTTACGCTTGTAAGAAATGTATTTATGTAGCTTAGATTTCCGAATTCGGCCAGAGTACAACGATCGGCTATGAAATTTGTCGACAAGATTTTTTTAAATCGCAAATTCAAAAATATACTCCATGAATATACTAATGAGTGTGGCATAGATATATGTCAAAATAAGTGACATCATCCTTGGTTCTACTGAAACCTGACAGATTTATTAACGTAGTTCATGTACATGACATTCACAAATGGCGCTGTAACTCATTTCGTGAAGTTTATTACCAGTGACCACCTGACCATTCTTGTTTACTATTCATTCTTTGATCATGTGATGCGGCATTTGCTAGAGTGGAAGTTCGAGGAAATCGGACTTCGTACAAGGAGTCCAAATTTCCTGTGTTCGTGAAGTCATACTGGCCTTGAGATCAGCTGAAATCTTGAAACATAGCCAAAAAACATGCACAGCATAATTGTTTTAATAACAAAGAGATTTGATACTTTTTTTTTGTGGCTAGAATAACTTTAACAGTGTCTTAGTTTTATACAGTCAACATTGGTTTATTTGTTTTCCATTGTAAGTATGACACCTAAGCTATTCTCTGGTATATCAATTTGTTTCTAGGTTTTTCAAGCCAACTATTGTTTAAATTGTTGGCAGGAAAATGGACCTTACTTCTGCCAATATAACTGAGCTGGTAATTTTCTTAAAAGAAGAGGGGGACAGAATATTAGACGCACATGCAAAATTATCACTTTCGACCAATATACTGCACAAAATTAATATGTCTTTTAATCGTATGTTTAAAAAACAACAATCTGATGGTGATTTTGAAGTTTTAAATTTAAATGATGTAAGTGAATCAGTTTTAGACTTGCAATTTGTATATGAATTCTTCCAAAAAACAATAGGTCTTAAATTAACTCCTGGTGATGATATACTTACGAGGCAGTGTGTGGTTGATCTGAATGTCTTCCGCAGCTTGAAGCTTCTTGAAATACATAGATTTAGTTTGAATCTTGTTAAAGGTATTAGAAGCTTACGTACTCAACTTCAGTACTTGACATGTATGCGTAGCTTAGATACCTTAAGAGAGGTTTTAGAATGGTGTGGAGCTGATAAAAGCAGGGGTTTTGTTTGGAGTGAACTTACAGAAGCCGTATTTAGTCATAATGACTTAAGCAATTTAGATGCCAGTTTAGAATTCACTCCTTGCTTACAAGCATTGGATTTGAGTCACAATCGTTTAAAAAATGCACAGTCTCTTAACTGCTTGCCTAATCTTAGATATTTGAACTTGAGTTTCAATCAGTTAATCAGCTTGCCTGCCCTTTCATGTAGGAAATTGGAAGTACTTGTAGTGCGAAATAATTACATTGAAGATATACAAGAAGTTTCATTGCTATCAAAATTAACTGAACTGGATTTGCGGGAGAATTGTTTACTAGAGCATGTGTCATTATGTCCCTTGAGCAGTCTTTCAAAGCTTAGTATGCTTAAGCTTGCTGGGAATCCTTTAAGTTTTCATGCAAAACATCGTCACCAAACTATAAAATATTTGCATCCCAGTACTTCCATGAATTTTGTACTCGATTGCCAACCCTTAAGTAGAAGGGAACTAAGTCTTGTGGGCACTATACACCCCATGCAAGTGCCTTCTGAAATACTGCCAACATCAGCTACCAGTCAAGTAGCTTTACACAGAACTCAACATAAACCACTTGTCAAAAAGAGTGAATTATGTGCCGACTGCAGTAAGTTGCAAAACGTACAAACTTCTAGCAACAATGCAGACAGAGTTGAAAGAGAGACACAGACAAATGCAAATATGCAAGATGTGTTGCACATCAGTGACATGATTGGTATGCAAGACAGTGGATTTGTTACAGAACTTCGACCTGCGTCACCATCTGCATCTAGCATAGGTAAGTCATGAAGTTGTGGTATAAATTCTTTTTATCTAGTAATTTTCGTGTAGCGTTGAAACTGGTCTTTAGAAACTCAGCTAATATATGCCCCAGTTTAGAGAAAAAAAATAGCTGTATTGGATTGGATTTGATGCTGGACAGCAAGTATTTTTGTATGAATTGATTCACTTTAGTTTAGCTTATCTTCAGCATCAGTAGCGAAAAATATAGATGAGCTTAAACTTTATCTGTCTCAAATCGAAAATAATATGGCTGTATTGTTTTGACGGAAACGTGGAAACTGTCGGATTGTAATGAATTTAATATTGATGCCTATTATATTATAAAGGGTGATTCACATAAGCACCGATACAGAGCAGGGGCATGTAGGGGAGTAGGGGAGCAACTTATCTATATACTAAATTGCACCCCTGAGAAGCTATAAGCTATCAAAGTGGGGTTTCAAATTAAAAAAAAAATCAATATCTTACTTATACTTGAACCTAGAAGAACCAAATTAGGTACACGTTGTGAGTGTACCAAGAGCAGTATTCGAAAGTAATTAGAGTTCAATTGGAATATTTTAAAGGGTTGATAAGGGATGATGCACCCTTAAAATCTGACAGAATTTTTTAACACGTTGGCGGACTTGAGAAATTGTTATTCCATTTTATGGGGAATATAATTCTAAAACTTTAAACTCTTGTAATTTTTCAAAAAATCTTATCGTTTTCGAGAAAAACCTGAATAACTAAAAACATGTATTGTAAACGATGGCTATGAAATTAAACGTCAGACTTGACGATCAGGTAAATTGAACACTAAATTAATTTAGTGTTGAGAAAATGGCCTGGAAGTTTTCATTTAGCGAACAAGTTGACATGCTATTAGTATTATGTTTATGTGAAGGAAACTGCAGAAGAAGTGTTGAAAAATATCGGAGAATATTTCGTAATTGTGTAATCCCTTATCGAGAAACATTTGCCAATATTTTGTTCTATTAAAGTATTTTTATTTCAACTTTTTACCTGATTGTCAAGCCTGACGTTTAATTTCATAGCCATCGTTTGAATTTTCAATAATTTTAAATAACACAGGTTTTTCTTGAAAACAATAAGATTTTCTGCAAAATAACAAGAGTAAAAAAATGTTTTAGAATTAAATTCCTTATAAAATTGAATAATAATTTTTAGTCCGCCAACGTGTTAGAAAAATCCGTCACATTTTAAGGGTGCATCATCCCTTATCAGTTATCATCCCTTTAGAATGTTCCAATTGAATTCTAATTACTTTCGAATACTGCTCTTGGTATACTCACAATGTGTACCAAATTTGGATTTTCTAAGTTTAAGTATAAGTGAGATATTGATTTTTTATGAAATTTAAAACTCCACTTTGAAGGCCTATAATTTCTAAGGGATGCAACTTAGTATATAAGTAAGTTCTGTTAAATCACAATATTTTGGAATCCCCTACATGCCACTGCCCTGTGTCGGTGCTTATTAAAATCACCCTTTATATAATGAAGATGACATTAACAAAAAGAATGGTGAAATAGTTTATGTAAAACAATATCTCGCTTATAGTTACAAAATTATTAAAATATCACAATGTAAAGCTATTGAGCTAAGACTAAAAAGTAACGGAACTATGTTAATCGTAACAGCGATATACAGACCGCCTTCAACCATAGCAGAAAACTTTGTGTCTGAATTAGAATTGTATTTGAGAGATGTTGAAAATTTTAATGCAGACTTTGGGGTAATAGTTGGTAACATGAACTTAGATTTACTCTCTGATAACAATTTAGTTAACGAATACCTAACAAGCTTATGCATGTTTGGTTTTAACTCAGTTATGAATATTGGCACTCGAACCTTTGAGAGCTCAAAAATCAAAATCCAAAAATGATGTTTTTCCAGTTGTGTTAGAAACTGTAATAACTGCGCACCTTTCTACTATTGTAGTATTACCAATGGAATCCAATATACCCACGGAAAGTTTGAGAAAGCATTACATAAAATATGTTAACTACGAAGAATTAAAAAGGGCTCTCCTTGTTTACAAGTGAATACTATCAGTTGGAAGATATTGGACAACTAGCACATATACATAGACATAGTAAAACATTTTATTATTAAAATCTCGTATCTAGTATAATATAAGAAAAAACAGGAGAAGCGACATCCTTGGATTACAAATAGTTTAATCAAGTGCTTTGGGGAAAAAGAAAAAATGTATAAAGAATACATAAAAAATACAAATAACTTAGAACTAAGACATCAGTATACTACGTATAGAAATTACTTAAATACATTGCTTAAAACCACAAAAGCTGATTATTATAAGGCACAGATAAATTTAAATAAAAATTCTGCAAAGCATATCTAGAATATAATAAATAAAATAAGCAATAAAACAAAGGAAACCAAAATTAGGAAAGTGTAACTGAATAATGGATAAGTGTTAATAGACACATAAAATAGCAAATATTTTCAATAATTTTTTTCAGGGGTGGGTCAGATTAGCTAACAAAATAAAAATGGCAAAAAATTTTGCACTGAGAAGAGTCAATCCCAGACCGTTTTTTTTGGCGGCCTGTTGATGAAAGCGAAATTAGAAAATAAATATCAGAATTAAAGAATGGCAAAGCACCTGGAATAGATGAAATTATGGCTGAAACATTGAAAAACATAAGTAAGGAGGTAGCACTGCCTCTAAAACATTTAATTAGTAGAATATTTGAAACTGGAAAGTTTCCATCTGCTTTTAATGTGGCTGTTATTAAGCCACTATTCAAGAAAGGTGATTACATTACATTACAAATATATTCAATTTAACCACACACAAGCTTTGCTTTTGTAGTTACTTTTGTGTTTATTTGCAGAAAATTGATTAAAAATCATTTGTTATACTTGGCATTTACAGGTGATAGATAGACTTATAGAGTTATATGAATTATGTACCAAAGGGTAAAGCTGTATTATTTTTCTGTAAACTTAAACCTTAATTAAACATATTATTATTATTATTTGCATGTAAAAATATCAATAAATGACTCTGACAGATTACGTTAGTAATAACGCAACCTTGGTTATAACGTAGGTTGTAGCGTAGCGGAAATAAAATATGATGTCCCAAGTAGGTAAGAGAGTTTGTAGATTTACTGCATGTGACGGTACCTTGCATGCAAAATGCAAAACTGACGTTTGTTATTAAGTGTTGAGTTTCTATGCAGTTATGAATTACAATTCTGTTAGCAGGTAGTGCCTTTGTCATCATTTGTACAATACCTGCAGACATGTGCAGTGGCATAGTGCACCAGTTATAGAATTAGAACAAAATGATTCGTTTTACACCACAATGAAACAAAAAATGGTGAAATACTCTCTAAGAACTTGCTGCAACCTGAAGTGTATAATATAAGTGTATAGTATAACCCCATGTATAATCACAAAGCTTATACTGCCCACTTTATTTATTAGCTAAGAGCGATCTTCCAATAACTTAAATAAAGTAACTATCATATTTGTGCTTATTTGTTCTACAAAAAAAGCTATACTTTCATAGCTTATCTAGTAAAAATGAGGTACGAGATTCACTCACAGCACTCCTACACACCTACGAGTAGAACATTGCCTATATATATTCAAGGAATTCTGGCTCCTTAAAATCAAAAAGTAAGGAATGATGCTCCTCTCGAATGTTTTTTTACAGTTAAGAGAAGAAAAACATGTAGTTAATCAGATACAACAGATGCTTTTGTTGAGTGCACATTATGGGGTGACTAAAATTGTAGAATAGTGCATAAAATGGTATTTTTCAGTTGTAGGCAAGTTCAATAAAAATATTTTATGCAATTTAAACAAATATTTTTAAGTAATAGTTGTTGTAAACTTTTTATTTCTTAGGCACTACCTTCTAACAGAATTGTGACTTAAAACCATACAGAAACCAAACAATTAATAATAATGTTCTTCCAAGGCAAACGTTAGTTTTGCATTTTGCGCCCAAGGTGACGTCACATGTAATAGATCCATAAAATCTGTCATCTTCTTGGCATGCCATACTTTATTCCTGCCAAAGGGTTGTAGTTGTAGTAGCCGTGTTTGTTCGTCAACAAAGTATAAGCGACTTGTTAACTTTTTCAGTTGAACATCTTTAATCTATGTTTAATGTGACTACAATAATACACACACAGACATAAGAAAATATCACCATTTAAAGTAGTCAGTCAGTCTTCATCTAAACATTCAATATTTTTTTTATAGTTGGAATTCTTTTTCTGTTTATAATTTATATATTTCTGATAAGGTTCAGTCTCCTCGCTTACCAGCACACTAACTGGTGATGAACTTCGGCATGTAGATGGACATGAAAGTGATATTGAGGTGCTTAGCAATCCAAGCCAGAGCAGCATAGAAGTTTTAAGTACAGTACCTGCACAAACACAGTTAAGGTAATGCATTGTTTAATAATGTGTACAGACATTCTGACAATGGTTATTTTAATAGATGTGTTCATTCTGTTAGCGTGATGACGACAATACAGGAATCCAACGATGGAAATGATGATGCTCATATATTACACAGATATGACAGATCTTTATAAACATGGAGGCTTTTAGAGGCAAATCTAGTTTAATTTTAGTGGCAGCATGTATGTTGTTAAGATATTTATTTAAATTTCTCAGGTGAATTCTAGAGTGATATCTCGCAGCATATAAATAAGCTAGCATCGAATTAATAAGGTGTACCAGTGCTACCCACTTAATTATTATATGTGTTCACGATGTAATGTAAATAGATAATTTTTTACAAATAAAGAGATTTGGCATTGTTCTTGTTAATACCGTTTCCATTATCTTTTCTATATTCTATATGCGTTTGTAAAATAAAGAGGTAGGTATTCCCAAGACTATAATTTCAAGATAAATTAGTGGAGCAAAACGATTTTCCATAACTTTTATGAGTTAAAGCCTAAAATTTTTATATTTCGAAAATTATTGAGACTTTCATGGATCTTTTTACATAAAATCGAGCGGTGCAATTAGTTTTTTGATATCGTAAATAGTTTCGATATGTACGTCTCGTGAATGATTGTGGGTCCATATCCTTAAACTGCATAGTGATCCTGTGTCCACTACTTTTGTGCGTCCATATAGGCGATGAGCGAATTGGCGCCACCATCGGTGAAACTTGGCCTTTTTGGTGGGTAAACTACAGTTTACTCTAGGGGAAACACATTTGCTGTCAGCTGTATGTTGTATGCTGCAATTACTGTAGCCTAACAACTAATTCTCTTATTTATGTCTGTCTAGTGATCAGAGAATTACACCAGTAGATATATTCTTTGGCGGTGTTTTTTTTGCGTGGTTTGAAAACACTCGCTTAGCACGACCGACCGTAAAGAAACCATTAAAGAAGCATGCGACACTATGGGGTACCTACAGGGAGAAACACTATAAAATAATTGGTAATTAAAATACTAGATACTTAAATCCTTATATTTCGAAAATAGGATGTGATCCCAAGAAACGGATATTCATGTTCCGAAAGTCTGTATTCTAGGAGTGTGCAAAATTTCACTTTATTTGGCGAAAGTACGGTATTCTGTATAATTACCAATATTGCCGGTTACTATTTTTATATGTCCCGTCGGTACAATGATCAAATTTTATGCTTTGTAACCCAAAATATATCACTGTATCTATTTTCCGTGATTAAACCGCCTTTGGACCATAGAAAAAGTTAGATAGAAGTGAATCTATCGTTGTCTTCATCCGTTCAAAGTTGGTGGCGCCATCTCGCGGTCGCCATATGAACTAACTGCGAACCCGCGCGATTTGAATGCTCCCTCCAAATCCTTGATTTTTATTATATTATTTTCCGTATTCTTTGTAAATATTCACAACAATAGTTCCTAACATGATTAATGTTAGAAACTACTGTTTGTGAATATTTACAAAGAACATATTTATGTACAGGGTATGAGAATGAAAGACAAATTGTACTATAACAAATAATTTATCAAATAAAATAACAACATAATAACAACCATAAACATGTTTTAGAACCAATATTCACTACAATCTAAGAAAAACTACTCATATGCAATAAAAACTGTTACACCTGTTGTTACATTACCAACACTGTCTATTTACATACAGAATAATATCAAAATTTGTGCAAAATACTTTGGTTATATATCATACAAATTACACCAACAATAATAATTAATAAGATTACTTCTGAATGACTTTAAAATCATATAACAGGTATCGTGAATTTTTAAGACAGAATGCACAATCTCACTACATACAAAATGTGTACGTCACATTTCCACAAAGTAATTTACAATTACACAACAATAATTTTGCAGCGGTGGGTAAGGTTTTTAACACTTACATAACAACATATTAATTATTGATAATAACTAAGGCTCAATTTCTCAGTATGAGTTTAAGTCAAACACAAATCTAAAATGGATTTGAACTTTGCTATGTACTTATGAATGTATATAATTAAATAATAATAATAAATAAAATAATAAATAATAAAGTAATAAACAAATATTTTTTCAGAAGACGTTATTTATACAAAGACTGATAAAAAAAATATTAATCTGCCATTCTGACTACTCCTGCGTACTTTGTCAAAGAAACTCTAAAAAGTGTCTGTTATGAGTTTAAACAAATGTTCAAAGTAAATAAGCAAATAACCAACGAAGAGACATGATGTAAACAATGTGACAACCTGATAAGATCTAAGCAAATCAAAATCATGTGACGCCTTTTTCGATGAGCGGCGGAACGGGTCTTCGGATCGGAGGGCGGACGGTCGGGCGGTTACGTAAAGAGTGACGTAAGCACTAAGCTCAGCGTCAAAACGGTTTCTCGGGCGCCAGTTTTTTATTATCCTGAGGTATGCTCCTCAGACCACTACACACGATCCCTCTTACGTGTGCAGACCAGGGTAGCTGCAGTGAAGATCGGCACTCCAGGGAACAACCCCGAGGGTGGATGCCGKAAGCTGRAAGGGATGTTAGCGGGATGCGGGGAAGCAAGCGGTGCAAGCAGAAAGAAAACCAGCAATCGCCTAAAACACGGTTTATTTTCAAAACAACAAAACTTAATAGCGGTTATAAACAAAMCGGAACCCCCTCTTAAGTAAGCCTCGGTCAAGCTACGGTTATGTAATTTTATAGTACGGTTGCAACGCGGCTCTTAGTATGAGATAATAAAAAGAACTAGTCGGAGCGAGAGTGTAATACAAAAGGAACGTGAATACCAGCGCGTGAAAATAACGGTCGAGCAAGAGAGAGAGCTGCCTTTCGAGTCTGTAATACCCGGAAAGCTACCGTGCATTAGAAACTCTCTAGTAACCCCCTGCGTGCGGTACGAGTCGCTGACAAGATACAAAGTGTACGGAAAGCTACCATACACCGTTTATCAAACAACGGCTCCCCCGGACTACGGCGGCTGTGACAACGCGAAACACACAGGCAAATAACGGTCGAACAAAAGAGAGCTGCATAAGAGTCTGTAATACCCGGAAAACTACCTGTGCATTAGAAACTCTCTAGCAGCCCCCTGCGTGCGGTACGAGTCGCTGACAAGATACAAGGTGCACGGAAAGCTACCATACACCGTGTATCAAACAACGGCTCCCCCGGGCTACGGCGGTCGTGACAACGCGAAACACACGGACAAACAACGGTCGAGCAAGAGAGAGAGAGAGCTGCCTACGAGTCTGTAATACCCGGAAAGCTACCGTGTATTAGAAACCCCCCAGCAACCCCCTGTGCGCGGTACGAGTCGCTGACGAGACACAAAGTGCACGGAAAGCTACCATACACTGTGCATCAAATAGCGGCTCCCCCGCAMAACGGCGGCTATGACAACGCGAAGCACCCGGGCTTATACGTCTAAGCAAGCGATGTGGTGAGAGTGACGGAGCTCCCTCACCTAGGTATCGCTGCGAGTGGATCGGACGATAGGTCGGTCACCACTCCATCGAGCAGTGGACGGTCGCGGCTTTTATTTACATCGGCTAGAGCCGGAGGAACAAGAGAGCTGACTAGTGGCGCCAGCATGTGTTGTTCGTCCGAACTTCACGAATCGCGGACTTGAGACAGATATACGGCCGCGGATTGAAACTTGACTATGGCCAGGTTTGTAACTTCGTTACATTCTCCTCTTACTTCGGGGGGCGCGGAAAAAGAACCTGTAATATTTTACTTATCCTAACTATTTACAATCTTATAGTATTTCATCTTAACCTAACTATTTACAATTCTAAAGTATTTCATCTATGTACAAGTCAATAGCGGCGAACTTACAATACTGAAAATATCGCGTTCCTCGGTTATCCTGATCATCCTTCGGTGGACCTTCCTTTGGGAAGTCATCCTTCGGGTGTGGATCCGTCTGCTCGGCGTGGACTGTTCGAACGAGGCCTCTTTCCCTCGTTGGCCTTCTGGGCTCTGTCGGGCAGTCGCACTTCCTGGACATGATGCCTACTGTTCCGCATCGGGAACAGAACAGCATCGGTGGCTGTAAGCAGCCATTACGTCGGTGACCTGGCTCGCCACATCGCCAGCATTGATCCGGCTGAATGCGGATCCTTTGGCTGGACTTGGAGGGCGTAGTCTTCGGATGCTCGGCTTGGGAGCTTTCTTCCGTTGCAGGTCGGAGTCGGTTAGTGTTGACGGGTCTCCACCGGTTGCGGTTTGCCGTTCGCTGAAGCAGTCCGTGTGGCCTCTGCTGTGAAATTTTAACACCCTGGCAGTGTTGGCACCTACGAACGTACTTTGCGGCGTCCCGGAACATTCCTGGCCAGTAATATTGCTGGGCCAGTCGGGCTATCGTCCTGGATACCCCTAAATGTCCGGCGGTCGGTGCGTCGTGCTTCTCTTCTAACATACGACGGCGGAGAGGCTTCGGTACACATAATTTCCACGGTTTGGACAGCACCTTGTCACTGTGGTGGCCGTCTATGTGGTGGTAAAGTCGGTGGTCGGTGATCCGGTAATCTGGGAATTGATCTGGATGCCGCTGGACTTCCGTGAATCGGCGTCGGTACCAAGAACAATCTTGCAGTTCCTGGGTGGCGGCATCGTTCTCCTGGATTATGTCGGTGGCTCCTATATCGGTAACTGGTACGGGATCCCTAGGTAGTGTACTGTTGACCTTTTTGGGGACTCCTTTGCGGTGTTTCAAGACAGGCTTGAGCTCGGTGCTAGCGGTGACGGTGGTGTCGGGTTGCTGGATGGTCCGGCAGTTCGGTAAAGAAATGTTGCGGTTCCTGTGAAACACGAACCCGGATTGGAAGTTCATGTGCAGGTTCATGGTTCGGAGAAAATCCATTCCAAGTAGTACTTCGCTGGTCATCGTAGGTATGTGCAGGAAACGGTGTTGTCGGGCTTCGTCTTCTATGCGGACCTCTACCTCGTAGGCCTTGGAGATCTGGACCTGGCGGCCATCGGTTACTCTGGCGGTCGGAGAGCCTGAATTTTGTTCAGGGACTCCGGTTCTTTCCAGATATCGCGCAACGGTAGGTCCTATGCATGAAGATACAGATCCGGTATCGATGAGTGCAGTGAACGGTCTTCCCTGTATGTGGATCCTTATGTGTGGTCGGTTTTCGGAGGCGATGTGTACGGGCAGCAGTTCAGGCCTCCGGACTGATGTGCCGCCATCTAGTTTTCCGAATTCCGGCATGTGCAGTCCCGTGAGAAAATTCCACGGCGGCCACACTTTGAGCAGAACTTCACAATGGGGTTCTGGCACTGACTGCGTGAGTGGCCTCTCTGCCCACATCTCCAACACACGGGACGGCTGGTGTCGATACGGTCGGATGTGTCTTCTCGGTGGCGATGACTGGGTCTGTTATCCTGCGGTTGGTGTGTCGATTGCGGTATGGGTGTCTTTTCCGGTGGATTGAAACGTCTGGGTGGCGGTTCTTGTATCTGGTGATATTCCTGGGGTTGTCGGCATGTCGGTGGATTCCCACGATCAACTGAAATCCTTGGTTGCGGGACGGGTCTTCTTTCTTCAGGCCTTTCGGTTACATCCTGGGGGTAGCGGTTAGCTGATCCTGGCGGAGGGTCTCGAATTCCTTGGCGGCGGACAGCAAACTGGCAACGCTGTTGCATTCCTGGCGGCGGATGAACATGCGGTACTCTGGCAACATGTTCCGGTGTAGCCAGTACAGTTCCTGCGCCTGTGTCATGCTTCCATGACGGCGGATCAGGGTACGAATGGCGGTACTGTACTCCAAGGCGGTTTCGTGTGGCTGCTGAGTACGCTGACTTATCTCCCTCTCGAGGTTGATCTTGTAGTCAGCCGGGTAGTAATTCAGCTCGAAGTCGGCCACGAAGTCTTCCCAGCCTCTCCAGTCATGGCGGTTGTTACGGTACCAGGCCAGGGCTAGTCCAGATAGCAGGTCGGGCAAGATCGGCATCACTTCCTCGTGTGAAACMTCGTATCGGTCCATAACGTCTAGCAGCTGTTCCATGAAGGCGACCCCATCGGTGGATCCATCAAAGTGGATTCCCCATCGGTGTGGCTTCAGGTCGGACCGTATGCGGGCACGGCGGACTGGAGTCGGTGAATATACCTCCACATTTGAGGGGTCTGGGGGCGGTGTTGTAGACTGGTTGGGTCCTGGTACGGCTGCCGGCATCTGTCGCTTCTCCATGGGTGGACTGGGAACTACGTGTGGCGGTGTCTTGCTCTCCTGTGGGCTGGTCACTCGGAGAAGAGTCTCGAAGAACTCGATCTCGACCCTCTTCTGCGGGTCGGTGACTGGTGGCTGGATCGGTTGCAGACTGAAGACTCGGTCCCGTTGCAGAGTCCTTGCCTGGTACAGTTGCTCGCTTGGTGCTGCCCTTTCCGGCGAGCTTGATATCGGTGACTGGATCGGAAGCAGCAGTAACTGGCTGGTGACTAGCTCCTGCGACGGTTGGGACGGTACTGCCTTCTGAGATGGCTGGATCGGTGCTCTTGTCGGTGGATWGTCGTCGGTTGCCGTTTGGATCGGAACTCTCTCCTGCTGTAGCTGGCTTGCTACTGATGCTGGTTCTGTCGTGGGTTGGACTGGTTCGGTCTTCTGCGTTGGTTGGTCGGCTACTGTCTTCCGTGGTGGCTGGTTAGCTACTGTCTCCTGCAGTGGCTGTTTAGCTACTGTCTCCTGCAGTGGCTGGTTAGATACTCTCCTCTGCGGTGGCTGGTTAGCTACCGTCTCCTGCGGTGGCTGGTTAGCTACTGTCTTCAGAGCTGTGGATATCGGACCTTTATAGGCGGTGGTAACGGTCGTCGTTGACGTCATTGTGTTGGAAACGGTGTAGATCGGAGAGGGGACCGACACAACGGTGGGGATCAGTACAGTGCTGGGATTCGGAACTTCTTGACGGAGATGTCTGATCATCCTCTGGCGAAGCTCCTGTACGGCCCCTTCGGTGGAGAGTTTCCTCTTCCCTAGCTCGTGCATCAGCTGGTGCCTTTTCAAACGGTACACYCAGCTGACACGGACGTCGGCGCAGTCTGTGTCAGATGACTCGTCTTCGGCGTTGTGTCTCTCTTCTGGAKGTCCTCCGGTAGCCATCTGGTCGGKACGATGTTCTCGGCTCAACTGATGATGGCACTGGATGGGGGACCCTTGATTTGTCAGAAACGAGCCCCCACTCGGCTGGTTTCGGACAACGGGAAGTCGGTCAAAATTCTAAATTCCTCCAGGTTACGTAACAGCTCGGAACAGGTGACGTCAATTGATGGGGGAGGCCTTACTTGTGAGAAACGAGCCCCCACTCGATAGGCCTCCGAAGTCGGGAAGTCGGTCAAAAACACCAAGTCCCTGGTGTTACGTAATCGGACCAAATCGATGTTACCAATCGGTAGAGCGGGTCCGGTTTGCCAGAAACGAGTACCCACTTGCCGGGTCTCCGACGACGGGAAGCCGGTGAAAAATCGGATCTCCGTCGTCTTACGTAATAGGGGGACGGCGATTGCGTCAATCGACTCGGCTTCCTTGGTTTAGTCGGACTAGAGGGGTCACTCGGCTATGCTACGACATTCCAGAGCCAACTTCGTAACTAGGGGGTGGTCGGGGGTGAAAGTTGGTTTCCAGCGAACTTCTTATGCGGACTCCCTGATGCAATTCGAAAATCCGGTGGAAAACTGCCCAGGCGGAATTTTTGGTTTCCGCGCATGCGCGAACTCGGAAATGCTGGAAACGGGGTGGTTTTCTTCTGCTCGATGACGGTTACATAACTCCGGCTCCTCCTCGAAGGAACAACGGTCCCTGCTCGTAGGGCGCCAAAATGTGACGCCTTTTTCGTTGAGCGGCGGAACGGGTCTTCGGATCGGAGGGCGGACGGTCGGGCGGTTACGTAAAGAGTGACGTAAGCACTAAGCTCAGCGTCAAAACGGTTTCTCGGGCGCCAGTTTTTTATTATCCTGAGGTATGCTCCTCAGACCACTACACACGATCCCTCTTACGTGTGCAGACCAGGGTAGCTGCAGTGAAGATCGGCACTCCAGGGAACAACCCCGAGGGTGGATGCCGTAAGCTGAAAGGGATGTTAGCGGGATGCGGGGAAGCAAGCGGTGCAAGCAGAAAGAAAACCAGCAATCGCCTAAAACACGGTTTATTTTCAAAACAACAAAACTTAATAGCGGTTATAAACAAAACGGAACCCCCTCTTAAGTAAGCCTCGGTCAAGCTACGGTTATGTAATTTTATAGTACGGTTGCAACGCGGCTCTTAGTATGAGATAATAAAAAGAACTAGTCGGAGCGAGAGTGTAATACAAAAGGAACGTGAATACCAGCGCGTGAAAATAACGGTCGAGCAAGAGAGAGAGCTGCCTTTCGAGTCTGTAATACCCGGAAAGCTACCGTGCATTAGAAGCTCTCTAGCAACCCCCTGCGTGCGGTACGAGTCGCTGACAAGATACAAAGTGTACGGAAAGCTACCATACACCGTGTATCAAACAACGGCTCCCCCGGACTACGGCGGCTGTGACAACGCGAAACACACMGGCAAATAACGGTCGAACAAAAGAGAGCTGCATAAGAGTCTGTAATACCCGTAAAACTACCTGTGCATTAGAAACTCTCTAGCAGCCCCCTGCGTGCGGTACGAGTCGCTGACAAGATACAAGGTGCACGGAAAGCTACCATACACCGTGTATCAAACAACGGCTCCCCCGGGCTACGGCGGTCGTGACAACGCGAAACACACGGACAAACAACGGTCGAGCAAGAGAGAGAGAGAGAGCTGCCTACGAGTCTGTAATACCCGGAAAGCTACCGTGTATTAGAAACCCCCCAGCAACCCCCTGTGCGCGGTACGAGTCGCTGACGAGACACAAAGTGCGCGGAAAGCTACCATACACTGTGCATCAAATAGCGGCTCCCCCGCACAACGGCGGCTATGACAACGCGAAGCACCCGGGCTTATACGTCTAAGCAAGCGATGTGGTGAGAGTGACGGAGCTCCCTCACCTAGGTATCGCTGCGAGTGGATCGGACGATAGGTCGGTCACCACTCCATCGAGCAGTGGACGGTCGCGGCTTTTATTTACATCGGCTAGAGCCGGAGGAACAAGAGAGCTGACTAGTGGCGCCAGCATGTGTTGTTCGTCCGAACTTCACGAATCGCGGACTTGAGACAGATATACGGCCGCGGATTGAAACTTGACTATGGCCAGGTTTGTAACTTCGTTACAATCATCTACACTCAAACGGCACACATTTCAAATCATTCGGTTTCTGTTTGTGCACCAAAGAAGCTAGATGTCATTGCAGCAAATTAATTTAATTATTAAAACGCATTAATGTCATAAAGGTTTCTCTTCAAAAATATAGAAGGCTGTCTTAGAAATGTAACCACACAGGCACAAGGTTGTTGCTTCAGATTTTCTAAATTTAGTTGGAAGTAAATGAAATGTTTCACTTGTTAAAGTACCTATTTAATTATAGTGGCAAAGCATAAAAGTAGTGTTAATTTGCATGTTATGTATGTAAACTACAACAACTACAAATAAAAAAATAAGTATTTATGGCACGTCCGTGGCAGCTAATATAACGTTTATTTAATACATGAATTTCCGTCGCAATGGATCTTGATTATCGACTTCACTCCCAAATACAATTATGAGATACGCATAAGTGTGATATCTTACGAAAGCAGGGTTTTTATTTATTGCTTCAGAAAGTTTCGAAATAAAACTGCACTKACATCGTCTGGTRGCTAACACCCTCTACTTTTTTTAGTCCTACCTTTCCAAGCAATGTGGGATATATAGATCCTGTAACAAAAAGAAAAACATAAATAAAAAGTACTTCTGTTGTTACAGAACATCTCACGTTTTGTTGGAGAGTCCCCTTTTGAACAAGTCACCCTCTTCCAAAAGATCGACGCTAATGCCTCCTCTCTGTATTTGTCTTCTTGGGCTGCTTGACTCCACATCAATAGACGTTTTTTCTCCTTCTATTAATAAGCTTGTATAGAAACAATATTATCTTTCTTACAATTCATATTACCAGAAAATAAAGAAGAGCTACTTGAACTTATTCAATTATTCACAATGGTTCTCCAATGAAGACATCCGTCTAACTGTTTTTTGGATTGAGAAAACGAAATATGGGCTTTTGTTTCGACATCCTAGCACTGAACAAACATCGCAATGCGTACTCATTTTCTCATAATCTACTGAAATCAATCACATTTAGGTTACGATTAATTAATCCCAGATTTGCTTACCTCTAATAGAGATCGGCATTTTACAATCCAAATATCACCTTTAATTAACTTGTTGCTGCCAATAACTATAATTAAACACTTAAGATAGAAACTTAACACTAAAACTTGTCCAAAAACCCTTGATACTGAAGTAAAGTAAACAAGCACAAATTCAAATCATGTAACCGTTAATATGCAGTCAATCGTCAGTTTATTGCTGTCACTGCGTTGTCAAAACAGCCATTTCTATCGATAATATCGGTAACTGCATAATGAAAACCTGTTGTACTAGCGACACCTACCGACCGCCATATGAACAAAATTAGCAAAATTTAAACCTGGCGCCATAAAGTTTGGACCAAAAACGCCGACCTAGTTTCCTAGCCCTGCTTTGGACAGAAGGCTGTGGGTTAGGATTACTCACCAAAAATGTGTGAGTTATTACCCGCTGCGAGGCGCTGCAAAGCGGCATTCGCTCACCGCCTATAGGCGATGAGCGAATGACGCCACCATCGGTGAAACTTGGCATTTTTGGTGGGTAAACTACAGTTTACTGTAGGGTAAACACATTTGTTGTCAGCTGATGGTGTATGCTGCAACTACTGTAGCCTAACTTAACTAATTCTCTTATTTATGTCTGTCTAGTGATCAAAGAATTACACCAGTAGATATATTCTTTGACAGTAATCAACAAGAGTGCTGAAAAATATGTATGCTCTTTGCGTGCAAGTAAACAAAATTGCTGTGTTGTGGACTGCAACAGTTATGCAAACACAGACAAATCGGTTAAATTTTACTGCCTTCCATCCAAACCTCATGAAGAACGTCGCAAATTGTGGATTATTAGCATCCTCGGAGAAAATTAGTAGGTATCGCATTCTACTTAATATTGCGCTAATTGTGCAGAATATCGGACAATCGCCGAGTTTTGCTCACAATTAAAACATTGCCCTCTGAAGATGAATTTGAAATGAATTTTCTGCGGTTGCGTCTGGTTTTTGAAAAATGAGTTTTTATCGTGGACCTGCGCTACAACGCACCATGTTGTTCCTATGCGGTGTGGTTTCGCGACTCGAGAGTGTGGTTTCATTTTGGTGCTTAAGCCGTGTTTTTTTGAGTAGTATGAAAACACTCGCGTGGCACGACCGAACCTAAAGGAACCATTAAATAAGCATGTGACACTATGCAGTACCTACAGGGAGAAACACACTTCGAAAATAAGATATGACCCCAAGAAACGGATATTCATGTTACAAAAGACTGTATTCTAGGAGTGTGCAAGATTTCACTTTATTTGGCGAAAGTACGGTATTCTGTATATTTACCAATATTGCCGGTTACTATTTTTATACCTCCCGTCAGTACAATGATCAAATTTTATGCTTTGTAATCCAAAATATATCACTGCATCTATTTTCCGTGATTAAACCGCTTTTTGACAGAAGGCTGTAGGTTAGGATTACCCACCAAAAATGTTCGAGTTACCCGCTGCGAGGCGCTGCAAAGCGGCATTCGCTCACCGCCTATACGCGTATCTTTGTGTTTATCCAATGAAGTAAAGGGATGGGACTGGAACACTTTCGGAGCATCAATTGTTAGGTTAGAGTGTGAAGCTTACAAGCTGAAGTGAGGCGGATGCTTGATGGGTATGCAACACTCTCTTGCTCATTAAAAGTAAAGCAGCTGTTGTGTAATCAATGTAAAAAAAATTAAATTATTAGGTGTTATCTACATCGCGAAATGATGAAATACTGTTTTGCCGTGGACCGCAATAGTGAGCCCCAACCAGGTGGATGTATAAAATTTTATAGTTAGGTGTCTACATAATTAGAAAAAGCATGTGTGTTCTTTGGAGGGTTTAAACTTAAAATCTTTTTACTTCCGGAAAAGCTTAATAATTAAATTACCTGCGTGTAATGTGTATTAATTAATGTGTGCAAGTTTTTGATGCTACTTTTAGGGTTGTTCAACTGGTACTGTCGAATACGCCTATAGAATTTCAGGTGCACAAATAATTTGTTACAAAGTTTCCGGATTAAATTCTAACAATAATAATTGTTCTGAAGGAAAATTTCTTACTGGGTACTGACGGTATCTTGTGTAATAAGTATATATATAAACCCTACCCTGAATCCGCTCGATCATCAGTCATAGAACGGGCAGAACAATACTCTTAGCTTTGATCTTACTAAAGAAAAATGCAGAGCCAAAATGGCATTCGTGTTATTAAATTCTATGGTATTTCTAAAAATAAAATCCGACATTTTGGTGGAGTGCGTGTACTGGTAATGGTGCCTGGCTATCAAAGACCAACGCTTATTTGTCTATGCTGGCTATCCATAATAACACCTGATAACACCAAAATCCTAAATTTGCATGACTGTCAATTACTGTCACGTTTATGGGGAGCGCGCACGTTAAAGTCACTAGATACATAAAGTACCGCAAAAGGGATGTTGACTGTATTCAAAATAAAACATAATTTTAATGTAAAGTGGTAGTTTTTATGATGTAAATACTGAAAACATAACATTTTTCCTTATTTTTACCTAATTTTATTAATATTTTACAAATAAAATGTAATTAATTCACGTGACAACGAACACCAATAAGAGTGCATGACGTCACTTGTTCCTATGCATTAGAGTTGGGCAGTCCGGTATCGGCAGATGGATCCAGTTCCACCGGATCTAAGCAGCTTGCGGACCCGATCCGTCGGACCCGTTCCAGTGGGTCCGATACAAAGTGAAACGATGTGTAACAAATTACATGTTCGGCGCCGATTCTTCAGTTGAACCAGTACAGTGGATCCGAAAGGCGCAGACTTAGTTGGGATTTAGTATTAAACATTCAATACTTTAATAATATTACACACAACTATAAAAAGATCCCAATTCAGATGAATCTGAGTTGAAGTGAAATGCCAAATATATTAATAACAACTACATTTTTTAAAATTCCATAGCAGATCTGTGCATTGTAAATTTTGAATCCGATTTTTTAATATGTAGGTATGTAAACAGACAATATAAAATTACTGAGAAGTATTTTTCAATGTAGTTGTATGCACTTAAATATAAATATAAAACCTTTATAAATGTAAAACAATTTAATGCTTGTGCCTATACAAAACCAAACATTTTTACGCGTTACATTTTTATTTAAAAAAAAATTGAAAAAATTAAGTATACATTCGAAAGGGACAATCGAATAAAATAAAGCACGTAAGTAAATATCACGGCTCAAAGTCGGAGTCAGTCGGTTCTAGTATGCACGGTTCACATCGCGGACACGGACCGATGGTTTGGCTCCGCCGTTGACAAAGACCAGCAGCCTAAATGTTTCCATTTGGATCCGCATCGGCTTGCCGCGTATGCAACCGCGGTAGCTGACAAAACTGGATCTGGAGCCGGACCTATTTAGCGGGTGGATCGGATCCAACGGCTCCACTTGCGGATCCGGATCCATGGAACGGGTCCGAACGGACTGACACATCTCTACTATCGTTTACGCTGTCAATAGGAGAGTTTATCGACCGTTGGTGGCGCTAGTGTGTCTTTGCAAATGGCGGAAATAAACAGTACTTGCTATTATAATATACTCGTATGTATCTCAAAATGAAACACAGATGGGTTCGCAACCGAGTATATTAAATATAATTATTACAAAGGAACTGGTAATGGTAACCAAAACACACTCATGGCAATAACCTATGTGATAACCGCTTAATCACATAACCGCATATTACTATTATAATATAATATCACACATGCTTTTGTGTTTACATGTATCCCCTTTTTCTTAATAATATTCACTGCCCGCAATTTAAAAATGCTAATACGATACAACAAAAACAGCACTATTACACAATAATTCCGCCTTTTTCCAGCATTAAAGTACTGTTCTTAATAGTTTATGTATCTGCCGCCAGATGTCGTGTCACTATTGCAAACTTGCCTATAGACTTCATTATGACTGTTTGGATAAAATAGTTTTGTAATAATCAATAATTTCTTCGAGATTCGCTTTGAAAACTTTTGAAAGCTGGAAAGTGGATTAATTAAGGCAAATAGTTCAAATTTGTCGAAAATTGACTGTTTTACAGTGTCCACCTTCTTCGCAACAAATATTAACTTCTGTTCTGCTGAATTCAAAAATGCAAAGACCTCTATGTAAATAATATACATACCACTATTTGTTAGTTCTGTAACCAAATTATAAATTACAGTAAKAATACATTTTTGATTGCGTCGCTACAAGCGTCGGATCCTTGCGGGCAAGCTGAAGCCACATTTTTCTGCCATTTGCCGAACGTGGAACACGAAGAAAATAGCTTTTTAGGTGTTCTGAATGTAGTAGATACACACTGAGGTACCGCACAACACTTATAAAACTTAGAATTCATATTATACAGCAATAAATGGGAAAAAACTTTAAATCGCCTTATCAGTTTAACCGTATTTAAGAACAGGTGACGTCACAGCTGTCACGGTGACAAGGTATTGGCCGTTTAAAGCGAAATTTAAACACATGATTTTTAAAGCTTTTAAACGGTTTAAAAAAATAATAGTTAATATGCGGGGCTATATAGGGTACTTATGCACAATTTAGAACACTTTTCCAAAAATAGTCAACATCCTTATTGTCCGCCATTTTAGCAGCGGTAAATTTAAATGTTTATGTAGAAGATGGGATCAAAACTATTTGGTTTCTATGGTTTTGGTTTCACCCGCAATTTTAGTGCAAAAATAAGGACAATGAACTGCGGTACTTTATCTATCTAGTGACTTTAGTGCACGTTGACTAGTAGCGCCACCGGTGGTGAAATAACGCAAGATTGAGGTATACGCAGCATGACATCCACGAATTTCGTGGGTTTACTTTTGCTTTAATATTGTGAGGGAAATGTGTAATACGTTGAAAAATTCCTAAATCTCAAAGAAATTGTTGTGTTCTGGACTGTAATAATACTGAGAACTCGTGTGGCAGCAAAAACATACGCTTTTATCGATTTCGTGGGAACCTGAACGAAAATAACATTGTGTTATGTGTTCTGCAGTATGTAGGTATACCTAGTACAAAACGACTTGAGCACTTGACCCGCGAGAGATGGTTGCCCAGAAGAACAAATTGTAGCATGGGGCGTTCGTCTGTTGGCTACAGTTTAAACGAAAAACATTGTCACTTTCGCTTACCGTATTTAAGTTCTCCCAGTCTCCGCCCCTTTCTTATCATCGTTGAAAAATCCTTTTTCATACAATGGCTTTACCTTCTTGGAATTTCGTAACGATTCCAACCCTGCGTTTAATACCCAAGCATATGTTGGATTAATAACAGTAGGTATGTTTTAGGATGGTTTAGCGCTCTTCGGTACTACGCTAGAGTTGATGATCTTCGAAGCGAGGCCCGCCTTCGCGCATCTCGCGTCATTTTGTATCAGCTTATACATACCCGTTCATATTTGCAGTTGCTTGACTAACAATGAATGCCATAAAATGAAGACGGAAGACTAAATTTGTAATAATTGATAAATAGTGTGAAACAAAGTACAAACAAAAACCAGTTTGTTTGCAAGCTATTCAATGTGATAATTTCGACATATTTCACAAACACTGCGCCTTAAACTATTCAGTTTATTGTTATAAGTAGTTATTTTAATACCTCCAAAACCATATTTGATTATATTGTTTCGTTCATTTCATATAAACACCCGTTTTTGCTATGTCACTTTACATACGATTTAATTTGTATTTATACCACTGATCTCTAAATAAATGGATGTCGCTTACATACCAAAATGTACGTAAATTATTTGTGATAGCCACCTTAGCGCTTCTAGCCGCTGGTCCTTGTACTAAAATTTTGACAAAGGTTCGCTTCTGCGGTAAATATGACGTTAATGATTGATTGATCGTGAACCTTTATAGTCCGCATTAGCATTATACACCTTTCTCAGTAAGTAGCAAAGCACGTGGTGTTCGTTTTTGTTACTGGATGGCATATTCGGCATCCACGGCGATTATATAACTTAAGTATGGTGCACTGCGAATTTTGTAAAAAAAATCTACTACATCGAAACACCTCTCTTTCCACTTGTAAGTGTTTGTTATCTTTATATAGTAATTGTGTGCAGTTAATACAACTCATCACCTGTCTGCAGATTTCCAAAAGATGATCGTTGTAGTGTTTGAGTAAAAAACATGTGCCGTACAAACTGGATGATATGTATCTTTAAATGCCCTAATATGTATAGAGCTTGGTGGTGTTAAAAATAAATTGTTAATTTCGCGGGTTCTTGGCTTGTTATTTTAACAAACACCTCAAAGAACATTACAGTAAATTGGCGACGAGTAAAAAGTGATAATGGCAGGAAAGGCTATCGTGGGTACGGCGAGAGAGTTTGATCCGAAGATCAACACGTGGTCGATACAGGGTGTGTCAAGTTGGCCCCGCCCGATCAAATTTTTACAATTACAATATAGGGATGAATTGTGCTAGTTTTGTGCTGAATTGTGCTGCTATTAAAAAGTTTTGTGCAGCAACCCTTATATGCTTAATTAAATAATCATTTGGCGGGGCCAGCTTGACGGTCAGCCCCGCTTTTTTTGGGAATATTCAAAATCTAATTACGGCAATGAATTGTGCTCGTTTTGTGCTGAAATGTGCCGGTTTCAGGGAGTTTTGTGCAGCAACCCTTATATTTAATTTTTTAAAAACAATGGCGGGCGGGGCCAGGTTGACGGTCAGCCCCGCTTTTTTTGGGAAWATTCAAAAYCTAATTAMGGCAATGAATTGTGCTCGTTTTGTGCTGAAATGTGCCGGTGTCAGGGAGTTTTGTGCAGCAACCCTTATATTTAATTTTTTAAAAACAATGGCGGGTGGGGCCAGGTTGACGGTCAGCCCCGCTTTTTTGGGAATATTCAAAATCTATTTATGGCAATGACTTGTGCTCGTTTTGTGCTGAAATGTGCCGGTGTCAGGGAGTTTTGTGCAGCAACCCTTATATTTAATTTTTTAAAAACAATGGCGGGCGGGGCCAGTTTGACGGTCAGCCCCGCTTTTTTTGGGAATATTCAAAACCTATTTATGGCAATGAATTGTGCTCGTTTTGTGCTGAAATGTGCCGGTGTCAGGGAGTTTTGTGCAGCAACCCTTATATTTAATTTTTTAAAAACAATGGCGGGTGGGGCCAGGTTGACGGTCAGCCCCGCTTTTTTTGGGAATATTAAAAATCTATTTATGGCAATGAATTGTGCTCGTTTTGTGCTGAAATGTGCCGGTGTCAGGGAGTTTTGTGCAGCAACCCTTATATTTAATTTTTTTAAAAACATCAGCGGGCGGGGCCAGGTTGACGGTCAGCCCCGCTTTTTTTGGGAATATTCAAAATCTATTTATGGCAATGAATTGTGCTCGTTTTGTGCTGAAATGTGCCGGTGTCAGGGAGTTTTGTGCAGCAACCCTTATATTTAATTTTTTAWAAACAATGGCGGGTGGGGCCAGGTTGACGGTCAGCCCCGCTTCTTTGGGAATATTCAAAATCTATTTATGGCAATGACTTGTGCTCGTTTTGTGCTGAAATGTGCCGGTGTCAGGGAGTTTTGTGCAGCAACCCTTATATTTAATTTTTTAAAAACAATGGCGGGCGGGGCCAGGTTGACGGTCAGCCCCGCTTTTTTTGGGAATATTCAAAATCTATTTATGGCAATGAATTGTGCTCGTTTTGTGCTGAAATGTGCCGGTGTCAGGGAGTTTTGTGCAGCAACCCTTATATTTAATTTTTTAAAAACAATGGCGGGTGGGGCCAGGTTGACGGKCAGSCCCGCTTTTTTGGGAATATTCAAAATCTATTTATGACAATGACTTGTGCTCGTTTTGTGCTGAAATGTGCCGGTGTCAGGGAGTTTTGTGCAGCAACCCTTATATTTAATTTTTTTAAAAACAATGGCGGGCGGGGCCAGGTTGACGGTCAGCCCCGCTTTTCTTGGGAATATTCAAAATCTATTTATGGCAATGAATTGTGCTCGTTTTGTGCTGAAATGTGCCGGTGTCAGGGAGTTTTGTGCAGCAACCCTTATTTTTAATTTTTTAAAAACATCGGCGGGCGTGGCCAGGTTGACGGTCAGCCCCGCTTTTCTTTGGGAATATTCAAAATCTATTTATGGCAATGAATTGTGCTCGTTTTGTGCTGAAATGTGCCGGTGTCAGGAAGTTTTGTGCAGCAACCCTTATATTTAATTTTTTAAAAACATCGGCGGGCGGTGCCAGGTTGACGGTCAGCCCGCTTTTTTTGGGAATATTCAAAATCTATTTATGCAATGAATTGTGCTCGTTTTGTGCTGAAATGTGCCGGTGTCAGGGAATTTTGTGCAGCAACCCTTATATTTAATTTTTTTAAAACATCAGCGGGCGGGGCCAGGTTGACGGTCAGCCCCCGCTTTTTTTGGGAATATTCAAAATCTATTTATGGCAATGAATTGTGCTCGTTTTGTGCTGAAATGTGCCGGTGTCAGGGAGTTTTGTGCAGCAACCCTTATATTTAATTTTTTAAAAACATCGGCGGGCGGGACCAGGTTGACGGTCAGCCCCGCTTTTTTTGGGAATATTCAAAATCTATTTATGGCAATGAATTGTGCTCGTTTGTGCTGAAATGTGCCGGTGTCAGGGAGTTTTGTGCAGCAACCTTTATATTTAATTTTTTTAAAACAACGGCGTGCGGGGCCAGGTTGACGGTCAGCCCCGCTTTTTTTGGGAATATTCAAAATCTATTTATGGCAATGAATTGTGCTCGTTTTGTGCTGAAATGTGGCGGTGTCAGTGAGTTTTGGTGCAGCAACCCTTATATTTAATTTTTTTAAACATCGGCGGGCGGGCCAGCGTGCCCCCGCTTTTATTTGGGCAATATTCAAAATCTAATTCGGCAATGAATTGTGC